>CAOKZL010000855.1:0-483674 GCA_948472985.1 Iguana delicatissima
AATGCCACAAGGCCAAGATTAGATCAGCACCATGACAAGGAGGAGAATGTGTCTGTCTGTGTGTGCGCTGGGTGGGCGATGTGAAGCCACTGCAGGCCTTTGCTGCCTGCTCACGGGAATTCCAAATGCAAATTGGAGCAAAGCGGTACTCAGGCTTGCTTGGCTAATAAGACAGCTGGTGACAGAGAGAAAAATGCTTCCAAGCATCTGTTTACTACAGATCTGCACATGTTCGTGTGTGTGCACATGCATATGGTAGGGCGTGCCAAATCTGAGGCAGTAACTCAAGAGCCAGCCTTGTGTCAAATCAAAATTCCAACAAATGTTGTCATGTAATTTATTATTGTTTAACTTTCAGACGGGAGCAGTGCTGCCTCATATCATAGCATCCTGATTGCTTCCAGTGCTTGAATTACTGGTGGAGTGGAGGTGGAGATGAAAGACAAAAGATGCCAGGATGCATCTCTTTTTCTGATGGTCCCCTTTTTCTTTCTTTCTTTCTTTCTTTCTTTCTTTCTTTCTTTCTTTCTTTCTTTATTGGTGGTGGGGGAGAGAGCTATGGGCAGGCCATGATTTGGCTAAAATTCAGAGGAAACCAGAGGTGAGCTCTTTGATATCATTTCTGTCTATCTTGCTCTCATAATCTGAATAATGGTTGCTTTCACAATAGCTCATTTCTATGGAATTGTCATCCTTCAGTCAGGTCATTTCTGGGAAGGAAGAATTTAGATGAAATTGTCAATTTTTGGATTCCAGTCTTTTCATATTTATAATTTTTTTCACACACAATAGAAGTACATAAACCAGGCTTTCTAATGTGGATGAAAAAAGTACTGTTGAAGCATGGGGTATGCTGAGATCTTAATTACAGGCTTCCTCCATTTCTAATTGCTTCCTGTTCAGCATAGTCAGTATTTCTGGGGAGGAACAGATGGATTGTTCTTTATTTGCTGCTGTCAGTTGGTGTTGTCCATGTATGGTGAAGGTAATTATCTGAATCATTTTATTCTTCTGTAATTTCTTTGATTTTCTAGCAACATAGCACTCTTTCACAAACAAGAAAGAACATTAAAAAGAACAAATGGGAACTATTAAATGTACATTGTCTGCAGGAACAAGAAATGACTAATAATGAGGCAATAAAAAGGCAACTTGATCTGTTACTTTTCCTATGCTGGATAGGAAGGCATTATAACATGACCAGGAACAAGACTAGATGTTGCAAGAAGAAAGCTACTAATTAAAGCTGGAGAAGTCATTTCCAGAGCAAGGCTTACTGCTGAGTAAATTTTATAGAAGGATCTTAGAAGGATCTTGGTCATTGGGGAAAAGAAATGATAATCTGAAAATGATGTTTCAGTGCTGCTTAGACTTAAAAAATGTTTTGCTAGTTGAGATGATAAGTTAATCTTATCCATCACTCTAGTGCCGTCTTTCAAAGATCTGAAGCTATTTGAAATTATTTAAATTACAGAGTCACCAACAGTAAACATATCAATTTTTGCCTTTCTTGCCATCATTTCTTAGCAGACTTGTTTTGCAAGTTTTTGTCATGCTTGGGAACTGCAGAGTCAGCTGTTGTCACAGAAAGAACTGTATACGTCTCTCAATAGATTCTGTTATGTGTCTTGGGAGTATAGAAAACAAAGTCTGGCAGCATTCCACATTTTTAGTTAGTTGCGGGAGGCTGTTCCATCATGTATCCTACCTCTTTCTGTTACTTTCCAGTAATTTCTGGGATTGTGTCAAGGCTTGTCACAAATGATTAAGAAAGGAAATGCTGAAGAGCTATGCCAACCTGAATGAACACGCTCACAGATGGCCCTTTTCAATCTCTTATGCCAAAAAGAGGGAGAAGGAAGGAAGTAATGCAGCTAACTGTTAAAAAAAAGAAGGAAGGAAGGAAGGAAGGAAGGAAGGAAGGAAGGAAGGAAGGAAGGAAAGACAGCCCGCCAGCCAGCCAGCCAGCCAGCCCTGACAGTATTTCAGGTTAGACACAAACCATTCTTATTTCTGGATTTCTTGCCATGAGGTATCTTACTGTATCCATCATTTGCTAATGAAGACACAGTGGATAGCTGAAGACATTTTGGAGTTTGAAGTGGAAAATTCAAGTACCTGGTTGTTCCCAGTACCAGCAGTGTAACAGTAATGCCATTTTTGTTTCTGTGACAAAACACCTTACTGAAGTAATAGCAAATCTCAGTAGTAGTATAAATTTATTGATTAGTCAACTGACCATATCAAAAGATATAACATCTAATGTTATAAAATACAGTAAAATGAGTAACTAAAATACGATGGAGTGGAATAAAATAAGTTAAAATAAGGTAAGATACAATAAACTGTGATAAAATCTGATAAGTTGAAATAAAAAGACTAATATAAAAGACTATAAATAAATACCAATACTTGTAATAATAGGTTGTCATCTTGAGCTAAGATGAAAATAGTAAAATACAGAGGCAATACGTATTTAGATTAATTTATCAGCCTTGCATGTAACCCCAATATGTTCTATGAATTGTTTTCTCAGTTGGACAGCCTTATCTATAAACTTAACAGTTCTGAGGACTACATATGTGTTAATACCCTGAAGGAAATAAGATAGTTGTTTGATAGGGTCCCAGTATTTTGTTCTATCAAGTAATGTCTGCAGATACTGGGCCCGTACTGGGGTGTAAAAAGTACATGTGCATTATCTTCTATTTCAGATGTACCACAGACACATATTCTTTCAAAATATAGCACTTGGTGAAATTGTCTATGTTTAACCATAGACCTTAGCTGCTTAAATCTTGCTCTAGTAAGAAGTATCCTTTGGCACTGAGTCAGACCCATTGTCAAGTATTTTTCTATTCGAAAGGACATTTTATTTTTAGCCAGCCATTTCAATGACCTGGTGTTTGCAAGTGACTCAATATCAGTTTGGGCATTCACATCTTAAACACTTGGTGTTTGACTATCATGGTGGCCTGATGTCCAGCTGAAAGTAGATACTGTGTTGAAAAACCAAAGTGTGAGATGGTTTGGAGAAGTTGGCTGATCATGAGGTGAACTGGAGTGTTCTCATTTGTTCTTCCAGGCACATTTTTGGTAGTCTGTCAGATTCCATTGAGAGAATCTTCTACCAGTAGTTGAAAGCTTTGGTTACTGTTAGACTGTAGATGAGGTGAGAGCCCGTTTCAGCTCTTACTGCTGCTGCAGGTTTATTCCTGTCAGTCCCCAGGATTGTTCTTAAGATGGGTACTTGATTTTGTTCAAGTAGAGAGGTCTTTGACAGCCCCCACGGTTCAACACCATAGGTTAACACTGGTGCAATTTTTGCCTTGTGGACCTTTAAAATGGAAAGCAGAGAGCTTGGGTGCTTGTAACTAAGTAAGTTAGTTAACATTTTAGAGTTTATTGTGGCCGCTATAGAACTCTCTTTGAAGTGATTGACCCAAGGCCCTGGGTCTGTAAAAACCACCCCTAAATATGAGAAAGAATCCAATTGTTCTATGGGCTTCCCACCCAAGTGTCAGTTGTGTTTGACCCGTCTTTTTCCAAAAACCACCACTTTGGATTTGGACTTATTGATATTCAATGAATTAATGGTACAATAGGCACCAAATTTCTCCATCAGTCTTCTCAGGCCTACTTGGGAATGTGCCATTAGAACTGTGTCATCTGCATACAAAAGGATGTTGATATGTCTGTTAAGGATCTTTGGCATATGAACATCTGTAGACCGGAGGAGTCCTGGGATGTCATTAACATAAAAATTAAATAACGTTGAGGCCAAAATGCATCCTTACCTAAGACCTTTATAAGTGGGTATGCTCTGTATAAGAAAGTCATTGACTCTGGTACAGACTTTCAGGCATGTATTTCTGCAGAGGGCCTTTACCAGGTATAATAGTCTAGGTTCCATGTGTTGGCCAGCTTCTTCCATAAGATATCTCTGTTTATGGAGTCGAGTGTCACACTGAGATCTATAAAGGCTGTGAACAGGTATTTACTATCTATTGTGTATTTGGTGATAAGATGATGTAGCACAAAGCAGTTATCTATTGTGGAGTACCTGGATCTGAACCCAGCCTGTTCTTCCACTAATATGCTCTTCTCAATTGCCCAATCCTCTATTTTTCTGAGCAGATGTTTTGCATACATCTTAGCTGTTATATCAATAAGGCTTATGGGTTGATAAATTCTAGGATCTTCCTTATCTCCTTTTTTATGTATGGGAACTACGATAGAGAGTTCTCATCCTGCTGGAATGTAGTCAATATTGTCTATGTATGTAAACAGGCCTACCAGCAATGGAGCCCACCAGTCAATACGTGTTCTGAAAAGTTCCGGGGGAAGGAAGTCAGGTGCCTTGTTGGGTTTCAGTGACTGAATAATGTGTTTGATTTCTGTCACTGACACTAGTGGGCAAGTGGGGAGATTAACAAGTGTCAAAGGCTCAGCAGGCATCCTTCCTGGAAGAATCTGCTTAGAGCTGGCAAATAATGTAGTATAGAAATCCTCCCAAACTGAAGCTGGAATGGGAGTATCAAGTAATAACTTGTGTTCCTTCAGCATGCCAGATACATTATTCCAAAATACAGCTGAGTTTGGCCCTTTTGCTGACTTTCCTAACTCAGACCAAACTGTAGTTGTGTAATGGGCCTTCTTAGTGGCTATTAGCTTCTTGTAATTATGTCCAAGCTATAGCGTCTTAGCATGATTGCTTGGTGTAGAATTTCTCTGAACAGAATGCATAGTACTTTTAGGGTCTTTCTTGAATGTGAGCAATCAAGGTTGAACCAATTGCCGCCCAACCCACGAAATGAAGAGACCACACACAGGACTTGGGTTGAACTAGGGCAATTTATTAATATGCCTAATTAACATAAAGTTGGAAGTGAACTTGACCTTGAACTTGGGCTTGAAATTTATACTTGACCATGAACTTGAACTTATGCCCTGAGAAGGGGGTCAACAGCATGAGTGGGCTAAGGCAAGGGTCAGCTCCCGACCTCTTCCCTAGCTCTTGAGCGAGATACCAAGCCCCAAGGCCAACCACTGATGGTGGATTAAGACTTTGGCTGGCCCTTTTCTGGAAGGCGAGCCCACAAACTGCAACCCCCCGGCTCATGACGGTAGGGGCGAGTCCCAGGCCCTCCTCAAGGATAGCATTTATCCTACACCAAATGGTGCCATAGGTACTCACCAAACCCTTAGACCCCCCCATACCGGCCATGGATAAGGGCAAGCGTCTGCTTAGTCCTTATCCCCACTGCATTCAGGATAGCTTCAAGCCCCTGTTGCAAATCCCACAGAAAAATTTCATTGCGCTCGGATGACAAGTGTCAGGCCTATACAGCTCAAGTTTATCGAAGACAATGTCACAGTGAGGAATATAGTAACCCAAGCCCTGTCTCAAAGCATTGCCAATTTCCCTGTTCGCCCGCCTATGAGCGAGTTCCAAGGGTCGAGGATCCCCTCCCCGACCCCACACTTTCTTTGAATCATTGCGGACCAAGCAATGCAGGTGCCAGGCCAAGTATTTAGAATAAGCCGCATATCGTGAATGGCCTGTATGATCAAGGCCTTTCCCTTCAGAAGTCCAAGGTCATTACCACCCAAATGAACGACCAACACATCAGGCGGAGGCCCACGGCACTCCCCAAACAGCATAGGCAACAAGCCATGTCAACGAAGGCCTCTTTTGCCAAGCCATTGGAGCGAGGCTCGATCACTCAATCCCAAATGCGGGCCCAGATGGCCATCACGAGCCTGCCGCTCTGCCCAAAAGATGAAACTGTGACCACAGATCAGCACTCGCTTCCTCCCAGCCAGGACAGGACGATCCGCAAGGAACCAGAAACATTAAGACAGGTGAATCGGCCTGACATAGCGCCGGTACGCCATGGACTTCCATCTACCAATACTCCGGATGTCGTCAGCATTCATGCCCATCAAAGCTGCAGTGGAAGCTGCACCTATGCAAAATGAATGTGTCCCAAATTTGGTGCCCTGTATGCCTAGATAGGACAAAGCCTTTTTTGTGATGGCCCAGAATTGGTACCTAGTGAGTGGGGTTGTATCAGCATAACAAAACAGAGGCCCCGCATGTCTCCCCTGGCTGGCTATATAAGCTCTCAGCGCCCTGATAGGGCATAAGGCCGCATCGGAACATTTCTGTAAAGTAACTACAGTGCCCCACCTGGCCTGATCTGTCTTTGATCCCCTTATGTGAAGGCATAAATGTCGCTTACCCCAGGTCAGGTCCCGGAACTCCAGGACCCTGCCCGACCTGTCTCCTTTACTCTGAACAACCAACTCACTTACCCTTAATGCACCAAAAAATGCAGTGAGAGCCACTGAGTGAAACAAAAGAGCCTCATATGCAGAAGAGCACAAGACTTCCCATGTGTCACCCAGACCCTTCAGGATGCCAGGAGAAAGTGGTTGCCTGTCATCTCGGGCCATCCCTTTTTGCCTGACCCACCCTTCGATAAATTTGTGTATCCTAAAATCACTGGTAGGATCAGGGAAGCCTCATGCCTTGGACCAAAAGGCCAAGGCTGACATGCGAGATCTAATGGATTGAGGAGAGAGGCTTGCTTGCTTAAAGGCCAAGCAGAACTGCAAAATGTGGTCTAGTGGGAGTGGCCATGTGTCCTGTAACCCTTTGGATTTCCGAAAACTAGTGAAGTCCCTAGCCGCCTTATTGTAGCTCTTTCTGGTGCTGGGCGCAATTGACATACCTATCATCTGCGTTACCTCACCCTGCCAAGCTTCCACAGATTAGAGGGCATCGGTTCTGGGAGGACTGCAGCCTCTGGTGCCAGCTCTCTGAAACGTTTCATCTGCATACGGGAGAGAGAGTCAGCCAAGGAATTATCCACACCAGCAACGTGTACAGCTGTAAAGACAATGTTAAAACGGAGACACTGAAGCGTGAAAGCCCGCACCAAGCGTATGACGCGCTATGACCTGGAAGAGAGAGAGAGTTAATCACTCTGACTGTGGCCAGGTTGTCACACCAAAAGTGGACTGAGACGTTTCCTAACTCACGTGCCCAGATGTGAACTGCCACCAATATTGGAAAAAACTCCAAAAATGTAAGGTCAGCTGTGAGGTCTGCCTCCGCCAACTCTCGGGCCATCTCTGTGCACACCACCTGCCCCTGAAAAAGACACCAAAACCGATGGATCCTGCTGCATCAGATGATATTTTCAGTGCATCCTTGACCTTGATTTCATCCCGCCAAAAAGAGACACTATTGAAATCAGCCAGGAACTCCTGCCACACTCCTAAATCCAATTTAATGTCTCTGGTGATCCTAATTCTGTGATGCGGTTTGGTGACACCCTTCATGGCATCGCACAGGCGCCTAAGAAACGCCCTGCCAGGTGCCACCACCCTGCAGGCAAAATTCAGATGTCCCACAATCTCCTGAAATTCCCTAAGGGTCGCCTTGCGCCTGCCCAAGAAGGAAGCCACCCTTGACCTGAGATCCTGAACCTTAGCTGGCAGTAATTTACAGGCTTGGTGGACTGTATCCAATTCCATGCCCAGAAATGTAAGCTGCTGTGTGGGGCCCTCAGTTTTCTTGTGTGCCAAGGGCACGCCCAACTCCCCCATAAGAGATGTGAATTCTGCCAAGAGGAACACGCACTGCCCAGAACCACCGCGTCCTACGAATAAGAAATCGTCCAAATAATGCACAATGCCTCTAAGGCCTGATTTTCTTTTGATGGCCCATTCTAAAAAGGCACTGAAAGTCTCGAAAGCAGAACAAGACACCGAACATCCCATGAGGAGGGAGCGATCAACATAGAATTTACCCTCAAAGGCAAATCCCAGAAGTTCGAAGTCAGATGGATGAACGGGTAGCAGGCGGAAGGCTGACTTGATATCAGATTTGGCCAGCTCGGCCCCAACCCCATGCCTGCGCACCACCCGCACAGCTGTATCAAATGAAGTATACCTGACTGAACATAACTCAGCCGGAATCGCATCATTAACGGACTCACTCCTGGTGTAAGATAAATGGTGGATTAACCTGAATTCACCTGGGACTTTCTTAGGGACAACTCCTAGTGGGAAAATTCTAACATTGGGAGTGGGGGGCTGATCAAATGGGCCTAACACCCTGCCTTCGGCTACCTTCTTCCTAATTTTCTCCCTTACTACATGCTCTTTGCCTATCACTGATTTAAGGTTACTAGCCATAAAAAACTGCCAAGGTCCTACACTTGGGATCCTGAAACCCAAAGTAAATCCCTCCCTCAAATATAGAGCTGCAGCCCGGTCCAGGTAAAAGTGGAGCCCAGCCAGCAGCCTCTCAACATTAATTGGACTGGGCCCCTTTGTGAAGTGGTGGCTGATTTCCTGGCCCCCGCTTGCCACCACCATCCTTGAGGCCTGTCCCTCCCTCTCTCCCCTTGTTGCAGTTGTGAACAGCGTGAGAGCCCCAGCAGATCCCACATAGGTGTTTATATTTGCAGGGGCGACGGGCACAAAACCCCTGCATCCCAAACTCCCAACAGAGCTGTATTTGCTGCTGCTCCTGCGAGCCTTGAGTGCGGGGAGGCCCTCCAGACTTATTGAACTGCACCAGATGACCAGAGTGGGACCTCTCACCGAAAACAGGGTGAGCTGGGGTCAATGTCTGCATCCACAATTCAGTCATGATGCTGTCCCATCGCAGGCTTGGCTGCTTCGCTGCCCTCATCCTAAACTTCTCGTCGTAGTGCAGCTAACCAGTCCCTGAAAAATCTGCATGAGCTCTGAAAATCGTGTTCAAATATACCACCAGGGAGTGAGCCCTGGAAGGCTGGGCCTTAACAATCACATCCATGTAAATGAGATAACCTATAAACCAATTAGTCCAGTTCCTGTCAATCCTGCAAATCTTCAATTTTTCCCTCTCGCCCGCGTCCAAATCCTCCTTCTCTTTCTTATCAAGCTCTTGATACAAAAGGGAGAATAGGTCCACATATTCTCCCTTCAGTATCTTTCAATAGTGGCTGAGGTAAGGTGCTCATCCCCGACTGCCCACCTGCCTCCTGCTCAAGGCCTGCATCCTTGCTTGACTCCCGCGATACCAGAGCCCCCCACGTGGATCCCGGGACCTCCTGGGAATGCAATGCCCCCCCGATGGCAGCTGAGAGGGTGACATGTGCTCCCCAGGGGAAGAAGGGGAAGAAAAAAATAGCTCTAGGAAACCTGCTGGCGGAGCCCATACCATATTCTTCGATGGTGTAATGAAGTTCCAGGGCCATGCTACGGACGCAGTGCTTTCCTCATGGCCAAAAGACTCACCCGGTGCTGCTCCTGCTGCTTCTGAATCTCCTGAGGGTCCGGCCTCCCAACTGACATGTTGTGATGAGGATGCTTGGTCCCACCTCTCTGAAGGCGATTTGTTCCGCTTCTCACCAGATCTGTCCTTCTCAATAGCATCTAGCCGTGCCAAAATCTGGTTAATAACACTCGCTGGCATTGAGGCCATCTGCTCCTCCCTTCCTCTGCTCTGCCCCGCAGGCTGCCAGCCCCTCTCAATGGCCTGAAGTTTATCAAAAATGGCGGCCACCATATTTGCTCCCCCATCCTCATCCGAAGATGAGGCCACCGACATTGGGGCAGCTAAGGCCTTGGCCGGCTGGTCTTTTGGCTGGCGTGGCCCCTTTGGCTATTGTGGCCCCTTTCGCTGGCATGGACTTCTTGGAGGGCTGCTTGCCCTTGGATGCTGATGAAGCTTGCTTGGAGGCCATAAGCACTACTGGCAGATTCAAAAATCCTAAAAACTCCCTAGGCAAAACAAAGCAAAACCCCAACAAAATGATCACACTGTCTCAGCCCCCCAAAGCCTACTGGACACTCTCTCGCCCCAGGTGAAACAAACCTGCAGAAGAGTATAAAAGTTGGGGGGTAGGGAGAGCCACAACAACTGCCCCCCAACTAGGTCCCCTGACGCCCTAGGGCTGTCTCCAACCTCCGCCTCTGCCACTGCCCCCGCCGCCCTCCCCCACCTAGGGGGCCCAAACCCACCCCGTCGCTGCAAAAAAATAGCCCGGGGAGGAGGAAAGAGGTGCAGCCGCGGGAAAAGTTTCCACTTAACTGGCGCCCTATCACAGGGTTTTCTTGGGCTGAGAGTGTGTGACCTGCGCAAGATCACCCACTGAGCCTCCACGGCCAAGCGGGGAATCGAACCCGGATCTCCAGGGTCGTAGTCCACTGTTCAAACTCCTACACCACGCCGGTTCTCCAAACGAGCGGGAGACAGCTAGTCCTGCCGGACAAAAGCCCCCCCACACACTGACGAGGTGACTAAGAACCCCCTCCCCGGCAAGGAAAAGTAAACAAGAAAGAGAAACACGCAACACAAAACCAAACCAAACTGGAACAAAACAAAAACCCTTAAACCTAGGCAGCTGCGGAGGCGACCGCCAGCCGTTCCCTCTGCTGCCTGTAAACAAAGGCTTCCCGGCCGCGCCACGTGGCTGGCTTCGGAGCCAGCAGCAGCGCCCACCGTCAGCCTCGCCAGGAAACCAAAAGGCTGAGGGAGGGGCGGGGGCAGCCTTAAAAGGTGTCTGCAAACCCCGCCCCTCCTCGGCGCACAGAGATTACGTGTTCTCTTCCCATGGGGGGGGCGGCAAAGGCCGTCTCCCCTGCCACCCGTGGTCACGTGGGGCGGTGGGAGACGAATTAGATCATGCAGCTTGACAATTCTTAACTGGCAATTTATCTATTAGAAAGTTTTTAGATGTGGAACACAGGTTGGAGTACCTGGTAAAAATTTCATTCGGGTCTTGAGTAGATGTAACAACCATTTTTACTCAGGACTGGGCCTTCTCAGAGTTCATAAAACTGGAAATTGCCTCCATGTCCACCTTAGACCATTTAAGCCTCCTAGTTTGCCTTACTTCAAGGTTAGCAAGTAGCCTCTGATCTTGTGGTATGGATGGTCTTAGATCAGAGCTGGCATAGAAATTAAGTGGAACTGGTTGGTGGTCACTGTTGTCCCTCACATAAACTTGAATATCTGAGAATAAATTGGTTTATCTGTTGAGACACATATATAATCCAAGACACTGCTAGCATTCCCCACATGGAAAGTAAAAAGATATATGAAGCAACTTTGCCTCCTAGGATATGAAGATTGCATGTGTATGTCAAGGAGATCAATTTGGAGCCTGCCATGTTCCTTTTAGAGTCTCTGGAATGCCAGGCCAGGTCATTTAATAAATAATTCTCAGGTATAATACCCAGATGTACATAGTCATTCAAGGAAGCCCCCACCCTAGCGTTGAAGTCTCCCAAAAGGATCACAGTGGGTTTGAGATGTTTTAGATTTATCTCCAGCACTGTCTTTTCTAATTGCACCCAGATATCAAGTGAGAAGAAAGGGGAAGAGCATCGAGGTAAGTATGCATCTAGCAGCATGACTTCAGATGGTTTGTATTTAAAATGAGTGGCTAGGAAATAGAAGAGATCTTCTCTAAGGACCAGTTGCTTCCCTTGCCAGCCCAACTCTGCCTTAGAAAATACAGTTAATCCCCCTGAGGCCCCTCCTGTTGACTTGAACTTACGTGCTGGTATAGACCAGGATCTAAAGCCTGTTAAGTAAGCATCTTCATCACCAGCAGTTAGCCATGTCTCTTGGAGTGCTATAACATCAAACTTGGAGAAAAACTCCAATAGATCTCCATCTGTCAATCTGTTCTTCCATCCAGCTATGTTCCATGTTAAAAGCCTAATAGAATTTCCGTGTATATTGTTAGAAAGGTCTCTTGCAATATGCTGGGGTTAGTAAATAGGTGGTATAGTTCGTGTAGTCATTCTACAGATAGAGTAAGATCCAAAGTTCCTTCAATGTCTGGGAGGGCACACTGATTGAAATGTGATGCCTTTGCCACTTTTTTGCTGGTGTATAGAATCAGATATGCTTTGCAATGACTTGTTTACAGAGTGATGACCATTGGCAAATCGTTGTTGTTGTTTCATGCCCGTATCAGTTGCCACAGGTAATCTCTCAGCCCTGGGTGATAATTTTCTTTCTGCCTCAGGGGCTGCCTTTACCATAATTTCCTCTAATTCCTGGAGCAGAGATTTACCTAAAGAACTACAGGAGGTGCCAGTTATTGGATGAATTAGATTGCAATTGTGTGGTCCACTACTTAGCTCTAGTTGTCACTTCTGGGATTTCTGGCAATCCAAACCTTTTGGGCATTCAAAGCCTTCCTCTTGTCTGTCAACTGCATCCAACTTTTTGTTCTTTGAAGTTCTTAAGTGTTGTACTATTTTGAAAGGAGATAGGATGGAGGGGGTTGAGTCTGCCCCAGAGAACTCTGTGTTGAGTTCCATGTGGTAGAAGAAGAAGCAAAAGGGCCAACAAGTTCTTTCTCTAAGTAATTGCAGTTGTCTTGGGTGGTTGGTGAGACCAGGTCAATCAGTGGTTTGGCTGCTTTATGTGGTGCCACTAGGGTCTCTCTCAGATCAACCCGTCTTTTGGTAATGTCAGCTTGTTCCAAATCTGGTAAGGCACTGAAAGAGTTAATCAGGTTTCCTTCCAGTGGAACGCACTGTCTTACTATAGGAAGCACTAGTTGTTTGCCTGGGCTTTCATCTCTCATGGATAGGGCTGATAATATGTCCTTGAGATTATCTGAAGTTGAATTGTCGCTTTTATTCTTTAAGGTGACAGTACACTCTGGGCCAGATTGGTTTAGGGGTGGGTTAAGTTCCTCTGAATGAAACACACGTGTTGGGAAAATTGAAAAGAAGTGGAAAAAAGGCCTCATTTTAAACGACATACTAGAGATTGTGGGCTGCCTGAATGTAAGTAGAATTTGCTCGGCGCCTCTTCTAGGTGGGAGCCATTCAACCTTCTACAAGTCAATTAACTACCTTTCACAGCATAGTAGCTGATTTAGAGATATAATAATTACTCTTTTGGATTCCCATTGTTCTCTGTTAACTCTGTTGTTTAGTATTTGTAAGGTAATTTGATTAGGCTGTAAGAGAAAATTACAGTTTAAATACCTTTCTCTCTTGGTTACATGACCACTAGAAATTTGTTTCTCACTCCCCTTCACATGGGTGACCAGTTGTCTCTGCTTGTTACTGTCTCTTTTTCTGTTGCAATAGCAGAGGTAAGGTTGTCCACAGGTTTCCTGCTAACTGCTTTTATAGTACACTTTGTACGGGAGGTCTGTGCTTTAGCAGTATTGTTATCTGGTTGACTTTCAATAAGCTTTGTAAGAACCTCTCTTAAGGAGTCAACTTTATTTTTAAATGTAGACAATTGCTCCAAGATAGAGATAACAGTTTGTGCTGTTAGCAGGCTTTACCTAGTTAAGAGGTCAGTTACATTGTCATTCTTTAAGTTTATCAAGTTTGTATTTACATTCCCATCCTGCAAAAGCTGTTCAGCTGCTGACCAGGTAGTGGCTGTCTGTTCAGAAGCGGATGGAAAAGTGGTATCTTTTTTCCATAGAAGAGGAAAGATCTGTAAGTTGTTGGCTTCCAATTTCTGCTTGTAAATCCTACTCCAGGAAGTCATGTCCATTGGAGAGATTGGAAGGGGTTAGATTACTTACAGGAGATGACTGTCTGCTTGTTAAGTAACTGTTGACTTTCAGCTGTTTCATAGGCTTGGAAGTAACTTCTGTTGCAGGATGTTGTCTCTTCTTTCTTTTTCCCATAGTGACCAGAAATACCCCAGAGTTTATCTCTTCTCTCTCCAAATGTTCTGATGAGGCAACACGGGCTTGCACACTGAAGGAGCAAATGTAAAACAAAATGGGTTGGCATCCAAAACAGTAAACTGTGCAAAAAGGCAACAAAAAGATAACAAAGGGATAAACTTTCAAAGGAGCTCTTTACAGCTCTTTACAGCAGCTGCTGCCTCATCACCATCTTGGCTCCTCCCCCATATTCTCCTCTTTGCTTAGTCACATCCTAAGAGCAAATCTAATCAACTGAGCAAAATTTCAGGGAACAGATACAATATCAACTTTGAAACATGTAACTTGCACATAGTTGGCACATAATGGAAGGTTAACAAAAGGTTGCACCACACAGGACAACTTTGAAAAAATATGGCACCCTTTTGTTGATTTTATGAATGACACACCATACTTACACTGGAGCTCTCACCATGTGGTTCAGAACTCTGGTTGAGCACTCCATGGTACTGATTCTTGTTGTACCCTTTTTCTACTTTGTATTGTCTCTGTACTGTGTTTTACTTTGTATTGTCCTTTGGAGTTTTTAAAATTTAAAAAACAAAACAAAAACATGTAACTTGTACCCAGAGTGACGTTGTAACTCCACTGTTTTGATAGTCTAATTGGCAAAATATATATTAATTGGCAGATATGTTTAATTGGCATGAAATAGAAATCATATAAATGTAAGGTCATGTGGAGGAGGAAGTCTGACTGGGAAAACAGGTCAGAGATGATCCGCAAGCATGGCTGAGAATGACTCTTGCAAAGAGAACAGAAGGCATCCCAAAGAAGAGCAAGTAACCTGCTGTGGTTTGCATATCCTATGGAGGACAAAGCCATAAAACTGGCTATCAATTTAAGCTGACACCCATTTGCTGGAAAATTCAAAGAAAGAGCTTTTGCTTTTTTGATGGTGCTGGTTCAGGAAGAACAGGAAGATTTCAAACAAATCCACAATTGCACGATCCTCACACCTATGATCTTTTTCTTGATCTCTGGTCACACTGCCATCAAAATCTTTTGTCATCCACATGGTAAAAAACACATTAACAACCATCCTCTCACCTTTTTTCACCCTGGAAATCCTTTGTTGTCCAATCAGAAAGTCACACCTCCAGGGCACATTTTGGGGGATAAAGGGACCCTGATTTTGGATCCTTGTCACAGCACTTCAATTTCAAGGGACCTCTTTGCTGGTTTGCTTGGGCTACATCATCATTTCTCTTTGGATGGTAAATATCACCCCCCAAAATCCCTTTTTCTATTCCCGCTATCAATTTTCCTCCCTTTCTTTTCCGTTAGCCTTGTGTGATTGCTTGTGTGTGTCTATTTGTGCGTGCATGTACACTTCCCCCAATAAAACACATTCAAAATTGTACGATAAGTTTTCTGATTGGTCTCTTTAGCAGTTTCTCATAAACATAGGTGGAGAGATCCTGAAGTTACCCCCCTCTTGCAAAGTTCTTAATTTGAGTTAATTAATTCTTTATTTTTACATTTAATTGTGGGTTCTGATATAGGACCTCATGAGGTCCCATGGTCTTGGGGTAAAAGCATAACTTCTTTCTTTGTAAGGCAGGCCTTGTAAAAATCAGGCTTCAGGCAATCAGATTCTGGTACTCAGAGGAAGAGGCACTTAACCCAAATGAGATAGAAATCTAACCTGGCAGAGGTTAAGTTTCAAAGTGGCAGGTATCAAAGACGTCCTATGTAGAGGCCTAGTCAAAACCAGGCAGATCCAACAGAACCATAGGATGCGACAGAACAATAAAGAATCAGGAGGAGGACGAGAAGCAGCTACACAGTCAAAAGGGACAAAGAACGAGAGAATGGCATGGAATTGGAGAGCAAGCTGAATAGACGCAGGGGCAAAGTGTGAAGTTAGGACTTTACAGGGGCATACTTTCCAGCTTTTCAAATATGAACACCATGACATGTGTGGCCAAGCAACATCAGTTTGTCATCAAGATGGCCGAAGTTACTAATGTGGAAGGGCACACAAGCTAGGAGAGAGTGCTGCAGTTTGCTTTTGCCTGAGCTGACTTGGAAGGGCAAGCTTTTGCCCCCTCCCCTCTTCTCTCCCTGCTGCACTTGGAACTCAGTTGCAGCAATGGAAGTAAACCGAGGACAAAGGGGGAAAGTAGGAGGAGAAAAATGATACAAGGAGAAAAATGATACAAGGACAATACAAATTAATATTCTGTCATCCCATTTTTTTCAAGCTGCTTTTAACATGTTAAAAGCAGCTTGAAAAAAATGGGATGACAGAATATTAATTTGTATTATCCTTGTCAGTTTTGGATAGCGGGAGGCTATGCAGGGATTGTGCATGTGATTGTCACTTAAGATCAGGCAGGCAGATATTGCAGCCTTACAGACCAGGGCTTCCTCTAGCAAGCTTGGAGTAAGAACAGGCTGTGTAGTGGCGGAAGAGGTAAAGATGCTGGAGCCTCACCTCTTCTTGGACCAAAACAGACTGGGTAGCCCTCATTTCCATCTTTCCCTAACTCAAAGGAACATTGGCTCTAAACCAGTGTCTCATGTCAATAATGACTTGGGCCATTTTCGCACAGCGCTGTTATAGTGCTATTATTTATAGTGCTATTATTTGACTTTCAACCTCCTGTGGAATTCTGGGGTTTATAGTTTACTGGGGCTAAAAAGCTCTCTGGCTGAGAATTCTGAATGCCCCTCCCTAAACTGCAAACCCCAGGATTCCATAGGATGTTGAAAGTGGGATAATAGTGCTATAACAGTCTAGTGTGGAAATGGAGTGTCATACTGGAATGGGGATTCCAGCGTTAAACTGGGGTTCATACCAGCCTCCAAGGTTGACTCTCATCCTTGGCAAAGGCTGGCAATTCCCCCAGCGTTATTAATCCTTGCTGCCACCACTCACTGAATTATGAATCACGGGACAGTACAGTGAGACACTGTCCAGAATTAACAATCTCTAAGCTTAAGACTCTTTCCAACTCCCCCCTTCTGAGTGAGAGAAGTCCTAGCTAGCGTGTACCAAAGGCTGACGTGGGAATGGAGAGAAACAGAGGTTTTACAGAAAGTATTTAATCAGGCATGTAAATAAACAAGACAATAATACACATGAGAGGCTCCCCTCTCCCAGGCACGCTTAGTTACAAGAAGTTACAAAAAACAGATATAAAAGCACAGATACATTCTTAAGATCAGCCAGTCTCCAAAATAATAAAAAGCCCTAACGCGACTATTTTATTCCTGGTTACTCATAAGTAGGCTCACAGGCTTAGATGGTCTAAGCGAGAGAGAGAGAGAACCAGGAGGCCAGGCATGCCAGCCTGCAACTGGCTCAGATCTCATCTCTCTTTGTTCGCTTCCTGTTCTTCTTGTCTCTCTCTGGCCACTTGGTCTCCCAGAAGTTTTATATCTTTTCCCAAGAAGCATCTGGAAACATCCCGAAGATGCCCACCTCTGTTCCTTTTGGTTGGTCAGTGCTCACCCTGTGACCTATGATGCTGACCCACACTAAAATGTAATCTAATCCCAAGACCTCATTAAGCCTTGGTTTACCAGAAGAGGGAAGTGTCCCCCTTTTAGCTAAGTCTAGATAATGGGAAGCCCCATTATCACATGGAGTATAACAGTGTAGTACAGAAATGGCCTTGCATGTGGGTGAACAAACTGAAGCTTAATCCAGACAAGCCAGAGAAGTGCCTGGTCTGTTAAAAGACAGATCAGAAAATGAGGATTCAGCTTGCCCTAGATGGGATTACACTTGCTCTAAAGGCTCAGGTTTATGGCATCTGAGCACATCTGGCCTGGAGCCTTGTTCCTGGGTGCCCAGGTTTTGGAGGGGGCTGGGAATGTATTTGTATAGTTAAAGCTGGTGCGCTTGCTAGCTGTCCTTATTCCTGGAAATTTCTAATCTGGCCAAGGTGACACATGCCTTAGACACACGCTTGGATCACTTTACAAGGGTTTGCCTTTTGAAAGTGTTCAGAAACTTCAGCAGGTCCAGCTTATTTGGCTTCTCTGGTTTGCTGCTTCCTCAGTGAAATACTTTGCAGCCTTTCAGCCTGCTTGGATGGGCTGATATAATGATGATGATGCCTTTGTCTTTGACCATGTGGCAAGCTCACTGATTTTTTTCCTTGACAAGGCAACTCCTCCAAGATGAAAGGCAAAGTTCAGCATGTGACATTAAACCATAGGTTATTGTTCTGTGAATGAGCTTTGGACTTGTGTGCTTCCCTCTTTGCTCATCTCTGGCATTGGCTACAAGAAGGAGATCAACAGTTTTTGCTTCCACTTTCAGTTAACCACGGTTTGTTATGTGAAAAATCGCAATTAGTCTCAATGACAGTCTCATATTTATCGATCCTAGCTTTTTTGGACCAAATTTACATGAATGATATATCTTCCTTCTGTTGGCTGACCTTGATTGTTAAAGAGCAGAGCAGGCTGGGTTTTCTTTTGTCCTAGCTTAATTGGCAGCTGTAAATATAAATACAACTTTTGGCCTGCACTTCACAAATATTGAAAATTGGATGTATTGGAAAGCAGAACTGTGATCAAATGAGCACTTTAGCAAATTAGGAGTAATGGCCACTGAAGTCAACTTGGAACCAGGGAATGTGGTGAACTTTACCAGTCTCACAAACAGTAAGGGGTGAGGGCAAGCTTGTAATATGTTGTTTTCCATCACACAATTTGGAATACCTGGCATTATCCAGAAAGAGAAAAGAAGAAGGGGAAAATGCAGTGCTGCTGCATTCAGGAGCAGTTTGCATTTATCATAGCATATAGCCATGAACTGCTTGAGGGGGTAGGATTTACACTCCAGGATTCAATTTCCTAGTTGCCACCAGACACCAAATAGCTGTAGCTAAATCAAAATTGGCTCCAGAGGAGACGGTGGCATTTTCATCTCTAGCCAAGAAACTGTCTTGCAGAACAACAGTTTGATTAGTGTGTTTGTCAAATGAACTATAACTATAGAACTTGGAGTTCTAAGAACTGCAGATTGAAGTAATCTAAAGTAGGAAACCAATGCTGGATGTTATGAACGGTTTTGGCTAAAACATCTAGGAGGTGACCAGACTGGGTCGGGCCAGCAGCCCTACCATTAGGCATAATGAGACAGTTGCCTCAGGCAGCAGATGCCAAGTCATGGAAAGCTGGGGCTAGCTGATGGAGGGCAGACCACTGTGTGAGTGAATAGGTGTGTACGCACACCATCTGCTATGCCCTGATCCCCTTAACATTTTCTGCTACCCACAAGGACAGAGAAGCACTGCTGTGTTGTGTCTGTTGAAATAAGGTTCAACTATTAGTACTGTTGGCTTTTCATAACAGATGCCATATTATCCTTGGCCTCAGGCAGCAAAATGCGTTGAGCCATCCCTGTTATAGAAAAGAGTGAACCTTGTAGGAGCAGTGGCTTCTCTTTCTTGTTACACACTGTGGAGTCATGCACTCCACAGCCTTTTGCATCCCATCACACTCACCTTTTGAACAAGTTGGGGGGGGGGAATGAGAAGCAAACAGTTTACTGAAGGAAACAGCACTGTGTCCCTAACAAGCTGCTTTGGGTTGTGGAAGTGTTTTAAAATTATACCTTTCCTGAGCAAAGAGAGGAAAGTTGGGGTGGGACCCTCAACGTGTATCCAAACAATCCCAGGTTTAAAACAACATAGGAAAGATCTTTCCTTTTTTCTCTGAAATGCAGAATGATAGGTTTCCAAACTGAATTGTATGCTATGCCAGTTAATTATAGAAAGTTATTTCCATTCCTCTTGGCTGAATATACAAGTCATTGTCATCATCACTCAATTGTTATCTAGACTTTGGTTGGAGCTTCTGGGCTGCGGTGATTTTGAGGTTATAAACCTATAGGTCAACCCTTGGGATGCCTTGCTGGCACATATAGATATATGTAGGCATCAGTATAGTCAGAGGAAAATACTGGGGAAACCATCTGATAGTCATTTTTCCCCAAAACAAAGCAGCATTGTAACTAGAGGTCAGGATGAACTTTGAGTACAAGCCCAACTGATAAAGATGGCAAAGGCAGATCTTTGAGGTCAGCCAACAGCAGAAGGTACCAGCAGGTGGGGACTTCAGATGCCAGAAGAGGAACACATCTAATCCTGAGCTCTACAGCTGGCACATCGTTGAGTTAGGATTATCAGTGACTAGTTTACAAATCTCAATACAATCAGGTATCAAATGATTTCAAGTATGAAAGATATAATTATTGTTGCTGTTGCTGATCTTGTTAACTTTACTTATACTTTGCTTTTTCCCCAAGACAGGGACTCAAGATGGCTTGCACATAAAAAAGATTACAATTAAAAACATACAAAAAATCAACATTAAAATTAAATTAAACCACTAACTATATTAAAAACACACTCTAAAAAGATATTTAAAGTTATATAATACAGTTTAAAATAATACAGCGCTTTACAGCCCTTTGTTTAAAGCTTTCAATTCTAAAAGCCTGTCTGAGTAAAAAAAAGTTTTCGCCTGCTAAAGGAAGGAGAGAAAGGAGGGGACCATTCTAGCCTCCCTAGGCTTCCAAAGTATAGGGGCCCTCCCTTGTGTTCTCACCAGCTATTGATTTCTGAGTGCAGTGTGGATGTGGTTTGGTTGTCCCTCCCATAAGGATTCTCAACGAAATCTCCAGCAGGGAATCTCAAGCTATTTACAGTGCTTGGGTTGGGAAGACAAGACTTCCCCGGAGAATCACTGTGTTTTCTGTGATATATGCTCTTGAAATTCTTTTCAGATTTTTTCAATTTTTTGGTTGTTATTACATTATAAAAGCAAATTATTCATCTTTAAAATATAGGAAAAAATCTGCAAACAGTTTTAAGAGCATAGCCCACAGAAAACACAGTGATTCTCTTGGTCGTCTCCATCCAAGCACTGGGAATAGTCTGAGATTTCTCTGCTGAAGATTTCCTTGGAAATCCCCAAGGAGAGGCAACCAGACCACATCCATGCTGCGATCACCAATCACTAGGGTTCACAAGAAAGTGGCATGAGACAGCCACACTCAAACTGGCTACTGAATCATAGTGGGAAAGGGGATTAACTGATTATTTTCAGCATGAAAAAGGTCACATTTCCAATGACTGTATAGCACAGCAGCAGCAGGAGAACCACAAGTTTGTATAATCAGGCTGAAAAAAAGAGGGGCCAAATCAATGTTATGATGGTATATAATAGCTTGGTGCAACGAGGCTCTTACACTTATAATTAAAGACTTCCAAGTCCAGGAAACGCAAAATCCTCTCCTGGTAACATCAAGCTTTGTTCCTGCCTGTAGAACAATTTAAGGCAGCATGATGAAGGAAGTGTTATTTTTGTTGCTGCCATTGTAAAAAATTGTGATTCAGAAATCTCTGCTGATATAATGCAAAATCACCCAAGAATCCACAAGCAAATGCTGGTCTACTTTATGCCAATGCATGTGATATTCACTTGATCATTCAGCATTTGATCACTCACAGCTGAATGTACAAGCATTCTGTTTTTGAAAAGGAGCAGTGTTAGAACTGAACTGAGCTTCTTCACATACATCAGCCTCTATTTCATTCTGTAGTAGTTGGTGATACAGTCTTTAACATAAGGATCCAAAGATTTAAATTTAACAATAATATGTTAAGAACAGAGAAGCTGTATTTATTTTTTAAGATATTGTACATCAATATTTTTTATAAAAACTCTGTATTCAAAATCAATTGGTTGAAAAGGCGTTGAATCAATTAACAGGGCCTCCAGTATCTTATTCCTAATCTTATTTTTGTGTTTTAATTCTCTAGAATCTATTAATTTTTCACACATATTTAAAAAACACATTAATTCACAGTAACATCTACTGCATTGCCATTGTTACTACTTGTAGTTCTTCCTACCCTGAAGATTAACAAAGCACAGCTATGCTTCCTTCCACCTCTCAGACCCTAAGGAGTTGAACAGAGAAGGCTACCAGTCTCTGGTCCTTTCCGCACGACACTCTTATAGCGCAATTATTCCACTTTCAACCTCCTAGGGAATCCTGGGGCTTGCAGCTTCGGGAGGGGCCGAAAGCTAGGAGGTTGAAAGTGGAATAATCGCGCTATAATGAAGTAGCTCGCCAAGAATTGAGACCACCAGATTAGAAAGCAAAAATAAAAGTTTATTTTACTGCAGGGATCTCAGTGGAATGATTTCCAAAGCCTGAGAGCCCCGATCCAGGTATTAGCTCTCTTTTTATACCCTCTTGTAAACAGGTTACAGGAAATGATTACATATGACCATATATGAAGTGTTTACAGGTCAGGCAGACCTGGGTTACATCTTTCAAAAATGATGTATTTTGGTACCAAGGGAGTATTTCTCCAACATCAAAACTCCCTAGGTTCCCGGCACTGCTAAGCACATACCTAAGCCTCTTGATAAGATAAAGGGCGCATCTGCTCACCTTATTTTTCTATATTTTTCTACCTTAGCATTAGCTTCTTCAACTTAACCCTTTCATTCCCCCCTTTATGCCAAATTCTACGCAATTTGACATACTTAAGCTTGCTTTTGGGCCATAACAGCAAAATGAGCTGCCTTCCCCTCCATAGCTTGGGAGAGAGAGGCATGTACACATTTCATAGCACAAGAAATACATATCATTACTAGGAACCCTACTACAATTAAAAGCACAATACCTAGAAACAAGGTTTTTAACCAGCTAAGATCTGGAAGCCAAGAAGTTAACCAACCCCAGGGGTTACTAATGCCACTGTCATTATTTTGTATCAACCCTTGCAACTGCTGTATCTCATCCTCTATAGTCTTGTTCAAATCATGGAACGCAACCTTGCATCCTCCTTTGACTATGGTACAAACCCCCCTTTTCTGGCTAACAAGTAATCCAAGGCCATTCGATGTTGTAACAATAGCTGATTTAGCTCTTCAATTTCTTGTTGGAGGGCTTGTACCAATTTCCCAGTCGCATTTATAGTTTTCTCCAATCTGCAAGTCAATCCTATTATGCTCCTACGATTTTCTTGAGCCATAATTCCTGGGTAGGATCCCAAAGTGAGGACCCCTGTGATCAGTCCTCCTCCTACTCTACTACCCTCACTCTCAGACAACTGTGGCCTCACGATGACCAGATCCTCACATTGACTTCCCAGTGGTCCCACTAAATGCCGTTTCTTCCTACCAACTCGTTTGATCTGTCTTGGTAGGAAAACTTGGACAGGTATAGTCATATACCCTATTCCTATACACTGGTAAGTCCCTGGGTGGTAGTTGGTGGCCCACCCATTAAAGTAGAACCATAAATGCGGGTCTCTAGCCATCAATCCAGAGCATATACTACCTGACCCTGTATAATTAGGAGTGAACATGGGATATTCTGGGTATAAATCTCCAAAATTAGTTTCATTTAAGTCCCCCTTGGGTTGATAGGAGTTATTATATGTGCCATACAAATAGAATCTATCACTACATGCTGAATAATTTCCCAGTTTACCATAAAATGAGGAATATTTTATATATCCTTTCCACTTAGAATTCCAAGATCCACTATGGTGACAGCAAAAACACATTCCGGGGATAAGTATAAAACTTCAACCGCCTAAATCGAGTCTTGTTTATATTACTATCAACTTTGGCAAACATATTGGGATTCCCTCTCAATGCTGACTGTAGGGCTCCTACAACCACTCCCGGTTCACTAATAAGGGAGGGCATAAAACCGAAATCTGCTACAGTCTGTGGATGTTCATAGATCAGGGTGACATTGGGTCCGTGTTGTTGGAACATGTGTGCAGCATGTCGTTTGAACCAGTTAGCCTCGACTACTCCACCCATCACGCTCCACATCCCGATCAACATTACCCACTTCATTTTCGGAGCCACTCAGGGACCCAAATCTACTTACTCCACACAAATTCCTTCTGTACATATACAAAAATACTAAAATACCAAGAAATATACACACTACTATTATTATTAGATCACTAATACTAATATTCATTGTTTCTCTCCCATATCCACTGTAGGGGATCTGGCCGTGCGTAGAGTAGTCAGCCTCCGGAGTGACTACAGCAGGGCTCAGTCCCAATCTTCCTCCTCTGCAGTTGCTAGGTCTGACCGTACGTAGAGCTACCAGCGTCCAGCGGGTGGCAGCAGTAGGGTCTAGCCTAGAGTCTTCATTCACCTGTTGCGGATCTGACTGTGCGTAGAGTGGTCAATTCCCTGGTATGACCACGGCAGAGTCTAGTCCGAATCTTCTCTCCCCCTTTTCTTCTGGACAATTTCAGTTTCAAAGGGTTTTCTTGTGATGAAATTACAGCCCAATCAGTAAACGCCCTTTTTATCCTGGTGTAGTGTATCCAAGGTTTCAGCCCTGCTACTTTTACTGCAGTGGGGGTGACTAACAGCACGTGATACGGCCCCCTCCAGCCTGGTGATAGAGGCTCCCCTTTCCAATCTTTAACCCACACCTCATCCCCAGGCTGGAAGGAATGGGCCTTTGTGAGGAAAGGAACTCGTCTAACCTCTAAAGCATGGGCGTTTACCTTCTCTAGAGCTTTCCCTAATGCCTGCACTTCTTCTTGGAGGGTTAAGTTCCCCAGCTCTCGAATGTCCCCTCTCAATCCCTTCAGGATGGCCGGGGGTCTTCCATACAGCAGCTCAAATGGACTCAGCCCAGTCGTCCGATGAGGGGTGCATCTTATTCTCAAAAGAGCTATTGGGAGTACATCCAACCATTTGAGCTTAGTTTCTTGACACAATTTTGCAAGCTGAGTCTTCAATGTTCTGTTCATCCTTTCCACCTTCCCAGAACTTTGGGGCCTATACGCACAATGTAATTTCCAAGTAATTCCTAAGACTTCTGCCAAACTCTTAACTACTCCGTGCACAAAGGCCGGGCCATTATCAGATCCAATGTGAAGGGGTAACCCGTATCTAGGTACGATGTCTCGGAGTAGAGCTCGTACTACTTCCTTCGCCTTCTCGGTTCTAGTAGGATATGCTTCAACCCACCCAGTGTGAGTGCACACCATTACCAACATATATCGGTATTGTCCCATCCGTGGCATCTCGGTGAAGTCCACCACTAGGGATTCGAAGGGAGTAGATCCTTGATGTTGGGTTCCCTCTTCCAATCTGGGTCCTTGACGCGGGTTGTTCCGAGCGCAGAGTTGACACCGTGATGACGCCAGCATGGTGTACTGTCTCATTCCATCTATAAACACATCCTTTGCTAACAACTGGGCCAACGCTGTCTTTCCCAGATGCGTGGCTTCATGTGCCTTCTGAACGATTGGCCATCCCACAGATTGGGGTATGTACCGTCTTCCATCTGGTAGGACCCACCAACCATCTTTGTCACTTATAGCTTTCAGGTCCTTTTCAGCCCTCTCATTCTCCTGCTGGGTGTATCTAGGGGTCTGGTTACTCAAGGAGACTTGGAAAAGTGGTACTACCAATTCTCTGGGCAGGTTCTCCTTCC
Source organism: Iguana delicatissima (assembly GCA_948472985.1). Classification (NCBI taxonomy): domain Eukaryota; kingdom Metazoa; phylum Chordata; class Lepidosauria; order Squamata; family Iguanidae; genus Iguana; species Iguana delicatissima. The sequence continues at coordinate 25,192 of CAOKZL010000855.1, forward strand.
CACTCACTAGTTCACTCTCAGCAGCCTCCTTTGCAGCAGCATCTGCCTTCCGGTTTCCCCGGACCACTGGATCTTGCCCTCTCTGATGTCCTTTACAGTGCATCACAGCAACTTTACTAGGGGCCCACACCGCTTCTAATAGGTGCTCTATTTCTTTTCCATATTTGATCTCTTGTCCTGAAGAATTGATCAATCCTTTTTCTTTGTACAGTGCTCCATGTGCGTGCAGGGTAGTGAAGGCATACTTTGAATCTGTGTATATGTTTACAGTAAGTCCTTCGGCCAGCTCTAAAGCCCTGATCAAAGCGATAAGTTCCGCCTTCTGGGCCGAGGTACCAACAGGTAGCGCTTTGGCTTCTATTATTTTATCTGCCGTGACCACTGCATAGCCGGCCTTTCGCTTCCCTCTCGCACAAAGCTACTTCCATCTGTATAGTAAGTGACATCAGGATGGGGCCATGGGGTATCCCGCAAGTCTGGTCTACTTGAGTATACTTCATCCATGGTTTGAAGGCAGTCGTGGTGTATATTTCCAGATTCTGCTGGGAGCAGTGTTGCAGGGTTCAGGGTGGTGCACAACTCCAACTTCACTCTAGGGTTTTCATACAACATTCCCTGATACTTGGACATTCGGCTATTCGTGAACCAATAGCTACCTTTGTACTCCATGAGGGCCAGTACAGAGTGTGGAACCTTTACCATCAAATTCTGGCCTAAGGTTAACTTATCTGCTTCTTTTACCAACAAGGCTGTTGCTGCTATAGCCCTGAGACACCCAGGCCATCCTCTAGCGACTGGATCTAATTGCTTAGAGAGATATGCCACTGGGCGATGCCAGGATCCCAACATCTGTGTCAGTACTCCCACGGCTATTCCATTCTTCTCATCAACAAATAAGGTGAACTTCTTTGTTACATCTGGCAGACCTAGCGCCGGAGCTTCCATCAGCGCCTTCTTTATCTGTTCCCAGGCGTTCTTTTGTTCTTTCCCCACACAAATTCAGACTTCTCCGGACCTTTGGTAGCTTCATATAATGGTTTGCTCATTACTGCGAAGTTAGGAATCCAGATTCTGCAAAACCCAGCTGCACCCAAGAATTCTCGCACCATCTTCCGATTCCGGGGCTCAGGCAGAGCACACACAGCCTCCTTCCTTTCTCGGCCTCAGCGCTCGTTTCCCTTGAGTCACTTGGAATCCCAGATATCGCACCTCTGTCTGGCACAACTGGGCCTTCTTCTTAGATACTTTGTAGCCTGCTTCCCACAGAAGCTGGAGCAACTCCATTGTGGCTTCCTTACACTCCTCCTCACTGGTGGCGGCCAACAGTAGATCATCCACATATTGCAACAAAACTCGTCTCTCGGGTTCAGATCGGAATTTTCTCAAGTCCTGACTCAATGATGTCCCAAAAATCGTTGGTGAGTTCTTCCACCCCTGAGGCAAGCGGCACCACGTGAACTGGGTCTTCTGGCCTGTAATGCTGTCTTCCACCTGGAAGGCAAATATGTCCTGGCTTTGGGGGGCCACTCGGATACAGAAGAAGGCATCCTTGAGATCCAAAACAGTGAAGTGAGTAGCTGCAGATGGAACTAGTCCCATCAGGACATATGGGTTTGGTACCACTGGGTGTAGGGTTACTGTAGCTTTGTTTACCATCCTTAAATCTTGTACTGGACGATATTCCTTCGTCCCAGGTTTCAATACTGGGAGTAATGGAGTATTCCAGGGAGAGCGGCATTCCCGAATTATATTGTACTTCTTCAGCCGTTCTAAATGCTTCTGGATCCCTTCCAGGGCTTCTCTGGGTAGATCATATTGCCTTACACGAGTGGGCATAGCATTTGGCTTTAATTCTACCACTATGGGGGCCACGAACCGGGCTAACCCAGGTGGGTTGTCTTCAGCCCACACGCCTGGGGGTCCAAATATAGTGGGTTGCTCTTGACAAACCATGATCTGGTACCTTCGCCACTCCTCCTCCATTGGATAAGTCACTGAGATATTCTTTGGTCCTCTAAAATTTATTTCCATCGTCCCATCTTCTTCAATAGAAATTTGAGCTCTCAATTTAGCCAACAAATCTCGACCCAATAAGGGCACAGGGCAACTTGGCAAATACAAAAACTGGTGAGTGACTTGATGTCTTCCTAGATCCACAATCCTTTTTTCTAAGAGAGGTGTTTTTCCAATTTCCCCGTGGCCCCCACAATTCTTATGGCTTTCTCAGTTTTTGGGGCTATTGCAGAATTTAATACTGAACGGGTGGCTCCCGTATCTACCATCATGGGGATGGCTCGTCCCCTATTTGTGCTGTGACCATAGGCTCCCCGGGGCGGAGAGCAAGGGGGCCCGGTCTGTCCTAATCGTAAAGTTCCATTTCAGCTAGTCCAATGAAGTCCTCGAACCCTTCGTCCGTCCCCTGCTCATATCTTCCATCCACTACTCTTCCTCTTCCTCTTCCTCGATTTGCTCCCCTTCCTCTTCCTCGATCCATTCCTCTTCCTCTGTTCGCCATCCCTCTCTGTCTGGGACATTCATTCTTCCAATGCCCAACCTGTCGGCAGAGGGCACACTCATTGCGTCTCAATGGAGGTCCACTTCCTTTTCCAATTTTCCCCCCTTCCTTTGTTGCCAAAGCTGCAGCCAATAATTCCGCTTTCTTATGCATCCGCCTGTCCTTCTCCCGTTTCTCCTCTTGGTCTCTATTCACATATACTCTCTGGGCAATTTCCAACAATTGGCTCAAATTCATACCTGCAAATCCCTCTTGTTTCTGGAGTTTCTTCCTTATATCTGGATAACTTTGGGTCACGAAGGCCAAATTCACCATCTGTTGGTTGCCTGGGTCTTCTGGGTTCACAGGAGTATACTGCCTATAAGCATCAAGCAATCTTTCCAAATATGTTCCTGGGGGTTCAGTGGGTCCCTGAAGTATCTCTGATACTTTGGACATATTAACAGGCCTCTTCATTCCTTCTCTCATAGCTTCCACTAGTAGAGCTTGATAATCAGTGAGCATAGTCAACTGTGCTGGGAGGTTCGGGTCCCATCCTGGGTCCGCCAAGGGGACCCTACCTCTCATCCACTGCTCAGGGTTCGCCTCTCCAGGAGGTGCCCTGTCTCTAGCTATCCGTTCTGCATGCTGAATTATTCTCCTCCGCTCTTCAGTAGTGAACAAAGTCAGGAGCAACTGCTGACAATCTTGCCAATTGGGGACATGTGAGGCCATAATACTGGAACAAAGTTCAATTACTTCTTGTGGCTTATCTGTGTAAGTAGCATAATGGGTCTTCCAATTAAGGAGGTCAGACGTGGTGAAGGGAGTATATTGGTAACTCGGGACTCGCCGATAACCACCCTCTTGGGTGGGATCTGGCACCAATTGACTGATTTGTCGCAATGGTGCAATCACATCTCCACTTTCCCCATCCGAATCATCTACTTCTTCTGCTTCCTTCTGGGGTTTTGTCTGTTTACTCTTGACCTGCTTACTCTTGGAATTTTCTTTTGGTCCAGTCTGTTCGGGTTTGGGTCTGAGTGTCATCTTATTCTGGACAGCCAAACTGGAACCTGGCAACTCCTCTGTCATTTCCTCTTCATGGGTAACTGGGGCCAAATCCGCCAGTCCCCAGCCACTCCCTCTTGTTGTGAGGCTGCCTGAGGTACTGGTGGCAGTGGAGCAGGCGGTGGTACTTCCAAAGCCAGTGGTGGCGGGGCTGGCTGCATCACCACATACGGTGGAGGGGGGGGAGTGGGCTCTTCTGGAGCTGAATCAGGCAAAATCTGGGCTTTTCCAAGCTTTCGTCTGGCCCTGTCCTGCCTCAGCACCATAGCCTTACAAATTTGTTCCTGACACTTCTGCAACCAAGAGGGGTTCTCTGTAACCACTGTGTCCCATGAATCTATGGATGGATACTGATCAGGATGGCCAGGCTCACCCACCACTACTGAATACACTGCCTTGATTCGAGCGGGTTCTAAGCTCCCTTCCGGAGGCCACCCCACCTTGAAAGAAGGCCACTCCACTTCACATAAATTCCGTAAACGCCCTGGCGTCATCGGGGGGTCCCCATAGTCCCCACTGAATCCTTTCTTGAAATTCTTTAACATACAACCTAAAGGGGTTTTCCGGCTTTGCCCCCCACCCATTTCCTCCCAACGTGGACAAGACACACTAGGAGAAAGGGATTTGGCGCGTGAGTAAGGGGTCTCACGCGCCAACACGAAGGGGGACAGACACCACTCTCTCTGTGCCGACCCACGCACCCGGACTCTCAACGGTATGCAATGGGAACTGCGACACCTTGCGCCCCTCCTTTCACACCACATTCACGCCAACAAACTACCTCCCACCTCTTTTTCCACCTCCAAAAAGCCTCGCGGTTTCACCCACAACAGTGGGGTACTAAGGCAAGACTTAAGGGGTTGATCAGGCCCCTCTTCTCCCTGAAGTTGCAGGGAGGGCACTCACCAACAGTCGTGGGAGGGTTCTGCTTTCTGCTCCGTCTTCGGGTCCCTGGGCTGGAACACCACCGCCAGAGCCGCCGCCTCACTCCGAGTCAATCCTTCTGACAAAAGTAAGTCAGGGGCGCCCTGGGTCGCGTCGGAAAGAGGCGACGGCCCTGACGCCCTGGCGTCCGCCTAAGTGGGCAAAACGCCCCTCAATATCCCGGGCGAGCCCCCAAATTGAAGTAGCTCACCAAGAATTGAGACCACCAGATTAGAAAGCAAAAATAAAAGTTTATTTTACTGCAGGGATCTCAGTGGAATGATTTCCAAAGCCTGAGAGCCCCGATCCAGGTATTAGCTCTCTTTTTATACCCTCTTGTAAACAGGTTACAGGAAATGATTACATATGACCATATATGAAGTGTTTACAGGTCAGGCAGACCTGGGTTACATCTTTCAAAAATGATGTATTTTGGTACCAAGGGAGTATTTCTCCAACATCAAAACTCCCTAGGTTCCCGGCACTGCTAAGCACATACCTAAGCCTCTTGATAAGATAAAGGGCGCATCTGCTCACCTTATTTTTCTATATTTTTCTACCTTAGCATTAGCTTCTTCAACTTAACCCTTTCAATAAGAGTGTCATGCAGAAAGGACCTCTGTTTCCTTTAGATGAGAGGAGGAGACTTAATGGTGTGTGTGTGTGTGTGTGTGTGTGTGTGCGCGCCTGTGCCTTCAAGTCCAGACTGTCCATGCCATTGTATTTCTGATTCTATGTATGGTTGTAAAAGCTGGACAGTGAAGAAAGCTGACAGGAAGAAAATCAGCTCACTTGAAATGTGGTGTTTGAACAGAGAGGGATGCTGATACCACGGACTGCCAAAAAAATCCCAGATGAATTAGAAGTAGAGCAAATCAAACCTGAACTCTCCCCAGAGGCCAAGATTTCTACGCTAAGACTCATGTAATTTGGAAATATCATGAGTAGACATGACTCATTAGGAAAGACAATAGTACTTGATAAGGCAAAAAGCAGTAGGAAAAAAAGAAGACTGCATTACAGATGGAGAGACTCAATTAAGGAAGCCATGGCCCAAGTTTGCAAGATCTGTAACAGGGCTGCTCATAACAGGGTGACTTGGAGACTTCCCATTCATAGGGTTCACATAAATTGAACTCTACCTGAAGACAGTTAAAACAAAGTGGATTTTAACAAATTGGGATTTATTGAGCAGCCAATACCTCCCCACTATATCATATCACTTTACAGATTCCTTTTGAATCTTTGAACAGCATGAAAATTGGGTGACTGTGCTGTATTTGAAATGACTGCTGGACTCATACATTCACAATTCTTGGGTTCCTTCCTGCTAGTTGCAGTATTTTTTACCTCCTGATGCCTATTTGTGCAGTAGTGATGTACTCCACTCTCTCGTTTAGAGGAATGGATTTGCACCTTTTCTGTATGTGCCTACCAAACCACTGTCCATTTAATTGTTTCCTAACAGTAGCTATGGTGTACATTCAGCCAGTTTAGTTGGCCTGGAATAGATGTACTGTGAACACTTAGATGAACATGGTGTGTGAAATGTGGCAATGGGAAAACTAATGCCCCCACACCCTCATTGGGTCCCTAACTTTTTATTTCAGCAGAATTAAGGAGCTGGGTTTATACTGAAAATCTCCCAGCAAGACATATTTTCTGTATAACAGTCATAATTACTTCAGCTTCAGAGACACGACTCTTGTTTCTATTTACTGCGGTTCCATACACTATCTTAGTTGCTTACTTGGAGCTAAACAAAGAACCACAGTGAGAGAGAACACTTTGGACGTTCCTAGTATGTATGCTACAATAAGGCAAGACCTGTCATTGTGTGAACCTGCATAAATAGCTTTTGCAGTGATTATTTTACCTGCTGTGATCTAGCAGTATGCTTGGGAACTGGGCAGGGCACTCCCAAAGCAACAACTATAATTGTATTTTCTCTTCCTTTTGGAAGCAAAACTGTCACCCCATGTTTTAAGTGGTGTATTCATCACAACACTGTCATCCTTACAATTGTGGCTCTGTTGTTATGCATTAAAGTGTGGACCCCTCTAATCACAAGAGGACAGGAGGAAATGTGATTAAAGAGAACTATATCATCTTACTTACTTGTTTAGTTCTCCAAACAAATCTTCAGGTCAAAGATAAGCCAATAATCATTCAGGGAAAAAGAGAGTCTCAAGTCATATAAATGATGATTCAGGGCTCTCTCTCTTTTTTTTGGAACTGAGATGAGCAAGTTCATCCCAGGCAGTGATGGTGGGCCCACTTTCTCCTAGGCCAGAGTTGATCATTGAGATCCTGCGTCCTGCTGCATCTCTGGCCATTTCCACAGTGGACTGTAATAGTGCTATTATTCTACTTTCAACATCATATGGAACCCTGGGGTTGCAGTTTAGAGAAGGGCTTCAAAGGCCCCTCTCTAAAATGCAAACCCCAGGATTCCATAGGATTTTGAAAGTGGAATAATAACACTATCACAGTCTACTGTGGAAATGGCCTCTGTTAGCTTTATCTCCTATTTCCTTCTGCAAGGGCAAAACTCAATAGCTTCCCTGCAGTGATATGGTGTTTCCAGGGGCCAACCTAAAGAGATCACAACCTGATTTAGAATAGTTATTATAATTGATGGGAACAGTGTTACTCTGATTTCTAGGATGCCTTGGGGGACACCTCAATGTGCTCCACGTGATGGGGAATGGAAACTAGCCAGAGCATGAGCAATAGCAATGCGAGAGGCAAGGTAACCTAGTGGGGTCTTTTTACCCAGTTTTTACGGGGTCAGGCTAAGCCAAAAATCAAACAAAAATGTCCAATAAATGATTTTATTGAATAAAAGTCTCACGCACCAATGCAATCACTCACACACTCACTCAGGACCTATTAGGAAGGAAAAGAGAGGGAACTGGATAGGGGAATATTGAAGGGGTTGTAGCTGGGGTAATACTACACCTTTTCCTGAAGTTCTTGGTCCGGGAAAAACTGCGGAGAAGTGGGGCTCAGCATGGAAAAGGCTGAGGGGATTACTCAACGGACGGAGAAACGGTCTGCTGGAGTGACCAGGAGTGATCCAAAGAAACACTCAAAAACTGGGACTCTTTTTGGGGGGGAAAAGTACCTGGAGGGCTAATCCTTTCCGGAGGAGAACAATGGGTGTTGCAAGAAGCTCCACGATGGTAACTTCCTTTGCATGATGAGATTACAAGGTGTTGCCAAAGTCTCAGGATCTTCGGCTGCATTGGGTTGTGGTGTGACTTTATGTAAACAGTCCTTGACTGATAGGATTTTATTGCTATCGGTGCTCAACTTGGGGCAAACATGCTAATCCCCTCAAGTTGGCTTCTCAGAGGCTGAGGACCCTTTGTTTACTGGGGGTTTGCACAGCTTGAGGTCTCCTGGGACTACGTGACTGGGGATTTTACTGGCCTGACGTGGTTTTCGATTGTTCGACCGTGGCTGCCTACGTGCCCATCCGGACGACCTCTCAGGCACATGGAATCATATTTTAATATTAAAATTGTAGACCCCGGGATAGGGTTTTTCCAGTGGAGTAACAACAGGATAAAAAAAAATAGTGAGGCCTAAACTGGTGTGAGAATGATGTAGCCCTCCTGATGCTGTTGAACTGAAAGTCCCAACAAGCTTGACTAGAATAGGCAATGTTGAGGAATGCTAGGAGCTCTACCCGAACAACAACTGGAGGGCAACATGATTCCCACCTATGCCCTAGATCAATTTCTTCATCCCCACTGGAATCGACCCATTAAAATAACTGAACTTGCATGAATATTGAATTACCAACACCTTATTGCTACATTGGGTCTACTCTAGTTGAGACAAATGATTGACTCTTGATCTTAATGCAGCTTAAATATTATATTCAAAATTCCAAAGTGTTAGATAAAAATTATTTTTATTAGAATACCTGTCTGTAGGTTTACAAGACATGCTTCTCTTATATTGTTTGCCTAAATTTTGACAGAAAGGTACTGAAAATTGTTAACATACTAGTTTGAGTTCTGGTCAGGCACTTAGAGGTCTTTGGTGGAATTCTAAATACTCCTCCCTAGTTTGCAAATCCCAGGATTCCATAGGACAGGACCGTGGGATCGTAGCGCTGCAACTGTGTAGTGTGAAAGCACCTAGAAAAAGAGAGAGAGAAAGAGAAGCCATTTTCACACTACACTGTTATAGTGCTATTATTCCCCTTTCAACATCCTATGGAATCCTAAGGTTGGCAGTTTAGGGAGGGGCCTTTGGAATTCTCAGCCAGACAGCTCTTGGACCTCAGAAAACTGCAAACCCCAGAATTCAATAGGGTGTTGAAGGTAAAATAATAGCACTCTAACAGTGTAGTGCAGAAATGGCCAGAGAGTGAACGAGAGAACGAGAGAGAGAGAAAAGGTGGCCCTGCCCATGCCTTGGCCACACCTACCACTACCATGAGGTCCCTGACAAATTACTCTCAAAGGAATGTGGGTCTCAACAGAAAAGTGGTTATTTACTCCCTTCTAAAATTATACCTTGCCTCTTTCTTATTGTTGTGTGACTTCAAGTCATTTCTGACTTATGATAATCCTGTCATGGGGTTTTCTTGGCAAAATTTGTTCAGAAGCCTTTGCCTTCCCCTGAGGCTGAGAGAGTGTGGCTTATGCAAGGTCATCTAATGGGTTTCTACAGCTGACCAGAGATTTGAACCTTGGGTTCCAGAGTCATAGTCCAACGTTAAAACTACTATACCACACTGGCTGTCATATGCAAATGCAATTGGTAGATTAATCAAACTGAACACCATGCAATACACAAATAAAGCCTTATTTAATCAACATGTGGTCTTAGTTTAAAGATATTTTCCTTACAAGTACATGAACCCTACAGTGGGAAAAGGAAGGAAGCTTAAAATGTGCAGCCTGAGCCATACAAAATCAAAACACAAGCTGCTACCACTACATAGTAAATGCATGCATGCAAGTATCCTTGTTATTAAAATGGAAATGTGAGTTTGATCTAACTCATACAATAGGGAAAAGAAAACGAAGGTGTGACACTACTGACTGTAAGTGTTTTTGCACAGGTATGAAACTAAGCAACAAAGGCACATTCACCATGGAGACCAGGAAGAAATTGCAGTGTACGATTAGAGCTATTTTGCCGCTCATCGTTTTTTGCTCTCTCTGCATGTATTCTGTATTCCTGCTTACAACAAGCTGGCAGAACAAGGCCTTGGTTATTCCCAGCTAGTTGTTTTACCCAGCAAGAGACAATACTCATCATCAAGAATCTTAGGTAAAAATCAAATAGGTGGAATGCTAATTTATTTGTGCAGAAAACAATCATTGCTTGAGTGGGAAATCCTACGAATCCAACACAGGAGAAAATTGGCTTCAGTCAAGCACAAAATACACTAAAGCAGACTGTGGGAACTATTAGAGCACCATGGAAGGCAAACATGGGACACAGGAATCTGGAGCTGACAAGAGATGGGAACAGACAAGGCGAGTATGACAGGAACATGGGAAACCATGGCCTGCAGAGGAACTTTCCAATTGTGCTGATAACAACGTCCTCTAAGGCCATTTCCGCACTAGATTGTTATAGTACTATCATTCCACTTTCAACATCCTATGAAATCCTGGGGTTTGCAGTTTAGGGAAGGGCCCAGGATTCCATAGGATGGAACTCCAGGATTCCAAAGGAAGTTGAAAGTGGAATAACAGCCCTTTAACAGTCTAGTGCAGAAATGGCCTAAGACAGCAATTCTGCACCTCTGGTCATCCAGAGACTTTGGACTTCAGTTCACAGACACCCTGACCTTGGCAATTGTCAGAGATTCTGTGAACTGAAGTCCAAAGTGTATAGATAACCAGAGGTAGAGAACCACTGTTCTAAGAAGTAATTCTCAGCCCAGTCTAAAGCAGGAGTTGGTAACTTCAGCAGAAAAAGGAAGTGCTTGCTTTCTTAAAATGGAGCTTCCCCCTTTTGTTAGTGAACTTTGGTGAGCCCTGGTGGCGCAGTGGTTAAATGCCAGTACTGCAACCACAAGGTTGTGAGTTCGATCCTGCCAGGCTCCAAGGTTGACTCAGCCTTCCATCCTTTTGTAGGTCGGTAAAATGAGTACCCAGCTCGTTGGGGGCAATTAGCTAAAATACATTGTAAACCACTTAGATAACACTAGTTGATAGGCGGTATAGAAATAAATGCTACTGCTATTTAAGGAGAGTATTTTCTATTTATATTAATAGTTTTTAATGGTTTCCTGCTGAAATTTGTTGGTGCAGTTTAGGGGGAGCCTTGGGAAGGCTGCAGAAATGTGCGTGGGGGCTGCATGTTGCCCAGCCCTAGCTTGAAAGCAAGGAAGTGTGGAGAAGGCCCAGCTTCAGCCTTTGTGCAGCCACGCAAGAGCAAAAATAGATACAACGTCAAAATGCAATAACAGGGGGCATGGGGCTACCTGGTACCTCCTCCTTTCCCTGCATGTTGTTTTCCAGTAAAATACCACATTTCAAGCAGCTTATCCCTTCACAGTAGGACACCAGCTTGATATGGCAAAGTTCTGATATGAAAAGGGCCTGTAGGGAAAGAATTAAGTCGCCTCCTCCTCCTCCTCCAGTCTTAGGCCATTTCCACACCAGACTTTTATAGTGCTATTATTCCACTTTCAACATCCTATGGAATCCTGGGGTTTTCAGTTTAAGGAAGGGCCTCAAAGGATAGGATCTTGAAAGTGGAATAATAGCACTATAACAGGCTAGTGCGGAAATGGCCTTACTCATTTTGCCGCTGAAGAAATTTCTTCAGGCAGCAACATTTGCTTTACAATGGCTGATGCAGGCCCTGCACAAGGCCTTATTGAGCACTTAGCAGAGTGCCACCAACCAGCTTCCCTGCTGGCACTGTCATCTCCCTTTCCCTGCTTATTCACCGATAAGTTAAGTAATGTTCAGCTCTATAATGGGGGCCCGCAACTTACAGACTGAAGATCACACAACCTCAGCCATTTTTGCAGGCTGGTAATACAGAATTGTTATCCTGCTCTCAAATATTCCGCAGCCAATTCCTAGTGATTCAACTGGGGAGCATGCAGACAGAAATCATACAATTTGTTTCCCAGTAGGAATGCAACTCTAGCAGGCTCCTGGGAGTAAGACTATGGTGGGAAGCAAGGTATATGATCCCTGTCCAGTATGTTTTCCAGCAGAATCAACAGGATTTTGTAGCACGTTACAGTCAGCTCTCCACATTCACTAGGGTTAGGGGCACAGGACCCCCATGAAAGTGAAAAAATGTGAATAACTCTAGGCTCTACTAAACCATATTTAACACACACAAAAATAGGATCACCATATTCAACCCACCGTGGATTCCTTTGAGGCATCGGAGTGCCTTCAGAAGGCAGAAGTAGGGGGCTGGTGGGGTTACTGCCACCTCCACTGCTGCCCCACACTATTTTTAATAGAGACTTACAAGCCTCATTCACAGTTTCTGTTTCACAAGGCTTGCGGTCCCTATTAAAAATGGCATAGGGCAGCAGCAGAGCTGACAGCAAATAACCTGTGAATAATCAAATCAGCAAAAGTAAAACCCACAGATGTGGAGGGGTGACTATATATTCGCAGCAGCTGCAGGAGTGCAAACCCCAGTGCTATCCAGAGGAATGAGGGTCTCTTTAGGATAGCTTGCCCACCTCTGATCTAGATGTAATGGTCTCACAGGGAGCAGAGCTGGGTTCTATAGACAGCAATGGAAACTACGCTACTTACTTCAAAATGTGGTAAGATAGCCAACTGTCATTTATGGGCTTATGCTACTGAGAAGGGCTCTGAACCTCTTTTTCTACACTCCTGACCTGATGGCACCACGACTCTAGGCTGCTGTTCATGGAAGAGAAGGCTCTCTTGGGCTTTGCATGATTTATTGTTTTGGCCCTGCCAGCATCTAGTCAGTCTCAGCCAGTGGAGGAAATTATGCTGCATCTTTGCCTGGGTTAGAAAAAGAGTTTCCCAGGCTGCACTGGGGCAGGCAGTGCGACCGCCATGGCTTCAGAGGCTCTGCATGCACAGCAAGTGTGCGCAGGGCCTTGGAGCAATGCGCGATCGCGCACCATTTTTGGCTCAAAGCCAAAAATGAAAAAGTGTGCAAGCGGCACCTGCCCTGCCCTGGAGTGTCATGTGATTGTGAGTGCGTCATGCAGATCGCTCCTCACAATCGCATGACGCCCCAGGCACCTTTTCGCATGGCGAATGCTGTGTGAAAAGGGCCTTAGTCTTCCATGTTAAAGAAGTACATTCCTTGAAGTGTGAGAATGAAGTGTGTCTTCTAAGTTAATTTTGAGAAAACACGTGCCTTCAACTACCAGCTTGTTTCAATGTCTTTTGCAAACTCTCTCATCCACTGAAACTGGTATAGTAAAAAGTATTATTTTAACCATTGAACACCTCTAATTTTCTAGAGCCTACAGGGCAACTTATCTTTCTCAGATCTGCTGATAAGATTTCAGTTAAAGCATTGCTGGAGGGAAGATTGTGTTGAATGCTTTGGGGAAGTCCTCCATACCAGATGCTCTGGGAATTCTACTGTGCACTCTACTAAAGGCAATGCCCCTTGCATGTAATGGTACAAGCTAGCCCTTGCCAGCACTATGAGAAACTGCAAGACATACTGACATTTATTGCAACCTGGATGGAGGCAATTCATTTCCTCCAAACTCCTGGCTCAGCAAGCTCTCCCTATAAATATTAATATCTATTTTGAGCTTTGGGTGTTTATTCATTGCTCACATGGAGAAGTGATTGGATTATATTTGGAGCTGATCAAGCCAAACTGGATTTTCCTAGACTGAATCAGAATATTTTGTTCCATATCATGCAAAATGGAAAAAAAGAACTAAGGCGAGACACTTTGTGCACTCATATGTATAAGTGCAGACTTACTTGTGTGTTTGCTTTAGAGCTTTGAAGCGTGAGGTTATTGATAAATGTAGCTAACCTGTACATAATTATGTCCTTTGGAAACAATTGCCCAACAAAATTACTTTTCAAAAGTAGTGTAATGAGAGGAACAAAGTTGTTCCATCAGTACAATTAATTTGCATAGTTCTTCCAAGTCCTTTTAAAAAAAAAGTTACTCTAAAAGGGCATTTTATAGCCATTTTGATAGGAATTTCTCAGATTTTATGCCATTTTCTTATCTATTCTAAGGGGTTTTGTTAAAAATAAAAGGTGACAGAAAAGTAATGAGTAATGCAGCAAGGAATTTAATTTTTTGACACTGCAGTGGGTAACAAAACAGATTACTTTAAAGTCTCTATAAGAAGAAACAGAGAACAAGTTTTCTGAATGGATAAAAATTCAGCCTTCTCAGTCCCTGCCTACATTATGAAGCTATACGGAAAGACAAGTTTACCACTTCACTGATAAACAGGCCACAGTTTCTGTCTATTCTCCTAAGACCTTGTGCGCTCTTCATCAAAAGAGTGAAATCTATAATGTGCAATGAGGAAATCTACTGTATTTCCAGGTATATAAGATGCACTTTTTTCCCTGAAAAATATTGTTTGAAAATGGGATGTGTCTTATATGCCAGTGTGTCTTATAAAGCTTATAAATGGGGTGTATCTTATACATGGGTACGTTTTATTCGCCGGCAAATGTGGGTAATTCAGAAATTAAAATAAAGTAATGAAAATTGTATTTTTAATACATTTTGTTAAACAAGAGCAACAGTGTCTTATGGCATCTCAAATACTAACAACTTTAATATTGCATAGTATTTAGCGGACTACAGATTTCTTCATTAGATACACAAAACAGTAGACAAGCTTCAAAAACACTTTTTTTCAGCTTTGTTTTGTTCTTGTTACAAGGATATATTTTCTGTTCGAAAGAAAGGGATAACAGATACCAGAAAATGGTGGAAGTTTTCTCTATAACCGTAAGGCCTTGGAATTTTTTAAAAAGGGGAAAAAATAGAATTTTGGCCTTAATGCCTGGTAGCAGATTCTGTACTTGGGAAGCCAATCTGTGAATCAGGTTATTGACATGATGCTGGGGGTTTACCATGTTTTCCAAGGCATGATTTACTATGACTAGGTGATGAAATACCGCCTACTTCCAGCTCTGGGTCAAGCATGCCTGTCAGTGTTTTTGCAAATACCTCTTGATTACATTCATACTTAACCTTTTAAATGTACTCTTAAGCATGTAATGCGCAGAGCAGGCTACCAGTATTGTCTATGTGAGCATTCTTCCACTTTCATTCAGGCTGCAGGTGGGGCCTTTAGATATGAAACAAGCAAAACTTCCCAGGTAATCTGGTTTCCACCTGAGTTTGATGACTCAGCTGTAAAATACCAGTTATTACTTGTTACACTTTAGTTACTGTATTATTCTTTGCCGCTAATATTATGCTAACATACAGTTAATAGTGATTTTCATTGCATCCTTAAGTGGGAACATTTATGTGACTGGTATCGCTTTTTTAAACAGGCGTTTGTGAATAACTAACCTAAGACATAAATTAGACACTGAAGGGGTGACATTTGCATTAACTCTTCTCACTTGCAGTTCTGTAAGTAGAAATGTATAGTACTCTGCAGGTGAAATGAAACATTTTGAGCCTAGTTGCCCAAATAGAACTTGTTTTTATGTCATCTGTTATGTCATCTGTTCCATTAAAACACTTTTTAATTGCATGGAGCAGTCTCTGCTGCTCCAGAGACTAGGACAAGGAGCAATGGATTCAAGCTGCAGGAAAGGAGATTCCACTTGAACCTCAGGAAGAACTTCCTGACAGTCAGAGCTGTCTGGCAGTGGAATCTGCTGCCTCCATGGAGTGTGGTGGAGTTTCCTTCTTCGGAGGTTTTTAAGCAGAGGCTGGATGGGAATGCTTTGATGGGTGTTCCTGCATAGCAGAAGGTTGGACTTGATGGCCCCTGGGGTCTCTTCCAACTCTATGATTCTATGATAAGGATTGGGATGTTCAGAACATATTTTGGGAAATAATCTGTTTGTAGCATATGTAGAACCTGTCATGGATTCCAGATCCTGGCGCAATTCTAGATTTGGGCAGAACTTGGCAAATAATAATAATAATAATAATAATTTGTTTTTGGACTACAGCTAGAATCTCCTAGCCAGTATGTCCACTGGCCATGCTGACTGAGATATTCCAAAAGTTGTAGTCCAAAACATTATTCCTAGCTCTGGATTTGAGATTTTCTTCTCCCTCCTTTTAACTCCCTGCTTCCTTTTAACTTCCTGCTGGTTTATTCCCAGAGCCTTGAAGTACTGACTGAATCAGATGCCCTCATTTGTCCCGTGTCTTGTAACCACAACTATACATGAAGTTTCCATTCCTGGCTTTAGAAACTAATAGCTACTTACAGAACTGTCACAGAGTTTTTTGAATCTCTTGCAAACTTTATAGCCATTTATGCCAATAGCTGTCACCACATCCTCTGGCAATGAAAGCCATAAGATAATTAATCATCGTGGAAAAGAATACTTCCCAAATAAACAGGAACAGAAGTAGGAAAGGATTAATTCCCTTGCAGAACAAAGAAGAACCATTCCCCAAGTACCTAAGAATTACTCAGAGACCTGACAGTTTCAACAAAACTATTGGCAAGTTTTCAGGATAAATTTTTAAACGTAACAATAAAATATGTTTCAGCTTGGAAATGAAAACGTGTATTCCAAGTGTCTCATGACAATCACTAGACTGTGTATTGCTGTTGTTGTGTGCTTTCAAGTTGCTTCTGACTTAGTGACCCTAAAGCAAACCTATCACAGGGGGTTCTGGGACTGGCAGTGTACTCAGTGGGTTTCCATGGCCAAGTGGGGAATCAAACCCCCCTCTCCAAGGTCATAGTTCAATGCTCAAACCGCTACACCACGCTGGCTCTAGATTGTGTATTACTGATTCTAAATTTGATGTGCTGTGGAGCAGCCACTTGCATATCTGAAGAGAGGAAATCCATCACCAAAAAAAAGGACAAAGAGGACATGGATTTGCATTATACTTGCATGTGCTGATTTATATATCTGCTGGTGCAAAATGTAGACATAATTACGATATTTTTAAATGAATATGTAATACATGTATGTATTGTATGCATGTTAATGACAACAATGCTTGGCAAAGTAGAAGGCAGCAGGAAAAGAAGAAGACCACATAACGGGTAGATAGACTCAATCAAGGGGGCCACAGCTCTGCGTTTGCAGGACCTGAGCAAAGCGGTGGAGGATAGGGTGAACTGGAGCTCTCTCATTCATGGGCTCTCCATAGGTCAAGGTTGACTTGGTGGCAGTAAACAACAACAAATGCAATGGAATCTACAGCAAAGACTGTGAGCAGATAAGCTGGGTGCAGCTCCTGTGGCTTCTGTTTCCCTTCTTAGTTTCTTTCAGTTGAAACTAGCCTTATACTAGAAAACCCTTCAACTGGAACACACTTTCAAAAAAAAAAAAAAAGGGGTGTCCTCTGTAAAGTAGGACACACAGCAATCCCAACTCAGACAGCAAAATTCTAGTTCACTGATCCTTTGATTATAAGAGTTGGCTCAAAACATTTTGTTGCCTCAAGGAGAGCCTAATTTTTCTCCCCAGTCTTGGTGAGTTTGGAAGAGGAGCTGTTGTTTTTACTACAATTCCTAAAATGTCCCTGTAAGCATGAATTCTGGAAGAGCTGGCTGGGAGACTCTGGGAGCTGTGGTCCAAAAAAGGAGCTTTCCCAAATTCTGGTGCTCTGTTTGGCAGCAAGGCATCAATTCTTGCCTTCTTCTATCCACCACTACTGAGTTGCTTTACTCAGCTGCATGGTGACATTGCCAATCCTGTCTCAATTATGTCCTCAGACCTTTTTACTTCTAGGCCATTTCCGCACTAGCCTGTTATAGCGCTCTGATTCCACTTTCAACATCCTACGGAATCCTGGGGTTTGCAGTTTAGGGAGAGGCTGGCCGGCCCCTCCCTAAACTGCAAACCCCAGGATTCCGCAGGATGTTGAAAGTGGAATCAGAGTGCTATAACAGGCTAGTGCGGAAATGGCTCCTGATGTGTTCTGAAAAACCAGCAAGACACACAAACCTTTGGCCATTTAAGTGGACTCCCTGTCTTCCAAATGGTCTGAAGTTCATCACAGATGTACTTCCAATTCAGTGTAGCATCAATCATTTCATATGGGGAAAACCAAGCTTGTTTGTTTTTCTATAGCCTTAATAACTGTATATACAGTTACAGTGGAAACAAAGGAAACACACGTTTATGTTGCAGCAGTCTCTTTTCATCGAGGAGGATTATAATACATTTTTGGTGTGTGTGTGTGTGTGTGTGTATCAAGTGAGTTTATTTCTTCATGGATATAGTGGGTGGAAATCCAAGGGGAAATCTGGAGACTGTTCTTTCTTCCTTTTCCATGCATCTATGGCCATTTCTGCACTAGACCATTAAAATGCCATTATTCCATTGTCAACATCCTATGGACTCCTGGGGTTTGCAGTTTAGGGAAGGCCCCTCCATAAACTGCAAACCCCAGGATTCCATAGGATGTTGAAAGTGGAATAATAGCAGTATAACGGTCTAGTGCAGAAATGGCCTGTGTTAGGACAGAGTGGTCAAGTTACCCGAGAATACACAGAGCTGATTTTACTTTTGCAGTACATTTCTCAAAATAAACAGGGCTGGCTCTGTCATTAGGGAGACTGAGGCAGCTGCCTGTGGCATCAGATAGGGAACATTGGGAGTGGTAGTGATGTATTAGAGAGCACTCTGTCCAGAGTTTCACAAATGAAAGCTGTGACATCTGTGAGCAAGCAACACCAGAGCAAAAGTTATTAATGAGGAAGAAGAAACAAGCTAGGAGACTCCGCAGCAATTCACTTTCGCCTGAGGCTCCTGAGAAGAAGATTCCACTCCCTTCTGATCTCCTCCCTGCCAAGTTAATTAAGTACAAACTACATTTCCATGTGGAATTCAGTCTGCAACAGTTGAAGTAAGTCAAGGCAAAGGAGGAGAAAGAAACTGGGACATCTTAAAAGCCACTGAAAATGCAGCACTGCAGAGGATTCATCAGGACTGCCCCTGCCAAGCTGGAACAGTTGGAGGACATGGGAGACCAAAGCTTGCCCGTGCACCTGTGCTTTCTGAGCTAAACTGACACTCTCAAGCGGTAGAAAATGTTGCCCTGTTGCATGCGTTCAAGGAAGATTCAGCTGCCAATCCATTTGGCTTCCATATGTGGAAAGAAAATGCCATGAGCTGACTTTGCTGCTCTGACACAAAGAGTCATACCTATTTTTATTTATTTATTGAATTTATATCCTGCTTTTCTCCCAGGATGGGATCAAAGGCAGCTTTTATTAATTTAAAACAATGCCTGGTTAAATCTTAATTTACAAAAGGTAAAAAAAGCATTAAACAAAAGTATGATCTGAAAAACACAGTCAAAACACATTTAAATCATAATTACTAATGAAAGATAAAAACACAATACGCTACTTCACACACCCTACAGCTGCATGATTTAATTTCCAAAGGCCTGTGTGAATAAACAGGTCTCCACCTGCTGCTAGAAAGAGAGCAAAGATCTTCTGCAGAAGGAAGTTTCATAATCTGATAGCAGTCTCTTAGAAGACTCTCTTCCATTCAAGTCCAGAGGGGGGAAAAGCAATTCTGTCTGTACACGTAGGCATAGAATTCAGCCATTGCAGTGATTCAATATCTACTCCATGGTTTGTGGACTGTACCGTTTCTTGTGCCTGGAGAATTTACATAAGCAAATACATATATACACCACCAGATATACCATGAAATATGGCCTGCTTAGCATTGTGGGGATAAACATGTGTCTGGGCTATACCATTATAATTTGCAGGCTCAATCTTGACATGATAGAATGTTCTTCTCTATCATCTGGCCATATAGAAAATGAAAGAGTGATTATTTCTTCTGCTTTAAATGCTAGTATTTTTTTTAATATGGAAAGGGAAACAGAAAGAAGGAATTCCTAGGAACACCCAGACTTGCAGTGTCATGTGGCACAGCCCAGATACAAGCTTATTGCCTCATAAAGGTGATTTTTATATATTCTCATAAGAGTTTGTAAATTTCTGCCACAAAGACCTTTACTAGGTAACTAATTGATCTTTAGAGACCTGTTTCTGTACGATATCTTAAAGCTGGGTTCAATGAATGCTTGAGCTTTCTGGAAATGGTGACTCCACGCCCTGTATACACTGAACGCTGCCTTTGGTTTGAGAGCTGATGATCTCAGGTTCTGATACACAGAACTCACTGGTCGCAGCTGAAAACGAGAGCTCTAGGGACCAAGCTGCAAGTCATGGCGATCTATGATTGCATTTCATTTTTATTAATTAAAAATATAGCTGCAGGGGAGAGAAGAAGGCTCCACTTTGGATTGAAATAGGAAGAGCTATTTGACACTTACCCTATTAAAATCTCTTTCGTTCACACACAGACCATTCCTTTTTGCCCCCTGGGTGAAAAAAAACACTTGCATTTTTGCTGCTCTGGAAGCTTCAGTTTCCTCACACAGTGCTGTTGTTTCCATCCAGTTTGGACATGCGCTCCCATACTCACCAGAGTTTTTATAAAAATAGATAGGGAGACAGACAGACAAGAACATCCGGAGACCTATGCAGTTGTGGATCTCCCATGCATATCTAACTTGCTCCTAAAAGGAAGCGCCAGGTGAGAAGTTGCGTTGCATATAAACAGCCAATAACTTATCAACAGGAAGATACACAGAAAGGACTGGCTGCCCTCTTGCGGTGGCAGACAGCTTAACAGCCTGAAATTGCTGTGCAGACAAAAGGTGGTTGATAGCAAGCATTTTTCTGTTGAGACGCCAAACAACTGAAGACATCAGTGAGGGATTCAAAGCTTTGTAACATCTTCTGTACTTCTGAAAAACACCTTAATAATATTGATGGATATGACAGTTTTCTGTCTCTTTCCAGGAGCCACACCAGCTGATCAAGTTGGGACAGTTTTTGCTTCATTTGTAGGAAGGGAGGGAGGGAGGGAGGGAGGGAGGGCAGGCATTAGAGATATTTATACATCTTGTGCCTCTGTAATGCTGTCATTTCCAAAGACACAGGGATTATTTACTTTTTTGGATGGCAGATTCATGGTTCAAGAATTAATAAAAGGCATATCCTATAACCTGTAACTCTGTTTCCAAATGACAGGACCAGGTTGTTATTCTTCAGCGTTGGAGGAAATTAATTCTGTATTTGTTTTTCCATTTAGTACTTTTGTTATGACTTTATTATGTCGCTATCCCCAGTGAAATGGACAGGAAAGACAGAAAAAAGCAGAAGGCAGAACAATTATGCTGTATTTATAACTAGTTCATGACTGTTCTGCATCTGTACCTGATTCCTAGAACTAGGAGGATTCTGGGATGAAGTTGTGATATCCTGGTTCATACTTGTTATTCTTTGACTAAACACAAATTCCTGACGTCGTACAGAGACTCCAGGAAAGCAGTTTGATTTCCTCATATGCTCTAACTAATCACAGGTATGCTAAAATTCGAAACAGAAAGATTTCAGGGCACAGCCATTGAAGAGGCCTTGAAGCTTTTCTAGAAACCTGACCATGACTGAAGCAAGAATAATGAGTGGTTACATTACAGTAATTGCTTCTTGATTGTTAATATATTCACATTTATCACTCACAGTTAGCACTTCAGCCATTGTTTGATATGTTGCATTTAATGTTCCACTAAATGTTCAGAAATGTGTACTGTATTTGCAACCCAGCTATCAGACTGGATTTTTGCTGTTATCTTTAACTTCGGTCTTGTTACTGTGATTTATTTTCCACCCAAGCTGATGTGTTTATATTACCTACCTTTCTGTATCTACTGCTGCCTGTAAACATTCATGTCACCATAAGGATTTATCTTGAAGCTGCTGCAATGCTTTCTGCTGTTACTTGCTAATAAATTGGTTGGTTGAAGGTAAGGGAACAATCTTTCTGGAGCAGGGTGGAGTATCTGTGCCCCAATATTGTGAGGCTGTAGCTCTCAGTGTCCCCAACCTTTAGCTATGCTGACAAGAGCTGGTAAGAGTTGTCAGGTAATCCAGTGACCTCTTGAGGCTGCATGTTCACCAGCACTGTCTTGGAGCATCTTTGAGGGCCAGCTAAGGCAGAAGGCTTCAGGCATTTCTCATGGTGCAGATGATTCAAAAGAGGTGTGACAGGAATAGGAGTGGGCCACACAGCTCTAAACTGAATTCCAGTGTCCTCCAGACTTCTTTACAAATTAAAACTGGAAACAGTTTACTTTTAGCATGTCTAATAACAAGGTTTATTCATCGACAAGCACACTGTGCCTTCTTTTGAGCCAGAAAACCAAAACTTAGAAATAATCACTTTTTGGACTATAACTCGCAGAATCTCTTAGCCATTTAGTTCAGTAGAAAATGCTGCTGTGTTTCTGTACTGAAGGTCACACTGAATACAGAGAGGTAGTAGAATGCAGAGGTGGTAGAAGTCTGAGCAACTAGTTAAGAAGTAATAAAACAAGGAATCAGGTGAAGGTCTACTTACCGTGCAGCTGGAAATAAGATGGGGTGGGCAACTACAGCAGGTCTGGAGGCATTTTCCCCCCTCTAGAACCTTCCAAATACTATCTAGATGACCAAACTAAAATGAGGGAAGTGGATGGAAATCCATTTATAATTTTAAAAAATGTATTTTTATGTTAAACAATAGAGCCCTCTTCCACACCACAACCTATTTAAAAGGGAAACTACTGCTCTTGAAGACTTCCAGTTCACATGCACACCTTTTTTTTTTTTTTTTTTGATTAGAAAAGTGGTAGTCCAGGGAATCAGGAGAGGCTAAGGTCTGAAAAAACACCTTGTGGGATCATATGCAACCTCAGCGCTATATTTGAGCAACCCTATTTTAAGGGCTTTCAGGAATGGGCTTTAGAGGAAGGGGCTAGGATATGGACTTTCCTTAAGGCTATTCAGCTACAGAACATACAGAAGTGTGCCACTAAGGTCACATTTGTACTGTAGAAAAGCAGCTCGAGGCACTTTTTTGTAGTTACTAGGTAGTAAATGTATTTCTCCCACAAATTTCAATTTTTATTGACTATGGCATATGGGTGGTTGTGTATAAATGAATACATTTAGAGGAGATATCATTCAGAAACAGCCTGATCTATCCCACCTTAGAGATCCAAATTCCTTCATACTTTTACCTTCTTCTGTGTTTACCTTCTGAAAATATTCCAGGTCCTTTCTCCTACCACATTGAGATAACATGATAATTCCAGTTTCTTTTTTGTGTCATGGGGCAGAGCTCTCCCTACACCACTACTTTCTTTTTCCTTCCTTTTATATTATGATCTCTGGATATTTACCAGAATCCTCCAATTAGGTCAGCAACTCTAATGAATTTTGCCCCTCTTGGTTACTTCTGTTAACACATAGTAAAATCTTTAATCTTCAGTCCATCTGAACCTGAGTGTGAGGAAATTTCCACTTGCTTCATTTGGAATTAGGCAATCTGTCTGTTGCAGTTAGGGATGAAATGCCTTTTGACTTTAATCTGTGATTCCCAACCACGATACTTTCTCAGGAGGATTTGAAACACGATTTAAGAAATAAAATCATCTCATTTACTAGCTGTGGAGTCCGCAATGTTGTGCTGGTTGACGCTTTTCTTGGTGCCCTGTTTGCCAGGCTCTTTGTTGCTCCTGATTAATTGTTGGGTTACCTTAGATTGTTAAAAAGTATGTTTTCAATTAGTACAGAGATTAGTTCACACCTGACTTGAATCTATGGTCCTCATCATACCATGCTGTTATGCCAGGTTTTACCATTTCAAGACTGCTTTGGCTGTACTCGTAACAACAACTGACTACTGACACTGTGTATCACACCATGGCCGTATTTGCCATAATCTGCAGTTTTTTCATCTGCACTAATGCTGTTATTGCCATCTCATTTGCCCTGCTTTGTACTTGATTTGTTTATATACATATATAACCATAATAACACTATTAGATATATATATAGCCATAATAACACTTTTAGAGCACAATGTCATTATGGTGCATCCATTACTATTCAAATCTCTCATTGTTACCCTGATTTCTGGGGTACCTTGGGGGACACCTCAATGTGCTCCACGTGATGGGGAATAGAAACTAGCCAGAGCACGAGCAATAGCAATGCGAGAGGCAGGGTAACCTAGCGGGGTCTTTTTACCCAGTTTTTACGGGGTCAGGCTAAGCTAAAAACCATACAAAGATGTCCTATAAAATGATTTTTCTGAATGAAAGTCTCACACACCAACGCAATCACTCACACATTCACGCAAGACCTATTAAGAAGCAAAAGAGAAGAAACTGGACAGAGGAATATTGAAGGGGTTGTAGCTGGGGTAATACTGCACCTTTTCCTGAAGTCTTTGGTCCAGGAAAAACTGTGGAGAAGTGGAGCTCAGCATGGAGAGAGCTGAGGGGATTACTCAACAGACAGAGAAATGATCAGCTGGGGTGACCAGGAGTGATCCAAAGAACTGCTCAAAAACTGGGACTATTTGTAGGGGAAAAGTACCTGGAGGGCTAATCCTTTCCCGGGGAGAACAATGGGTGTTGCAACAAGAAAGAAGCTCCACAATGGTAACTTCCTTGGCATGATGAGATTACAAGGTGTTGCCAAAGTCTCAGGATCTTCGGTTGCATTGGGTTGTGGTGTGACTTCATGTAAATGGTCCTTGCCTGATAGGATTTTGTTGCTATCGGTGCTCAACTTGGGGAAAAGACACTAATCCCCTCAAGTTGGCTTGTCGGTGGCTGAGGACCCTTTGTCTACTGTGGGTTTGCACAGCTTGAGGTCTCCAGGGGCTGTGTGACTGGGGATTTTACTGGCCTGACCTGGTTCTCAGTCGTTTGACCGTTGCTGCCTACGTGCTCATCCGGGTGACCTCTCAGGCACATGGAATCATATTTTAATATCAAAATTGTAGACCCCGGGACAGAGTTTACTGGTGAAATAACATCATCGTGCAGTTGCACTGGAAGGAAAACAGAATAGACCACCTACACCATTACTGATATTCTCCTTCTGTGAAAAACAAAAGTACTTATCATGCTAGTCAGTTGTTTTAGGTTGTCCTGTTGAAAAAACATATTTGTACTCATGAAGCCATAATAACTTTATTACAGTATGACATCATATGATATTACATTATTACCTCAAAATAATTAAAAATAATTTTTAAAAAGTAACACTGATGGTAACACTGTGGTGAGTGATACCACAGGAAAGCAGTGGAGAAATCTTTGGAAAACACCCCCATCCTGGAAAGGCATCCAAATAATGACTTTTGATCCTTAACAGGTCAGGACTGCAACATTATTGCATTAAAACAGCACACCATTTATATTAAAAAATAGAAAAAAATCTGAAAAAGGTTCAAGAGTATAGACCACAGAAAATACAGCTATTATTTTGGACAGTCTTGTTTTCCGTACCCAAGCACTGGAAATAGTCTTCAGATTTCCCTGCTAAAGATTTCCTTGGGACTCCCCAAAGGAGAGACAAACCAGACTGCACCCACTAATCAATTGTCCTGACAATGAAGTTGAATGAGACATCCACACTCAAACTGGCTACTGAATCATAGTGGGAAAGGGGGTTGTTAAATGATTGTTTTCAGCACAAAAAAGTCAGATTCCCAATGGCTATACAGCACAACAGCACCAGGAGATACTGAAGGCACAATTGAAAACGGTGCCAATAAGGAAGAAAAATGACAGGTGTCTAAAGAAACCAGAATGGTTGACTAATGCCTGGATACACATTGGTTACTAATTAGACAACTATGGGAAAAATATAAGAAAGATAAAGAGGAAGAAGGTTTTGAAATTAGGGAGAACGAATTTGATAAGATACTAAAACCCGAAACAGAACATAGGGTAGGCCAGATATATAAAATTTTACTTGCAAGGCATAACAAGGAAGAAGTAGTTAAAAAAACCATGGTAAAATGGGCGCAAGATATAAAAACTATAACAACATTGGAACAATGGGAAAAATCCTGGAATACTACATGGAAACTAATAACACTGGTTAGCTTAAGGGAAAATTACTAGAAGATGTTATATAAATGGTATATCATGCCAGTGCAAATGGCAAAAATAAAAAAAATGCAAGAGATGTATGTTGGAAAAGTAAAGAAAATGGTACATTTTTTCACATTTGGTGGAAATGTAAACAAGTGAAAAGATTTTGGGAAATAATACATAGTAAAATACAAGAAGACTTAAA
Organism: Iguana delicatissima; assembly: GCA_948472985.1. NCBI lineage: Eukaryota > Metazoa > Chordata > Lepidosauria > Squamata > Iguanidae > Iguana > Iguana delicatissima. The sequence goes on from CAOKZL010000855.1 coordinate 51,006, forward strand.
AATAAGGTTTGCAATGGCACCCCAAATATATTTGTTAAATATGAAAGAAGAATTAGGGATAAGTAAACCACAAAAGAAAATTATACTATATATGATAACTGCAGAGAGAATATATTATGCTCAGGTATGGAAACAGAATATAATACCAAGATTAGAAGATTGGTTATTTAAACTTTATGATATGGCTGAGGCAGATATGGTAATTGGATCATTGGAGGACAACAAGAGAAAGAAAATACTGGAAGCATGGAAAATGGTACTCCCGTTGTGGGAAGATTGCTGGGGAAGAAGGTGATAACTTTTATGAGATAAAAATATGATTTAAGTAATTTAGTGATTTAAGTGATTTAAGTAAAAGAATGAGAGATTAAAATTGATAAGGAGTCTTAGAAGTAGAGAAATATTATTTGTTAAAAATGGTCAAGAAAAGGAAAGAGAAAAGGAAGAAAAGGTGTAATGAATTAATGAGATACATGCTGAAAATAGGTTGAATATGTCAAAATATGTTGATGAATATATGTGAAACATAAACAGTTTAAATGAAGGAAATTATAGATAAGGAATCATGAATTACCTGAGTTTCGGAAAGGTGGGATAGAGAGGTTGGTAGTTTTTTTTTTAGAAGATAGGTTTTGTAGGGGAATATATGTTTAGAATTTGGTGGTAGGATTAATAGATACTATAGGGTGTAAAAGAAAGGAGAAGGGTGGAAGGGTTAAGAATGTTGGGAAGGGAAGGGAAGGGTAGGGACATAGATGATCGGGAATTGTATGTTGTCAGACTGTTAAAGTGATATATATGTTATGTACATGTATTTTAAAAATGTATATGTTTAATTAAATAATAAAATTAAAAAAACTCAGAATGGTTGACTAAAGAACTCTCAGTTGAGTTAAGTGTTAAAAGAAACATGTACAGGAAATAGAAGAATGGTGAAACCACCAAAGAGGAATTCAAGCAAATAGCCAGAAGATGTAGGCAGAAGGTCAGGAAAGCTAAAGTGCAGAATGAACTCAGGCTTGCCAGAGATATTACAAACAATAAAAAGGACTTTTTTGGATATATCCGTAGCAAAAGGAAAAAACAAGGAGAAGATAGGGTGGCTGCGTGGAGAAGATGGCCAATTAATAACAGGGGGAAGAGAGAAGGCAGAACTACTCAACACCTTCTTTGCCTCAGTTTTCTCCCAAAAGGATAGAAGTACTCAACCTGGGGGATGGGGAGCAGGTGAGGAAGGGGCAGGGAATGCAGCACAGAATAAGTATAGAAGTAGTATAGGAATATCTGGTTGAACCAGAGGAATTCAAGTCTCCAGGGCCAGAAGAATTACATCCAGGGATATTAAAAGAACTGGCAGAAGTCATTTCTGAACCACTTGCAATAATCTTCAGAATTCTTGGAGAACAGGAGAAGTCCTAGCAGACTGGAGGGTAGCAAATGTCGTCCCCATCTTCAAGAAAGGGAAAAAAGAGGACCTTAATAATTATTGCCTGGTAAGCCTGACATCAATTCCAGGAAAGATCCTAGAGCAGATCATTAAACAGTCAGTTTGCAATTACTTAGGAAGCAATGCTGTAATCACTAAAAGTCAACATGGATTTCTCAGAAATAAGTCATGCCTGACTAATCTTATCTCTTTTTATGATAAGGTTACAAGCTTGATAGATGAAGGGAATGCTGTAGACGTAGCATATCTTGACTTCAGTAAGGCCTTTGACAAAGTTCCCCATGACATTCTTGCAAAGAAGCTAGTAAAATGGGGGCTGGACGGGGCTACTGTTAGGTGGATTGGTAATTGGTTGACTGACCAAACCCAAAGGGTGCTCACCAATGGCTGCTTTTCATCCTGGAGAGAAGTGACTAGTGGGGTGCCACAGGGTTCTGTCCTGGGCCCAGTGCTGTTCAACATCTTCATCAATGACTTGGATGAAGGAGTGGAGGGCATGCTGATCAAATTTGCACATGACACCAAATTGGGAGGGGTTGCTAATATCCCAGAGGACAGAATCAAATTTCAAAATCACCTTGACAGATTGGAGAGCTGGACCAAAGCTAACAAAATGAATTTCAACAGAGAGAAATGTAAGGTCCTACACTTAGGCAGAAAAAATGGAATGCACAAATATAGGATGGGGGACACATGGCTGGATAGCAATACGTGTGAAAGGGATCTAAGAGTCTTGGTAGATCACAACATGAGTCAGCAGTGTGATGTGGCAGCCAAGAAAGTCAACATGATTCTTGGTTGTATCAACAGAGGGAATGGTGTCTAGATCAAGGGAGGTAATGGTACCACTCTATTCTGCATTGGTTAGGCCTCATTTGGAATACTGTGTCCAGTTCTGGGCAGCTCAATTCAAGAAGGATGTCGACAAGCTGGAACGTGTCCAGAGGAGGGTGACCAAAATGGTGAAGGGTCTGGAAGCCATGCCCTATGAAGAACAGCTTAGGGAGCTGGGTATGTTTAGTCTGCAGAAGAGAAGGTTAGGAGGGGACATGATAGCCATGTTTAAATATTTGAAAGGATATCATTCGAGGAAAGAGCAGGCTTGTTTTCTGCTGCTCCAGAGACTAGGACAAGGAGCAATGGATTCAAGCTGCAGGAAAGGAGATTCCACTTGAACCTCAGGAAGAACTTCTTGATGGTCAGAGCTGTCCGTGGAATATGCTGCCTCGCAGTGTATTGGAGTCTCCTTCTTTGGAGGTTTTTATGCAGAAGCTGGATGGCCATCTGTTGGGAATGCTTTGATGTGTGTTCTTGCATAGCAAGGGGTTGGACTTGATGGCCCCTGGGGTCTCTTCCAACCCTATGATTCTATGACATTGTATAGTAAGGCTGAGGGGGAAAAAAGCAGAACCAAACCAAAGCTATGATAATACAATGGCGTGGTGTAATAAGGACCTATGGATACAATTTTGCTTCAGTTTTTAACCCCAGTGTGAGTAGAACTGGGCCAAGCCAACTAGGGAATTCTGGGAGTTGTACTAGAAAAACAACTTTTCTAAGATCTGATTGTGAGATAGTTGGCAACTGATTTTAGGTAGGATATATATGAGTTTGGGCAAGTACAGAGAAGTGCAACACTGATAAAATGTATGGTGAGCAAAAAATATGTGGAAAGGTTGGGGGCAACTAGGCATGTTCAGCCTAGTGAAGAGAAGACTGAGGGCTGACATGACGGCATTCTTTAAATATCTAAGGAGCTGTCGCAGAGAAGAGGGGGCAGGCCTGTTCTCTGCTGCCACAGGGGATAGGACCAGGTCTAATGAACTTAATTTATAGGAGGGTAGATTTTGATTGAACATTAGAAGAAACTTCTTGCCAGTAAAAGCAGTTTGGCAATGTGTCTTATTTCAGTCCTGGCACAGCTGATAATTCAAACAAAACAAACTGAATATCTCCCAGCTTGTTACTTACTTCCAGGCAGTAAGCAAGGAGTTAAAGTTCAACATAAACAAAGTCCGGCAGAGTTTCATGGCAAAGGAGTGTCCAAGGTCAATCCAAGCATTTTGTCAAGGGGAGAACCAATTGCCTAGAGACACAGTAGAGTCTTCTCTTCTGCATGAAAGAGGGTGGACACCAACTTGCTGGAAATGCTCTAGCTGGGGCCCTTTCCACATCTCACCTTTTGTCAAATCTATCATGTAGGGATCCCAGAGCTGGCTCTCCCCAGAGGTAAGCACAACAGAAGTGCTTCCTTCCACATGGGCTGCCTGCTGGACAGAAGGAAGCGCAATGGCTCTGCTCCTTCCTTCCACAGTGCAGGCTAGCACTTTCCCAGGCTGCACTGAGGGAGGAAGCATAGTCACTGCGCTTCCTGATGCTCTGTGTGGCAGGTAAGTGTGGGCAGGAGGACTGTGCGATCATGGTTCGTTGATGGGAGAAATCTGTCAATGATTATTCTGCAATTGAGATGGGTGGCCACAGGATTGTGACAACATCATGCAGAACTGTTGTTGCGAACCTGTCACCATTGTCGGTTGGAAGTGTGTGGAAAGGGCCTGGGTTTCCTGCATTGGACTCCATGCCCTCCAACTCTCTAAGATCCTGGCAGATGCAGCCTCATAAGAGCAGAGATCTCTCCCACCGGTTTTGACTACTTGGTGAGTGGCCATGGAAAAGCCAGAAAAAACTGGAGCATGGTGTAGCAGTTTCAGTGTTGGACTACAATCCTGGAGACCAGGGTTTGATTCCACAGAAACCCCTGGATGACCTCAGGTGCACCACATACTCTCAGCCCCAGAAACCCTGTTAACCGAGGAAGCATGGCTCTAACTAAAAACACCCTAGACTGCAGTATTTAACTAAGAACAAAAATATTTATATAAGTGAAAATATGACTCCAATTAAAAGACTGCTGTTTTAGAAGTCTGTAATTGTCTCCTAACTGCTACGCAGCAGAAGACGCTGGATTTACACATAATGAGACAGACCGTCAATTCTGAAATGCATGGGAAACAAATTATTCACTATAAAAGATTTTAGAAAAATCAAATAAAAACAAATCTCTGCATTCCAATAACAATTGAGACTATGACAGACCCTTGAAGGTGCTATAGCTGTCTTCCTGTCATCGTACTATTTCTATATTTTCTACTTTATCTATAAAAATAAAAAAGTTAAAACTCTCAGTTGAATGGCACCTTTTTACTGCTTCACTGCTGTGAAAGGCCACACTTGCTGAATTTGTCCTCAACACAGCTGTTAAAAGCAGCAAGTCGGTTCCCGATCACTAGAGAAGGGGGGGCGTTTCCGCACTAGCTCGTTATAGCGCTAATATTCCGCTGTCAACATCCTGTGGAATCCTGGGGTTTGCAGTGTAGGGAGGGGCCTTAGCACTATAACAGTCCAGTGCGGAAATGGCCGAGAGCAGATCAAAATGCCACTCATTTAGCGAGTGCGTATTTCTGTCTGTTGCCCCTGCGTTGTACGGGAAGGAACCAAGACCCTCATAACCACGCTTTGTCCTGGTCAAGGAAAGGAGACTATTTTCTGCATTAAGACTGGACGCAGGAGCAGGAAAACCCATGAACGTGCAGCTAAAATTGCACACAATAAAGTGGACCAATAAACTGGCCACTCTCCGGACGCCGAAGCAGCCTCTTTGACAGGCGCCCCTTCCCCTTTAATGTCTTCCTCCGGCTCTGCTTCGAGCGGGAAAGGGGACTTCCGGGTAGGTCGGAACTTTCCCTTCTCAACGTGAGCACTTCCACCCGACCAGTTTACTTCGCGCACCGTTCCGCGAAGAAGAGCAGAAGTTTGAGCTTTTGCTCTAAAAAACAGTGAAGCTGGTTTTTCACTCTCCCGCTAGGGGAAAAAAATTACACCACGGCTTTCGTTATAAAGAGCCTGCGGCGTCAAAGAAGCACTAACAAACTCGATTCTGTATTGCTGTCGGTGGAAAGATGAGGGAGTTGAGGCTGCGTGATTCTTCTATCGCTCTTCCATCCCTTTGCGTTCTTATCTCTATGGTTTTCCCCGTGGCGCGTGCGCAATGCTGGGGTCCCGCCTGGGCTGGTCCGCGAAGGGGACTGGGGGCGTGGCTTAGCCGCTGAGCGCGCGGCGAAGGAGGATGGAGTGAGGGGAGCCGGCGGAGGAGGAGGAGGAGTGCCGCGCGGGTCATGGCTTCTCTGTTCCCCGCGGCCAAGGGAGCGGGGGAAGGGGACCGAGGCGAGGACCCCAGTTCCGCGGAGGAGGAGGAGGAAGAGGAGGAGAGGGCGGCCGCGGCAGTAGTGGCGGCGGCGCTTGGCGAGTCTCCGGGCCCCGGTTCCGACTCGGAGAGCCGCTCGTCCTCGCCGCCGCCGCCGCCGCCGCCGCCGAGCCTGGCGGAGCAGTTCGAGAGGGCGGCGGAGCGCGTGACGGCGCTGGCGCCGGCGGCCGGCAAAGAGCAGCTCCTCTACCTGTACGCGCGCTACAAGCAGGTGAGGCTCGCGCGGCGCCGGCGGGAGAAGCGGGCTCCGGAAGAGGCCGCCGCCGCCGGGCGCTGCTGCGTCCATCAGACCTCCCGCACCACGGAGGGGCCACTACCCCGCCCCCTCCCCTCCCCTCCCCTCCCCAGGCTTGGGCCCCCCTGCAGCTGGTGCGAGTTCAAAGCTATACTGCCTCTGAACATGGAGGCTCCATCTCTTGCGGCTGGGAACTGTGGAATCGCTTCTTTCTGAGGCTGTTTCCGCACTAGCTTCTTATAGCGCTATTATTCCGCCTTTAACATCCCATGGAATCCTGGGGTTTGCAGTTTAGGGAGGGGCCATTTACTAAACTGCAAAACCCAAGATTCCATGGGATGTTGAAATAATAGCACTATAACAGGCTAGATGTTGAAAGTGGAATAATAGCGCTGTAACAGGCTAGTGCGGAAATGGCCTGAATCTTTCCAATGAAGGCGCTGGCCTCGTTGAACCTGTGTCACTACACAATCAAATGAGAATCTGTACAATAGCCTCAGGGCGTTCGATTTTTATTCAAAAGTTTCATGCAAAGGAGAGGGTTGGTAAACTCCAAACATAGGGTGGAATCCAGATCCATTTGTTTGTGTCTGCTCACAGAATGGCATTAACTGCTGGATCTGAATTCCCCCGCTGGCAAACTTTCCTGCAATCCTGTATTTGAAGGAGAAGGAGAGAAAGTATATGCATGTGCCTTTAAGTCACCAGTTCACTTACAGCAATCCCATGAATTTCATAGGGTTTTCTTAGGCAAGGAATACTCAGGTGGTTTTGTCAGTTCCCTCCTCTGAAATGCAGCCTGCAGTACCTGGTATTCATTGGTGGTTTTCCGTCCAAGTAGTAGCTAGGACTGACCCTGCTTAGCTTCCAAGATCAAATGGGATCTGGTGCTACCTTTCCTCAAAACCTGCTATCCGAAAGTTTGACAGCACTGTTAGCTTTTCCTATGCCTCTAAAAAGTGCTATATGAAAAACTGCCATTCCGGTTTCACATAGGTTCAGCTATTTTTTTCTACAAAGAAATGTTTTTCATCTGCCATTCCTAGTGGCTACCAGAAGGAAGTTGCTTAGGCCCTTTCCACACCGGGGGAAAAACACGGGGTAACACGGGGTAGGACGACCTCACCCGGAGGTCGTCTACAGTGTGGGGTGCGCTAGGGCGGTTAGAAATGTGGAGTTTCCCCACCTCAAACTGCCCTTGCACGGCCGCGAGGGTGGGGCTGCGTGTTTTATAAAGACCACATTTCATGTGGCCTTTATGAAATGCGCACGCGTTAGCCTGTTGCAGCTCCCTGTGGGGAATTGCAGGGGTGCACAAGCGTGGCCCTGCAGAGCTACCCGGGGGTGGGCTTCCGGCTGGCGCGCTTCTCCGATTGGCGGAGAGCCGCCGCCAGCCGTCATTTTGGGTGCTGCCGGGCGCTGCTGCCATGTAGAGCAGCGAACGCGCGCTGCTCCCCGCGGCAACGGATCGAGGTAAGCTCCATTCCCACGTGCACCGCCCCGTTTCACGCCCCCCACGCGGAAAGGGCCTTAGACTTCATGTGAGTGAATTGAGAAAGGAAAGAGGGTCCCTTTAACAAATACTCAACTACTATTAATGGTATGCTTATAGGCCAATAGACCAGAAATTTTATTTGCACAGCAAAGTGCCCCTAATAGGGCAATGGTAATAGAATAAAGAAATGCTGTCTCTTGCTTTCCAAAGGCTTTTGTTCACTGCACTTGTATTTCTCTGTGTGAAACTTGGAAGTCAATAGCAAGAATAACTGCTACTAATAAAAGAGAGCCTATTCTACTGAAAGAAACAATATCTGTTAGGGCCACAATGAAGAAACTTGTGTTTTCAGAAATATGTTTATCATAGTTTCACAGGTCCTGTACTTCATACAGAAGCCCTGGCTTTTTATATCTGAGTCCTTGTCTATCTGACAACAGTTTGAAATCTCTAAAAATGTGTATCCCACCCTAAGGGCAACGTTGGCTACCTCCATATAATCATATGCAGTCTGTATTTCAGATTGCATGTCCCAGTTTTTTCTTTAAAAAATGCATTTGTTTTCAGTCTTTATTGAACTCCTTCTGTTTTGCCAAGGAATCCCTGAGTATTGCAGAGGATCCTGGAAGGTATTCCAGGGTGAACCCTCAGTTCAGACAGGGCAGCAGCTGGGCTTGTTCAGACTTCGCTCTGTGTGAATATTGCACAACATAACACACGTTCATGCAGCTCAGAAGTTAGAAGGAAGTATTAGTATTACAGGGACGACCTGTTTTCTGTGGGTGCTTGTGTCAAAATGTGGAGATCTGGGCCAAGCCAGGGCTATGACAATCACATTGGCTTTGAATTCACCCTTCCTAGAGAAGCAGCAGCCAGCCACCCCCTGCCTCCCTCTCCACTTTTATATCTCTCTACTGCTTTACCTAAATCCACACCCTTGTAGATATAGGACAAAGCATTTTTTAGCTTATCCCAATGACTGTGTCACTGGTGGTAGCATGTGTAATTGATCTAGATCAAAGAGACACTTTATTGAGACTGCTCTTTACAAAATTATAATAAAATCTTTATTGAACAAACTGACAAGGGAAAAGATAGTTGGCAAATTAAAGATTAGCAAACAGCAAAACACTTCCTCAACTCTTTCCCACTCTCTTCTCTCTCTTCAAATTCACAGATGGGTCTGCCTCTGTCTCTTCCCAAAACTCTCCCTTCAGAATCCTTTCAGTTATTTTTCTGTGAGGCCGACTCCCCCCACCTAGTCCCACCCTCTGGCTAGCCTGGGTTGCATAATCAACAACCAATCAATTTAAATCCTCTTGGTTGCTAGGGCGGCTCTGTCACCCCCCCCCCAGTTCATCACAGTTTGTTCGCCTGTAAACATCTTTTCAGTGGGGAACATTTGGTAAGGTTCTAGAAGTCTCAAGGATTACTTGGGCTGCTCTTTGAAAACCATTGTGCCACACTTGCATGAGCCTATTGTCCTTGGTGCTTGATCTGCATCCTTTAAAGTATCTTCCAGTCTACCCTTGTAACTGAGAGGATGATAATTTGCTTCATCAGCAGAGGACTGGACGTAACTGCTTTTCCTATTCCTATAAACAGTTATGTCCAGTCCTCTGTCCCTCCGTAATGTAATGAATCATAGAGGTGTAACTGCCAGTAGTACAGGCTTTGACTCTAGATCCCCAGGAAGAGTGTACATGTGTATCCGAGTACACTTGCAGTGAACTGCCTTACCTAATGTGACACTCTTCATACACATTATAGAAACTTCTACTTTGCCTCTTGGCTGCCTGATGCTCTTGCTACAGCTTGTCTTGGAGGAGGATCAGCATTGAACCCAAATGCTCATGATTCTGCGTCAGCTTTGGCCCACCACTTCTGTTTATTCCGTCTGGACTATTTGCTCCACAGGGTCAGGGAAATGCCTATGGGCTGACCTCTGATATGTTATACACAGTTTAAAAAGAATATTGTACCACTCTCGGGCAACTAGAAACTGCACATCTGTCACAAAGGCTTTATTGACCAACATCTGAAAGAGAAAAAAGAGGTTATCAAGTATAAGACTGTATTCTTAGGCCCTTTCCACACGCGGGGTGGCGAAACGGGGCGGTGCATGCAGGGGCGGAGCTTACCTGGAAGCGGGTTGCTCAGTCCCCGTGGGGAGTGCGTGTTCGCCGCTCTACACTTCGGCGAATTTCGGCAGCGTCCAGCAGTGCCCAAAATGGCTTCCGGTGGCTTCTGGCAGCGCTCCACCAATCAGGGCAGCGCGCCAGCCAGAAGCCCGCCCCCGGGCAGCTCTGCAGAGATGCGCTAGCACGTCCCTGCAGTTCTAAACAGGGCGCTGCGACGGAGTAGCGCACGCAAGTTTCATAAAAACCACTTGAAAAGTGATTTTTATAAAACATGCAGCGCCACCCCTGTGGCCGTGCGAGGGCGGTTTGAGGTGTAGAACCTCCCCTTTTCAAACCTTCCTAGCGCGCCTTGCGGTGTAGAAGACCTCCTGGTGAGGTCGCCCCAGCGCGGGCAATATGCCCGTGTGGAAAGGGCCATAGTTTTGCCTGTATCCAAGAATAGGGTTTTAAAGGTTGTTTACAACCCTATCATTCTGTTGATTTTTTTCTTACTTAAATCTTGACAGTACTTTGTTCTCTGTGCTAAACACAGAGATTTCTCTCTTCCGTTTCTATATGTTCAGTAGTATTTACTATTGAATAATAAAAAAAAAGAGCTGTACTGGGGTGCCTGTTGACCAAAGTATGTGTTTACATGGGTGGAAGAAAGTTTGGATTGATTAACTGAGAAAGAGTGACACTTTTTACATGTAGATCTGTTTAAATTGCTTATAAGTTGATTTCTGGCTAAATGGGTGAACAACAATGTTGCTAGATCGTATATCGTCCATTTAGGGAAGAACTGAGCAGTCTCTTAAAATGTATTGGTTATAGATTACCTCCAGTATCAGAGGCAGTATGTCTCTGTATACCAGTTCCTAGGGAATATGAGAATGCTGTGTTGGACTGATACTTAAGGGTTTTACAACTAAAGGTACCTACCTGCCTGGCTGGCTCTGGGGACATCTGGTCTGATCCAGAACATTTCTTACCTTCTCAGTGTGTAAATATCCATCATTAGTCTTTAGATCGCAATGAAATTTTAAATCTCTTGTCTTTGTGTAAAGTCTGTGTTCTTCCAGAACTTCAGGGACATAATTAGATATGAATTCTTTAAAAAAAACCAAAAAAAAAAAACCATGGAGTTTTGGCCAGTGGAAATTGTAGGTCATATCTTCTGTTAGAGCTAAGACATTCTGTGATCTTCAGAATCAAGACCCATTGCATCCAGTACACATGAGTAACTTGATCATCTGGTAGCTACTGCCTTGCCAGTGAATTGTGTGATCACATCACAGACTTGTAGGATGTCTTGGCAACGCTGCATCACAATTTAGGTGTGACTGGATGTCGGAAAGACTATAATTCTGTATTGTGCCTGGAGTAATGTTCTATTCCAATTCAGAGGGAGGCACTTTCCTTCACTGTAGGCAGAGATAAAAATCTTGCACAATTACTTCTTATAATGCCTGATGAAAGAGTAAGAAACAGTGCTAGCTGTGTAGATAGAGGGCACCTTGGATTCTATGACCTGTCTTCATGTTTCCCTTTCTTGCCCTGTGTCAAATTAACCCATACCTAATGGTTCTGCGTTACGTAATCTAAAGGTGATAAAATAATGATTAACAGTACAATCCTGTACACTCATTGTTCAAGGGGCTAAAATCCTGTACTTGCATACTGTGCATTGAGTGGGACTTGCTTCTGAGTAGAACTATAGCAGAACTTTCCAAACTTTTCATGTTCATGACATGCTTTTTTAGACATGGGTCATTTTGCAACAGAGTAACTCAGTTTTATTAGCAAACCGGAGATTAAACTAACCTCTTATAAGAGATACAGACACATACATAAATTGTAATAACAAAATGTATGGGGACGCAACATATCTCATGAAAACCTTTCATATATTTTTTAAAAATATATGATTTATAAATAATAATATACATTTCCAAGATTGTAGACGGCACACCTACACACGTCATGTGTGACACGCTAACATGTCATGGCACACCATTTGGAAAACCCTGATAATAGGATCATACTGCAAACGTTATATTCATAAGGTAGAATTGCTTAAGGTGCTGTGGTAAACCAACAAATTGTACAATTGCATATAGGAATGTAAATCTTTGTTTAGTTTGTTCTTGCTAGAAAAAAAAAATATTTTATCAATTTTCTCCTCGATGTTGGAGAAAATTGTGCCCTTTCTAAAGACATTTTGTGATTTGGGACTTTTTATAATGGATATTTTGTCAAAGAAACCACATAGATTTTTTGCATGGAAAGTGCCTTTTTCTGTGTGGGAAACTTGTTTTTTGGTGAAAAAACTCATGATTTTCTGTGCAGGAAATTTGCTTCCTGTGCAGAAAATCCCCCCCTTTTTTTGCAGCACAAACTCATTTGTTCATATAGAACTTGACAGTATTACTTTGAAGTTGAGACTACGGCCATTTCTGCATGATGAAGCTCTTCTGCATTGTCTCGCTGCAGTCCCGGGTCCAGAAGGGAGCGCATCAGCAACGCTCCCCTCTGCACCCGCTCAGTCCATGCGGAAGAGAAAGCAGTGGCGCCACATCTTCCTTCCGCAGTGCAGCTAGGCTTTTCCCATGGAAGGAAGCATTGCCAGTGCGCTTCCGCATCTTCCACATGGCCAGAAGTGATGGGAATGCTGTGCGATCACAGGCGCAAAATGGATTTTTTCCATTTTGCAAAAACTGCGCAAGTGCGACACTCTGTGACAGGATGGCAGCAGGACGGCGACAACATCATGTGGAAGTGCGACCTGCCGACCACTGCCATCCTGTGGCAGAAATGCAACAGCAGTGTCGTGTGGAAAGGACCTAGGTCATAAAATTCTTTTCTTCTCATCACTGTTATGAAAGCTGAATGGATTCTTCATACCGAAAACCTTTTCTCACTGAGTATAAGAGGAAAACTTTGCAACTTTGAATAAGTCGGTTACTGATTTCAGATGAGACCTTGCTATCCAACATTAGCTTCTTGTTATTTAATCATGCAAGTAATATAATCTACATAAAACGTTGATGAAATATTACTTCAGTGGATGATAGTATTGTAATTGTTGTGTTCTTTCAAGTCATTTACGACTTAAGGTGCTCCTAAGGCTAACCTAGAGAGGTTTTCCTGGCAAGATTTGTTAAGATGGGGTTTGCCTTTGACTTCCTCTGAGGGTGAGAGAGTGTGACTTGCCAAAGGTGGCCCAGTGGGTTTCCATAGCCAAGCAGTGATTTGAACCATGGTCTTCAGAGTTGTAGTACGACACTCAAGTCATTATACCATGCTGGCTCAGTAGTACTTCCACAGAATAAAAGGGGTGAATTGAGATCTACCCACTGTCCCTGACTCAGCACTGTTCCTTGTCTCTACAGACTGATATTTAAGAGGGAACAATCTATATAAAAAGATGACAGCAGCAACTGAGCGTTAGGTGAAAACTCAGCGCTATTTATCTTGAACTATTCAACTATAGAAGCACTTGCTTAAATGTTTATTGCCATTTATTAGAGGTCATTTCATTTGCTGAAAAAACGAGTCCTCTTTGATTACCTGAACAGGCTTGAAAAGAAAGTTGCAGAACTGTTTTTCAAATGTTTGAGTAAGGATTGATATAATGAAGAACTGATATTCTGATGTCAGGCGGACTCTGGCTACCCATATATGGTCCTGACCCAGGGCCACATTTGTTTTCATTGTTTATTTTGTTGGAATAGTGGATATTTTGGTGAGTCTATGGGCCCTCCTAAATTTGAAATAGTTTAGAGCATCACTGTCTTAATCTGGGTGTGCCCTGGCCTTATACGAAAAGGTCCATCCTGTCGACTTACTCATACTTTGCAGAGACTGCTAAGTAGAGATTTAGTACTCAGCAAATAATTAGCAAAATTTACAAGACCATTCTACTACATTGTGAGTTTTTGTAGCAAGGGCTATATGTATTAAAACAGTACCTTAAAAATGGATGAAATTTTCAGTTTTGTGACCTCATAACTTATGTAAGCTTGCAAATTTGCATTATTTCCCATATTAGTAAAACTTACTCTGCCATTTTGTGTGTTAGATTTTGGCATTGCTGAGCCATGAGCTTTGCAGAACACAGAAATCCTGCCACCAACCCCTGGAAATTTTTGTAAGGAATTCCTCTAGTTTCTGAAGTATAAATGGGTATAGCCCACATAGCTTGAAACATGTTTTTGTAGTGACAAGGGCCTAGGATTTTGCTTAAAACATAGAAAAGAATTAGTCTCTGGAAGCAGAACCTTGTGTCTGATACTACATTTTGTACATTCTTCGGTATGTTCGTAGAATTACTTACTTGCAGCTGTACCTTTTTCTTTAGGTCAAGTGTGGTAGCTGCAACATTCCCAAACCTGGATTTTTTGATTTTGAAGGAAAACAGAAATGGTAAGTGCAGAATCCTTCCTTTTGAGATGAGTTTGTGTTTTTGCAAATTCACTTGAATTTTCTTTTGAAGGTTGCCTACAGTTAATTTGTTTTGTATTACATATTGAAGGAGTCCTGAGATCAGTATGTTCAATTATGTTTTTGATTTCTCACTCATTTCTTTTTAACATAGTGATGCTCTTCTGAATCTCCACTAAGATAATAGTTTTTGGTTAACTAGTCCTTCATTTCATAAAGACAAGAATACTTTGGAAGATAACAGCCTGTCTCTTTAACTGCATAATAATAATGTCTATTCTTCTGCATAACCTTTTTTATTTGGGAACATGCTCAGCCCTGGTCAGACAGATTCAGAGACTGTACCACTCTCTTCCTTAAAAGGTTTTGGAATCTTTCCTGTATTGTGTCATGCTGGTTTATGCTATGGAGCATTCAGACGTGTAGGGAATATTTAAAAATTCAGTAAACCATACAAATGTGGAGGCTTGTTTTACATTTAAACTGGAGAAGAAACTCTTGGATAAATGGCACTCTGTTCTTACTACATCCCTCATATTAGCTGTGTCATCAGCTCCTTTTGATCAAGCCATCAAACTGCTTCTTAAACTCTCCTGAGTTTAAAGAGGTGAGGAAATTTACATGAGTTGCCATTTGGGAAAGTGCCTTGGATGCCTGCTCGGATACCCTGATAGCGTTTGCCAAGATATCTTAGAATACAGTTTGAGAGTTCTCTAGTGGGATGGGAGTAGGAATTGAATAATAAGAATTGTGATGCTCTATGCTTCTTATATATTTCTAATATTGTTAGAAAATAAGTTTAGGTTGGAATCATACAAGTATACAGATCTAAACAGAAACTTGATGAGGTACGTAAGCTCATTAGGCACGTGTAATGAATTTTTTTTTGAAAAAAAAACTGACTGTAGAGAAAGTTTAGCACTACATGTGTTACTTTCTACTGACTAGTCATTGTTCTTCCCTCCTGTTTAGGGAAGCTTGGAAAGCTTTGGGTGATACGAGTACTGAGCAGGCAATGAGAGACTATGTTGCTGCTGTGAAGAAACTGGACCCCACTTGGAATCCACAGGTACATTAAAAGGGTTATTTTGTCATATTAAATGCAGTGTTATATCAGCAGATACTTATTATGATGGGAATCCCGTCCATTCCCCAAAGCCCTCTGCTGTGCCCCACATCTATCTCTGGAGGGTTTTCCAGCCACTAGAATGGTATGTAGTGGCAGTGGGGTGAAGAGGAATTGCCCCCTAGTCCCAGTTCTGCAAGTGGAAGCATTCCATCAATGGAATGACAGTTCTGGATGTCCCTGGCATACTTTGGGATGGTAAATCTAAGACTCATTAGATGTTTTGGACTCCCTGTTGTCCCTGATCATTAGCTATGCTGTCTGTGGAAGCTGGAATATCGGAACATGTAGATTGCCACAGATTCCCCCACCTATTATGCATTGGAAAGTTACAGAGAAGTATGTGAACGTTTTAATTTTAATCCTAGATTTCAATCCTAGAATTGAAGAAATGTGGTTGTGTTTTTTTTAAAGGTATCCAAATCCATCTGATATTTGCAGTTAATACTGTTCTTGCCTATAATCTTGGTCATTATTGATGCTCCAGAATGCTGTTTTTCCCGCCGAATACCATCCTGCACAATCTGGGATTGAGCAAGATGAACGCAGCCTACCGTGTACTGTAGCTTTAGTAGGAATTCAGCAGCCAGTTTGTCTTTACTTTTTGTCAGAGAGGCTTGTCTTGTACTTGGAAGGTTGCTGCATATGACTTGTTGACTGTATTCTGTTTGGTGAATCACAGCTTGTGAAGTCTTGGCCTGATAATAACAGAGTTTAAATTAGCTGCAAGGGTGTCATTTTAGAAGTTAGTTCTCTAGGAAGCACTATATTAATTTGTTGTGAGAAATTAATTAGGGGAGGGAAGAGAGTAATCTTAGATTTCTTTTTTTTTATAAGTTTTATTAAATGATTAAAACTAGTGGAATAGTAATAATAATTTCCATGAAAAGTTACATATATCGACAAATATCAAGATTATACAACATATTTCATACTAATCATCATACACATTTCATTATCAGTCCTAGTAAATGATATCCTATAAGGGTCTACCTCTTACTAACATCTTGCTAACATCCTCTTCTCATCATATTATATTCCACTGTACAAATAACAATACTTCCTTCTGATCTCTTTCCAGTTTATTTTTTGTATTGTTATGTTGTGGTTACCTCTATGCTACTGTTGCCATCTTTTTGTTTTAATCCAACACACATCTTGTTTTATCCTCTTATCAATGCAAGATCACTCCAATATTTCATCATATCCCAGTTACCCTATTCCCTACCCAGATTAGGGTAAATCTAAAGATCATTGATCCACTGCTTCATCCATGTTAACCTTATCATCTTACAATGTATCTTAGTCTTATATCTTTTTACAATATTTTAAACAATTACCGTATGTTCATATCTTTTTTTCAAGTAAGACATTATAAGTTTCCACTCAGTATCGTATATTGGTTTTGTTCTGCCCATAAGTATTTTTGTAAGTTGATCACAAGTTTTCATTTCATTGAGTTTTAGTAACCATTCGTCAAGATCTGGAATTTGTTGTTTTTTCCAATACCTAGCGTAGACGTTTCTCACAGAGGTAACCATGTACAATAAGATTCTCCACCTATTTTTAATAATTAATTGTTGATTATTTGGAATTATATTCAACAAATATAATTCCGGTGTTAGCTGTATGTTAATCCCAACTATCTCTACCATGGTTTTGTTAATATTTTTCCAAAACTTTTTAACTTTTTGGCACGTCCACCACATATGGTAGAACGTACCTTCTTCCGCGTTAAATTTCCAGCAATTTTTCCTGCCTGTGTTGTACATCTTACTCAATTTGTGTGGACTCAGATACCACTGATGAAACATTTTTAAATAGTTCTCTTTAAGGTTTTGTGATACAGTAAATTTCTGCGTCCTCCTCCAGCTATTTTCCCAATCTTCGAGATTAATGTTTCTACCTATATTTTGAGACCATCTGACCATCGTTTGCTTTATAGTTTCGCCTTCCAATTCTCTAGTTAGTAGAAATTTATATATCTGGGACATTAGGTGACGCTGATTCTCAAAAATAGCCTTTTCAAAGTCATTTTTTTCTGTTTTGGGGAGAAATCCTTCCAATCTCATGTCCATTTTAAATCTTTCTCTTAGTTGTAAGTGCAGGAACCGTTGGGTGGGAAAACCGCCTTCTTCCAGCTCCGACCTTGTTTTTAATGTACAAGTGTCACCTTCAATTATAATATCTTGGTAAAAAAATCCATTTTAGTAATCTTAGATTTCTTTAACAAAAGTTTTTTCTTCTTCTGTCTTCCAGATTCCCCTTTGGGAATTTACAGCTAGTAATTTCATGCCTCAAACCATGTTTTGTGTAATCATATATTAATGCATATATGCATTACATATATAATTATAAGCAGCACTGGACAACATGGAATTGAATTTCTAGGTGGTTCTTCTCTTTAAACTTCCATTATGTTTTGGAAGTTATTATGTTTAATGATACTGGTTTGAGGTCTTATAGAATCCTCCAGACAGAGTTATTCGAATTGGCATACATAGCAGTGTCTTTTTGGTGGGAAATACTGTGGGCTGAAGTCTTACCAAGTGGGGAGATCAGATTGTTTGGTACAGTTTTTGCCTTAGAAATATAGTATATTGTCTTGTTTGAGGCAGACTGTCGGGCCATTGAGTCCATATTGTTGATACTAACTAGAAGCAACTCTTGTATTTCGGGCAGGTTTCTTTTGTAGCTCTACCTGAAGGTGCTTTAGATATCAGTCCTTTTGAATGCAAAACTTGTGCTCCATCACTCAGCTATGACCAGCCAAAAATTGTAGATGCATGGTGTTTTTTCTTACTATGCAGTATTAGAAAGTGGAGGGTTACTGTGTTGACTTTTCTCAGTGAAGCAGTATTTTCTCAGGCTTTATCTGCAATGTGAGAATAATACTGAAGTGCTTGTAGGTTTTTTGTAATGATCATAGAGAGGAACGTGAAGTTACTGTTGTAAAACCAACATCAGGAAGGCCTAGAGCAGTGGTTCTCAACCTGTGGGTCCCCAGATGTTTGTGGACTTCAGCTCTCAGAAGCCCCAGCCACTGTGGTCAATGCTCAGGGCTTCTGGGAGCTGAAGTCCACAAACATCTGGGACCCACAGGTTGAGAACCACTGGCCTAGAGGGTGATTGCACTCTGCATTAATTCTAGTGGAATGATGTGGCTTGTGTTTCGATTCCATTGTCCCTAGTGGGAGAAGATTCTCATGAGATTATTTCCTGCCAGAATAGAAGCCTGATGGGCATCTCAGGTGATTGTTGAAGCTCTTGCAGTCACTTACTGCCTTTCTCCAGTGTGACTCCTTCACACACCCTTTTTGTTGATAATAACGGTGAAATAAGGCATAGTGGATGTGAGTAGAATTGAGACCTTTATGAATTTGATTGTTTGTGAGGCATGGGTGTGCCTTCCTCCCCCACAATTCTCTTCCTTCCATTCTCTTCTATTTTGTCAAGCGCAGAGAAAGAAGGTAAGTGCCTGGACAAAAGGCAAGGAAATGCAGGGGAGGCATGTACGTGCCTTCCTTCTCCCCTCTGGAGATCCCCCCTCTGATTCTCTTGTTTCTGGCCCTGATGCTGAGAACTCGTACCCAGGTGATAGGCAAGGAAATTGTGGGGGAAAGGTTCGTGCGAGCCTTCCTTCTCCCCTCTGGAGCTCCCTGTTCCGTTCCCTTGCCTCTGGCCCTGAGAACTCGTTCCAAGTCAATAGGCAAGGGAATGGAGGGAAGGCTCACATGAGCCTTCCTTCTCCCTTCTGAAGCCCCCCTCTCCTACTTCCTTGCCATTGGCCTCTGCATGCAAAAGGCAAGCGGGGGGAGGGGGGAGCCACAGGAAGGAATGGGAGGGGGGTTGCGGGAGGGAGTTTTTCATGTTTTTTCCACTTTCACGAGGGTTCTGTGCCCTGAACCCTCCTGAAAGCGGAGGGGACACTGCACTATGAGTAGTATCATTTTTAAAAGATTTGGGACTTTTGCTTGCTTTTAATTCTTGCCACCCATTTCTGTGCAAATAAGAGGCTCTTATCATGGTTCTGTGATCTCACTGGCAAAAGGCTAATGGCTGCACTTGGTATGCCACTTGCAAGATTTGCAGGTGATGGGTTTTGTCCGCAGCTCTTGACGGTGAGATCAATAAGGCAATAATTTAGAATTCCTTACAAATTTCATTTCTTTTGTGTCCCCCAGTTACAGCCTCCATCCCCAAAAGTGGCTGGTAGTCTGATTTGTGTGAAGACATTCACTTTGTGTTCTTTGGACTTCTTAATCTCTTCTGAATTCATTGGGATTTATTTCTGAGTAAATGTGCAGAATATCAGTTAGTATAATGCAGGAGCACATAACTAACTATCCAACATTTCATAAATGAAAAACGGTATATGATTGGCATGGCAACTTTGTTCAGAGTGTGCTCACAGTGGCAGAAGTTATGAGGAAGAAGACACAAGCTAGGAGAGGCTGCCATGGTTTGCTTTTGCCTGAGCCAGCTGGGAAAGGCAAAATTCCATTCTCTCTTCTCACTGCTGCTGAATTAAGTGAATGCAAACTACTTTTGCACTTTGAACTCTGTTTGCAGCAGCTGAACCAAGCTGAGGATGAAGAGGGGGAATTGGAGGAGAAGAAACAAATTGGGAGATGTTAAAAGCAGCTGAAAAAGTGGCACGGGAGAGGATGAGTTTGGATTGTCCCTGCCGAATCAGGACAGTGTGTGAGACATACTGCAAAAGGGAGATTGAGAGGTTTTGAATTCCTTCTGTTATCCCCACTTACCTGCCCCTGCTGTTGTCACTGATTTAAAGGATAGTGCCCAGCAAAGTTTATCATGTTATCTAATGAAAATAAATTGAATACTAGTACTAATAATGGCAATAGTGATTTGAAATACAATTTAAGAATTTTGGAGAGTTTTTTTAAAATAGAAAATTGGTTTGTCTTCTGTGAAATTTCAATGAAGTTTAAAATCTGCTTTCCAGATTTGCATATATACATACAAATTAGTACAATAGGTTCCCTATAACCATGTGACCGGTACATGCAATTTCAGTTACTCACAATGAGATGCAGTCAGAAAATATTTTTTTTAAAATTTAATAGTGATAAAATAGAAATTGAAGTGATATAGCAAAATAAAGTGAAATGTAGTACAGTACATATAGGATTACATGAAAAATGGCAGGAAATGTAAAATTCAAGCAAAGGCACTTGTGATACTGTGCTGTTCCACATTGTCCAGGCTGTCTTGCATTTCTTTGCTGTATACAGTCCTTCCTGTGCTCTAACACTATCAAGTCTCATAATAGGCCTCTCAGTTACTCTTTGTGATGTGATTGCAGTAGTGATCTTCTGCAGAATTCTTGTTCTTGTACGGTAAGGTCCTTTTTATCCAGTACAGTTGCTTATGAAGTCCTTCTGCTTGAATTCTTGTGTTATATGTAATGGCCCCAAAGCACAAGAGCAGTGATCCCTCCATGATTATGAGGCACCTACTGTACACAGACTGGTGTTTCAGGGCCTTGGTTTTTGGCAAGCTCTGTATGGCCACCCTGCTTGGGAGTTTGTCCAGAGAAAACGACAAGAACAGAGATGAGATGCTTTGTATTGCTCTGCTTCATTATTTTACAGCATCAGTGCATTTACATTGTGATTTTCAGTTTGCTGGTTTCTTTTGCTTCTGAGTAAGGAAAAAGGCATTGTGCAATGTGACCTGCCAGTGATGGGACAGCATCTCAAGAATTAGGGCTTAAATGTACCATTTGCTTTTTCATCTTCTGATATGGTTGCTGAGGCATTTGGCTGACTTGAAGCCCAAGAATTAAAAAAAAAATTGACAGTAGAAGTGGCAAAAGGACATTTAATTCTCCAGAGAAGATTTTTTGTGTGTGAGGGGGCTAGTTCTAAGAGATAGTGATGGTACAACAGTGAAATGCATATATTATAGACACTGATTTTTAACTTTGGCTGCACCTATAGTTGTTTTTTCCTCCAGCTATCTTTTTGTGCATCCATGGCCAAGATGCAATTTAGCTTAAAATGTTCACTGTTGCTTTGCCTAGTATTTGCCTGTTGTAGGCTTCATTTTCCTTGGTGACTTCATAACTCTCCTTGCCATTTGTAGTTGTAAATCAGTTAGGTCCTTTGGCCACGTGAGGGAGCTCTGATTCCAATATTGAATAAAAATTCATTGTCATTTTATTTCAGTCTGTCATAATGATCATCATCTTAAAATTTTGATTCAGAAATGCATGGGGACCGTAGTAATAACAGGGTGCTGAAGTGGTCTTTTCACCAAATAAAGAGTTCAGATGGAAATTGACTTGCTTTCTCTTATTCTAAGAATGCTTAGAATGAAACCACTGCTTTTCTTGATCTGACCAAAGGCCCATCTTGTCCAGCATCTGTTTTTGAAAGTAGCCAGCCAGCAGGCCGCAGGAACTTCACAAGCAGTATGTGAAGTTCCTGGCCTCAATATACTTCTTCTGCATGTGCAAGCACCGCTCATTATCTACGCAATGCTTATTAAGGTCTAGAAGCACCTTTCTGGCTGCTTTGTTCGCTTAGGTCAAGGGTGGAGTTCATGTGCTCTTCCATTTCTTTTGGTCTGAAAATCCCAGCAACCTTAGCCTATATAGGAAATGGTGAAGAATGGTAGAAGTTACAATCCAACAACATCTTCAGGCTGCATGATTCTTTTTTTTCCTTTTTGTATATTTATTTTATCAGTCTTTACCCAAAATTACAAAAGCTCCAACAAACATTTCTAACATAGGCATAAATTAATGTAGACGCACTAAATAAAATACTAAAAAACAAACTAAAAAAACCTCATTGACTTACTGACTAATTAACAACTAAATACTAAAATGCTAATACACAGAATGGCTGTGATCCCCTTCACCAAACTATAATGAGAAATGGAAAATTAAAAGGCAACATGATAATGTTATTCTGACATTAGAGATCCAACTAAGCAAAGCTGCTATTAACCCTGCCCACAAATTATTGCATTGTTTGGATTCTTACTATTCAAGAAGTCCGTAAACAGTTTTCAGTCTTTCAACAAATCTTCAGCTGGTTTATCTATTAAAACCCATGTTAATTTGGTCATTTGGGATCGTTCAGCAGCCTTAACAATCCAGTTGTCCATTGCTAGTTATTTAAACTGTTCCCAGGTTTGTGCAATAACAATATTCTTGCAGCTATTGTCATGTAACTAAAGGAGTCCCATATTTCCAATCCAAATTGTTAGCCATAATACCAAGCAAAACATTTCTAGAGACATTACAAAATCTTCTTTTAATTTTTTTTGTATTAACACAGAAATCTTACACCTTAAATTAACCTACTTGACTTCTTTCTATGAGCCATTGGGTGCTACTGATGCGTCATCTTCTTTTCCTTAATCCTGCTTTCTGTCTTCCATTTCTCTGAACTTCTTACTGCACTTATCTTACTCAATTTTGTTTCTTTATTATCCAATCTTTCCGTTACCGATATCATTTTTCGTAGTTTCCTTTACATCTTATGCTTACCTATCTTTTAGCTACTTTTCTCATTTAGTCAGCTTATTTTTGACTGTAATAAAATATTGTTATTTCTGTTAAACCTGCATACCATCTTTCTCTCTCCCTATTTTCTCCTCTCCCATCACTAACCTAATCGTATAATCCCATCAAGGCATGTTCTCCCCATTTCCCTATCCACATAGCATCCAATACGTCCCATTCTTGTCTAAAAATAACATTACTTTTATTCTGTAATTTTAAAGTTAGCTTATCCATTATTGCTAATTCATATAACTTATCTATCCAATCTTCTACTGTTGGGATTTGAATGTTCTTCCAATATTTTGCGTAAATAATTCTAGCTGCGTAAATCATATAATATAATATTCTTGGATATTTCTTCCTTATCTTCAAATCTATCTCATCCACTATATTTAATAAGTATATCTCTGGCTTCATCGTAAATCTAATCTTTAAATATTCTTCTATATGTTGGTGTATCTGAACCCAATATTCCTTAGCTTTCTTACATCTCCACCATATACGAAAATAATTACCTATCCCTTGACATTTCCAACACTTATTAGATTTTTTACTCCTCTGCATTTTTGAGATTTGCGTTGGTGTGAGGTACCATCTGTAAAATTGCTTAAAGAAATTTTCTTTCATATTATAACATTTTGTAAATTCTTGATTTTTTTTCCATACATTCCCCCATTCTTGTAATGTTATTGGGCGACCTATGTCTTGTGCCCATTTTATCATATTAGTTTTAATTACATCTTCTTCTAATTCCAAATTCAAAAGTAGTTTATAAATTTGACTAAGAGGTCTTTTTACTCCTGGCTTCATTATTACGTCAAATTCATTATCATCCATTGAAATTCCTTTTAAGTCAGGCATGTTTAGTCCCCCTTTCTCCTTTACTTCTTTTAAATATTTCATTTTAATTCTTGGCTTTCTGCCATTCCAGATAAATTTACTTAAATCCCCTTCCCAACCCCTAAATGGTTTTTCATTAACTATAATAGGTATATTCTGAAACAAAAACATCATTTTTGGTAAAATATTCATTTTGATAACTGAAATTCTCCCTAACAATGATAAATTTAATTTTTTCCATTTCTCTAAATCACTCTTGATTTCCTTCCAAACTTTTTTATAATTATTATCAAATAAGTCCGAATTATTCTTTGTTAACATTACTCCTAAATATCTAATTTTTTTTGATATTTTGAAATCTGATTTTTCTGTTAATTCCTTTTCTTGCAACTGTGTCATATTTTTCGTAATTATCAATGATTTTTCTTTATTTATTTTGAGTCCTGCTACCTCGCCAAATTGTTCTAAAATTTCCATCAATGGGGTAATACTTGTTAGAGGATCTTCTAAGATTATCACTAGATCGTCCGTGTAAGGTTGAATTTTAAACTCATAATCCCTTATTTTTGTTCCCCTTATTTCATTATTATTTCTTATTTTATTAATCAAAATTTCCAAATATATTATAAAAAGTAACGGAGGGAGGGGGCATCCCTGTATTGTACCCTTCTTTATCCTGAATTGTTTTGATCTTTCCCCGTTTACTATTAAACATGCTTTTTGTTCGTTATAAATCGCTTTGATCCAATCTTTAAATCTTTCACCAATGCCAATCTTACCAATTAACGCTAACATAAATTCCCAATTTACATTCTCAAAAGCTTTTTCTGCACTCGCCTCAGGGATTCCATCCGATCGCCGCTCTGCCTCCCCCGGAAGATGTAGAAGTTTTTAGGTAGGGTCGTATGTTGTTTGTTGAGGAGTAGGTAGAGTAAGAGTAGGTATTGTCTATTATGTGAGTTATGTGGTAACAAATTATTTAATTAGATTGTTTTGTTTTGTCTTGTTTTGTCTGCAGGTTTGCAGATGTCCATGTGTGTGTTTGTGTGTATGTGTATAGTGTGTAGATTAGAAAAATGTCGATGTTTGTTTGTTTGTTTGTTATTCTAAATAAAATTTATTTTAATAAAAAAAAGAAATCTTAGATCAATAGTTTTTAACTCTTTACAAGTCCACTACATGTGAAAAAATGAGCCTTCCTTATCTTGATACCTCCATCAATTTGAAACGTTCTTAGACATTTTCAGCAACTTGTTTTGAGTTAAATAACATCTTTAGGTCACTTTGTATATATTTTCCTTTAGATTGATACACCAAGTAAATTATGTATCTTTAGACCATGTTTCTTCCCATTCCTCCAATATTACATTGCACCCAAATTTTTGGGCCAACCTCATCCTCTGTCTCTAGATTCAAAAGGCATTTATACATTTCTTTAAATTATATGATCGTTATCCTTACACAACTCTAGAAAGAACTCATTTTCTTCAAACTCAATAGCAAAATCCCTCTTATTATGATTGAGGCCTTTTCTACACAAGACTATAGCGCTGTGATTCCACTTCCAACATCCTACGGAATCCTGGGATTTGCAGTTTAGGGAGGGACTGGCTGGCCAGCCCCTCCCTAAACAGCAAACTCCAGGATTCTGTGGGATGTTGAAAGTGGAATCATAGCACTATAACAGTCTCGTGCGGAAATGGTCTCAATCTGTCTTTCAGTTGCATGTGATGACATCAGCCAAGATCTTTGCCTTCCTTGAGACATATCTCTCTTGTTTTAAACTCCCAATTATCTTGCTCAAAATATATGAGATTTTCATAATGGAACCATGTGTTTTTAACCCATTCTTTTCTGAGGAAAGTTTCCTGTGGTGAAGTAGTGAGTACTATCTTAGGGGAAAAAAATCTCTGTTTATAATTACTGCACATGAAGACCTTTCCTAATGCAATGACTTTTAAAATTAGTATATATCTTGATTTTATCACAACTCTGCTACCCAAATCCTAAATCATGTATTTCAAGATCCAAAATTCTCTCATCTCTAAGTGATATCTATTCCTTCAACCATACAAAGCAGCAGGCCTCATAATACAACTTGATCTAAGGCGTTCCCAACCCACCTCTTTCTTTCACACCCTACATGATTCTTACTGACATACGGACCTTATGTGTCAGTCCCTCTAAACTTTACACAGTTGACAGTTTAGTTTCACTTTTTCCACAGCTTTTTGTTGTTAAGTCCTTACTCCACTTTTTCTAGCCTGTGAAATTTTATTACAGGATCGGCTTCGTAGAGGTACAGTATGTCTTTAGGTAATTGCTGCTCTGCATTTGAAAGTGCTGATGGTACTTTTGCTGTTTTAATAGGATGATAAAAAGTGCAGACAGTTTCAAATAACAAACATGTGGATTTGCAATTTGTGTTGATAATGAGAGGAACACTGAGAGTATCTGGTATGTTCTTAAAAACTAAGAACTGGAAGTAAATAAAATGGAGATAAAAATTCATCTTATTCAACATAAAGTAGACCTAGAATATAAATTTTAGGGATGGGCCGACTGAATCCATGAATCCTCGAATCCTTGACAAGGATTCGAAATTCACAGATCTGAATCGGGCCGCTGAAATAGGCAAGTGGAATTTTTCGAATCCACTGCCAATCAGGCCCACAGTGATGTGTGGGGCCGTCGATCACCGCAGCCCCGCATGCCCCGGGGCCTCAGCTTGCACAGTCGTGTGACAGCAGGCTGGGAGAAGAGAAGGGAGCGCAAGGTTGGGCTGCTCCATCTTCCCCCACCCGCCCTGGGCACAATTGCGTTCAAACTGGAATGTGGAGGGAGAATTGGCACCCCTGGGGCCTGCCAAAAGCCTGATTGGCTGGCAGGCTCCTAGGTGCACAAAAATTTCAGCATAAAGCCGCGCACGCGTGCTGGAGGCTGCCTGTTCTCCCTTGTGCTGCCTGTGTTCCCTCATGCTGTCTGTGCCCGCTGGGCTGCCTGTGCTCCCTTGTGCTCTGTGCCCTTTGGCTGCCTGTCTCTGCAGCTCCCTCCCTCTGCAAGGTAATATAGTTATTCTCTGTTCTGGAGGGTAGGGATTGGGAATTATTGAGACTAGACTAGAGACTTGACTTGAATGTCCCTTGCAGGACTTGAGACTAGACTTGTCGGTAGAGAATTGACTGGACTAGAGGCTTGTGTGTGGGTTTTTTTAAAGTGCCTTCCTTGCTGCAGAACTTCAGACTTGGCTTGAGGCTGCAGAGTGCAGAATTGAGACTAGACTAGAGGCTGGTGGGGTTTTTTTTAAAGTCTCTTCCTTGGTGCAGGACTTGAGACTCATCAAATTCTGCTTCAAAAACACTTTTCAATAGGTGCTTTCTTTCCGCTGCTTTTTAAACCCTTTTTTAAAAAAAGGATTTGAAAAATTTGAGATTCATGAGATTCATGGATTCTCAGAACCTTCCAGAGATCCGGTTCTGGATTCGGATTCGGAAAATTCTGGATTCATCCCATCCCTGATTTTCTGTTGGGAAGGATTTCCTCTTGCCATAGATTAACCTCTAGAGGGCAGTGTTTAACCAAATGGCCAACCAACAATGGCAGGGGATTTAAGACTAAGTGTCTGTTGCTGTTGAAATGTTCAGAATTTCAGAGAGAAATGATTTCAGAATTTGCTTCAACTTAAGCTGTGACATGGAAGAATTAATATTTGCAAAAAAGCAGTTTTCTGTCTTTAAGCATCGCTTTCCTTGTTGATAACATTAGTCAGTAGTATTGTGTTTATAGCATCTGGATAACCAGAAATGTTCAGAGAGTAAATACTGTTTTATTTTATTTTGTATGTTGTGTCTTTCTGTCAGCAAATGAAACTCAAAATAGGTGTGCGTTGAGTAAATTCGGTTCACAGTGCCTCCCAACCAAATCCCCAGATCCAAAGTATCTTGATAGTCTTAGGCTGTTACATCTGCACCGCTTTGAAAAGCCTTAAATACAAGATCAGCCTTAAACCCAAGATCAGCCTCACAGACTGTGTTGCCGTCGTGGTGTCAGCTGATCTTTTCATTTGGAAACATTTTCAGTTTCTCCTATTCCTTAAAATTATTAAAAAACTAATATATAATGTACAGTAAAACCTATGATCATGTGTTAATTTAAACAAAATTAATGGACTGTACTTCAAGTTTCAGACTTCCCAAAATACTGTGTTTTTGTCTTTAAAATGATCTGTTGAGTTAAAAACTGCATGTTGAGGTTTTGGGATATCAAAGTTGTTATGGAAATATCCTTGATCTTGAGGATTATGTATATAAAAGGTAAATACAGTTTCTCCGAAATGAAAAACCATCATTAGACCGAGAAGACTGCTACTGGAAGGCATTAAGTAAGTACAGTGTATTAAGAAGACTGTGGTTTGCAAGCAAAACCAAAGACCACATGTCTTTTCAGTTTGGTCATGCAAACAGATGCCACATTGTTAATCTGTCCAGTGAGCCATCAGCCACAGTCAAGAGAAGAAATAGAGAGGTTTGGTCAGGATTATCAGAGGTTGGAAGGAGAACAAAGGGAGAATATGTTAGGTCATGGCCTAATTTAATCAATGGCTTCTTTTATATCCTGCCCTATATCTTTATTTTGCAACAATACAAATTACTTCAGTAATGATACATCATTGTAAAAGGAGGCAACTCTTTCCATTATGCATGCATTTTTTAATGTAAAAGGTTGCTTGTTTTCTTTAAAAGCAGACAACAGTTGTTACCTTCACATGGTGTAATTGTTGCCTTGGCGTTATGCAGCTTTGCATGATAGATGACATATTCTGTTAATTTAAAGCAGGAATGTGGCATGCTCTTAAAATTTTGATATGATAAATCTTAAGGCACAGTGTAACTTTTTGATGTTTTTGTGATCTTAAGAGGCCATCAGTCTTCTGCCCAGTAGTGTAAATTCTACTGAATTGAGGCTTTTATTTATATTTTTTATTTAAACTGTTCTTTTTTTACCTTTCCATGTAATTTTATGATCTTGTACATGCTGTACTATTCAGATAAATACATTCTAGTTTTTAAAATATTTTTTTCACTATGAGATAAGAAAATGTATAAATGTGTGGGCCTTTTTGTAGTAGAGATTAACAGTTTGAATTTGCAGAAATTTGACAAAATAAATTTAAGGCTGGGAAGATCAGAAATTGGGCAAAACCAAAATTGACAAATGAGTTCCATCTGCAAGTAGGTTGCTAACACAATTTAAAACAGACCTTACTGAGTAAGGAAGATATGTGATTGTGTATTGATATGGTCTGTCCACAGAAGGCACTTGAGAGAAATGTTTCTGAACATTTAAAGGGCCTTTCTAGAATAACACTGTACAGTTACCCTATATCTTCATGGTAGTTAGGGATGCTAGAACCCATGAAAGTAGAAAACTAAAACTAAAAATGATAACTCTTTTTTTTTTTAACCTGAGTACACTTTGCTAGGAATCTCTAGGTCAGTGGTTCTCAACCTGTGGGTCCCCAGATGTTTGTGGACTTCAGCTCCCAGAAGCCCCAGCCACTATGGTCAATGCTCAGGGCTTCTGGGAGCTGAAGTCCAAAAACATCTGGGGACCCACAGGTTGAGAACCACTGCTCTAGGTTAACCTTCAAATCTGTGAATGCTGCACCTGTGAAAACGGAGGGCCGACTGTACTCATTTACCCAATAGTAAGTCCCATTGAACTCAGAAGGGGCTTATATTTAAGTAGATATGTGTAGGGTTTCTTTGTTAATATTGTGGTGCTCGAATGATGTTTAAATGAGTATTTGATGGTACATTTTAATAAAATCTATACTGAAGATTGATCCTTGTCTTGCACTGATGTAGATATTTATTTCTTAATTTATTTTATTCATCTATTACATTTGTAAGCCGCCTTTCTCCTGGAATGCGCCCCAAGCCAGCTTCCAACAATAAGTTAAATAAGTTAAAATATAAAAACAATTAAAATAATTAAAAACATATAAAATCATGAAAAACCTATCTTTATCTTTATTCATTTACATTTGTATTGTGCTGCAATTCAGGAGCTTAACGCAACTTTCTTTAAGAGAGGAGAGGAACTTGCATAAACGTATAACCTTTCCCAAATATTTCTGAATTTGGCCATGGATTCAGAACTCATAAAATGCATGGAAATGTTTATTCTAAGAGAAAGTGTATAGAGAAAGCCTTATATAAGTGCTGTGGTTCTGAATGTTTGGTTCTCCAGATGTTCAGGAGTTCAGTTCCAAGAAGCCCAAGTCAACACAGTTAATGGAAGGGTTTTTGGAGGCCCAGTCCAAAGCCTCTGGAGGGACCAGAGATTGAGAACCACTGCATTAGGGGAAATGGTGCAAAAGCAGATTATAAGTGGAAAAATATGCACATATCCACAATAAGAAAACTACAAAAAAGTTTTAAATGAGTGTACTTTTTTTCCTTGTGCCATTAACTTTCAAAGGCAAAATCAGTGGCATGGTTACAGTTATGAAGGGCTGGGAAAAATCTGGAAAAATTCAGGAAAAAAAAAACGCCAGAAGCTTTTCAAAGTTTCTTTCCCCCAGAAAAGAATTGAAAAATTGCTTTTTTTAAAGGAGAAAAATATTTTAAAATATTTTATTTTAGAGCAATAAATAAAATGTTTAAGATGAGATATTCATATATCTACTGCCCCAAAATTATTTATAAAAGTGATACAGCCAACAGACTTTTTACAACATATGTAGGGTATTTGATCATTGCTTTGGTCTTGATTTCTCACTTTTTTTTTTTTTAGTATTAATGTTATGTCAGCTTGACAGTATGGAGAAGTAGAGGAGAAAAAACAGTTTTGTTTTGCTGATGTTGATAGTTTCTTCTATTTTTATTGTTTTTGCCTGCTCTTAGTAAATTGGCAGATCCAAACTGGTGTTGCTTCCTGGTTCTGGAGATCCTTTTTGCTCTGTATAAGCTCTGTCTGAGGTATGTCCTTGGTGCCAGTTCATTTTCCTTATCAGTGTTAGTTTACTTATCAATTAAAGTACGTAAGAGAATAAAATTTTAAATTATATATGTTACCAGAATGTTTGCGGCATGCTATATCAGTTGCCTTTTAGTCATTCCTCATTCTGGAAAGTAAAATTGGCACATGCACTGTATGCCATAGGAGCTTATAACTACAGTGTTTTTCTTCTTTCTTTTACCTTTCATCCTTTGGTTGGAATAATTGGACAAGTGTTAGGAATTTTTCCTCTACCCCAATTACAAATTGCAATAAAACCCAGAAATACTAGTATAACTGCTCAGCTGTTCCTAGATCTTTCTGACTCCCAGTTCAAACCATAGTTTCTATATAGTGAGAGAAGAATGAAATGGGTACAGTAAGTACTGTGTATGTACTGCATGCGTTTATGAGCTATTTGTTTTTTCCTTTTGATTTTATGTCTTTTTAAATTTATGGAGTCTTAACTTTTATTTATGACATTGCAGTTTCTTCATTGTGGCACTTGATTGAAATAAAAGATTACCAAACAGCTCATGGAGTTTCAACTGACATCTTTGTAGGTTTTGTTTGTTTGTTTGCTTTTCTAAAGGATACAGTATGGAACTTTTCCTAAATTATCATTCTTTGTTCTAGTTACTAGCTTATGTCAGTTTTGTCTTAACATTCTTCTGCATTTAGAGGATTTTGTTGTTGTATTTTTCACTATATCACTATCATTACCATCGTCATCCTCATCTAAACCCATTTTTTCCCCAGTTTGGCACTCAAACCAAATTCCAACAGTTAAGCAAACATATTGTGAGATACTTTGGCTTAAAAACTTCCAAAATCAAATTGCTTTTAAACCCTTGAAATTCATGCTTTTGTTCAGAAAATATTAAAGGCATGAATGCATGTCATGTTCTCTCTGATAATTAATCTGTACAAGGTTATCTAATACAGAAAAAATATAGTGCAAAATCTCTGTAAAGAGGGAAAAACTACAATAAAAGTGCTTTTTACATTGCCCCCATCTGGAAATAAACTCAGTTGCAGTAAATGCTGTGAGGTTTTAAAGATTTGCATGTTTTGAGTTGAATAGCATTGGAATATATTAAAATGCTGTTTCCGATTGAAATTTTTATTTTGAAGCTTTGTTGAGGAGTTGGGAGACGAGCAGGAAGCAGTGGTGGCTTTGGCAGTGGCCCAGCATGAAAACAGACCAGACGTGCTGAAGGAGCGCTCTAGGTGCAAAAAATGCCGGCCCATACCCAGTGGAGATGATTCTGCCTCACAGAGAATCCAAAGGCCTTTCTCACCATAGATGCTAGGTAGCAGTGGTCTTTGGAGTTTAGTAGAAGATCTGTTCCCTCTGTCAACAAGCAGAAATGTAGGCAACAGCAGCCTAATGACTCAGAGCATGTCCCATTGGGGGCATGTCTTCTTCACTTTGCTCGTCACTGGGAGCATACTTGCTCCAATGAGTATGCAGGGCCTTCCACGTGGCTTTCAGGGTATTACTCAGTTCTCCTCCTGGTCCCCAAGGAAATAAAGGTTGGCATGCCATATTAAATCTTCAAAGGGTCAACCAACTTGTGAAGAAATGGAAGCTTCATATGGGAACATTGTGTACAGTCTTGGAGAGTGTTCAGGGTGGGGATTATCTGGCATTGTCATGCTTCCCACTTCAAGAGTTTGTCTTCCTTCCAACCCCTGAGAAAGATAAACATTTCAGCATCTGGCACAGACCCTCCTCTGCCAATGCAGGAAGAGGCTATGTTCCCACAGCTGTGAAACATGCTCTTAAATGCAGGCTGGAATGTGGTCTTTGGCTGAACTGGCTGTCCATATATGCAGAGAGCTTCCTCCAGTCAAACTACTGGAAACAAACTTTCAGTTCACCTGTTGACAACCTGACTTGGCTATTTTAAGTACTAGATTTATGACTTTGAACTGTTTATTGACTACCTCCATTGCTTGGACTCTGTTCTGATTTATGACTTCTTGACTGAGAATACAGTCAGACCTCCGTATCTGGATTCTGTATCCATGGATTTAACCAACCATAGCTTGAAATTTAAAAAAAAAATCCCAAAAGCAAACTTTGATTTTGCTGTTTTGTATGAGGAACACGATTTTAACGCACCACTATACATAATGGGACTTCATCATCCACAAAATTTGGTTTCCGTGAGGCTCCTGGAACCAAACCTTAGTGGATACTGAGGACCTGCTATACATGTTAAAAGGCCAATGAAACAGGTCACGGACTGAGTTAAAATTACTGTATTTACTATTGTCACTTTTGGCTGTAAATCAGAGTCCTTAGGATCTGCAGTGTTTCATGTGAGAACGTGTGTTGGTCACACTGCTTTCAGAAATACAATGAAATTATTCGTTGTCTTTTGGTTACACAAACACGTTTGATTATTTCAGGAATACCAAATGGTTAATCTCAAGGTTAAAATGCAGTTAATAATTACTACATTATCACTGTCAGCTACTCTCAGATGATATGAGTGGAAAGTATGAATGTTGTGTGCCAGCTGTCATACATATTTACAACTGATTGGTGGTCTTGCGTTCTGGGCACATTTCTAGGTGCTTGGATGCATGATCTTGTCTACCAGTGCAAGATCTCTTTGAAGGTTTGGAATCTCTGATATTTCTTTGTGCTTTGTGACTCCCTTTTTGGGAAGACTGCTTTTTTTGACAGATCCTGTTTCCTTGATCTCAGTATGTTAAAAAAAATGTTGTACTAGTATTCATTACCACACATGCTTCTGCTCCATGATGGCGTGGGTGGCATGGTAGATAGCATGCCTGGGACACTTTCTCACTCAAACTGCCTGCTCAATGGATGACTTTGAGCTAGACACTGGCCATTTCTGCACTAGCCTGTTACAGTGCTATTATTCCACTTTCAACATCCTATGGAATTCTGGGGTTGGAGGTCCCTGCCTAAACTGCAAACCCCAGGACTCCATAGGATGTTGAAAGTGGAATAATAGGGCTATGACAGGCTAGTGCGGAAATGGCCACTGTCTCAGCCTAACCTACTTTGAAGCACTGTTGGGTGGATAAAGTGTATATTTGGGTAAGAATCATGTATGTTGACCTCAGCTCTTTGGATGAAAACAGAACGAAAATTATATAAAATCATGTTAGGAAAGTCGGCTCCAAAAATAGGTTCCGTAAGTCTAAAGTAAGGGAAAATATATTTTGTGTAGTACATAAGGAGGGGGCCCAAATATCTTAAAGGCACCAGACCCTGTCTGATCTTGGAAGCTAAATAGGGTCAACTCTGTTTAGTACTTGGATGGAAGACCAAGGAATACCAGCTCTGAGTATTCCTTGCCTAAGGAATCCTGTGAAATTCTGGGGTCGCTAAAAGTTGACAGGCGCCTTGAAGGCATGTACATACCCAATACATAAGGAAGGAAAACAAACTTATCACACAACACCTAACTTTGATATGGAGAAGAGGTGTAGTTAAGTTTTTTTTTTAATGGGACTGATTTTGAGAATGGTAGTGAATGTAGTTATATGGAACTTCAGCAGTTTGGATAGCTGCTTCTTAAAAGAACAAATTGTAAGAAATACATGACTCCTCATTGTTTTTGAAGACATTCCAGGTATTGGTTCTTGCCTGGTTATTTGGTATGGCTGTTTCTTGACGCCAGGTTGTTTTGTTCAGAACGGAATATTAAAGGAGGGTGTTCCTGACAGACATTAGTAGAGTCCGTGACTGAGCTACTGTGTCCTTTCATAAGGAGTGGATTAGCAGAATGGAATCTAATGAGGAAGCTGCCCTCTGAACATGTTTATTTATTTCTTGTTTAGATGTAAACTGACCTTGCATTCTGTAAGAAGTGTCAAGAACTCTGAGATGTATGCACATTTTAATGAAGGGGGAGGATCCTATGAAGGAAGCTTAACAATGTCAGGATATTATAGTGGGCAGTGCTGCTTTTATGCATTCAGAATGTGGTGTGAAGCTGAGCACTATTATTTACAGATTGAAAATGTTCAGAATGGCACTTAATTTACTCTTTTTACACACCTCATTAGCTACCTTGTCAAAGGGACACCCTTCACTGTTGTGCCTATTGCCTTTTAATAAAGAAAGATGTGCGCCCCTGTATTTTTGGAGACTGTGGTGCTGGACCACCTGACTCCAAAAGTAGAGCTTCCTCTCTAACTCCCCTTGGCAGTGGCTTCAGCTAATAGAGGAAAGGTAGCAGCAATTATGGTATACACAATTATCCAACTTCAGATCTCCACTCTGGCGTGTAATTGTGACTGTCAAGCACTATTAGCATCTGACCAGGTTTGTTTCCTGAGGGAGAGACAGGCCATGGCACTTGCAGATATCAGTCCCTTCTTCAAATATTTTTAGAAATGTATACATTAATACTTTTTTTTTATTCTTCTAAAAGTATTCAGTTCTGTTTCTCCTAAAATTTTTGTTTGTACTCTACATGCTTCTGCAGCTAGTTTATCTGAATTCTTTAGGATTTGGGGATATTGATGGCTCATATCTTGGTCATGGTTTGCAAGGGATCCAAAGTTTCCGCTGTCCCAATGCTCTGCCAGTGCAGGAATCCACAAGAAAAATATTCTTGATAAATGGTCATCTAACCTCTGCTTAGAAATCTTGAAGGAGCCCAAATATAAGGTGGCCTTGTTCCTTTCTTTTTCCCACCGTTAACAGATTGTCTTCTGATTTTAGTTAAGGTGTGTGGGAAAGGAGAATAAAGTCCATTTTTTGCTGTGCTTTGCTAAGACTAGAAAGAGTCTAAGCCTTCACTCTTTCAAAACATGTGGTTCTATGCATGCATCAAATTTTTCAGTGTTCTTGATTTTGCTATTTAATGTTAAGAGTCCTTTTAGAACTTCAGATAAATTTTCTTGATTCCTTTTTTTTAAATTTAAGAATATAAGAAAACGCTTGCTGTATTATATTGAGGAACTAACTAGTCCAACCTTCTTTTGACACTGTGTGAATAACCAGTTTTCTGTCGGAATCCCGCTAACAAATGCATAAGTGCAACTTCACCTTACACGTTCTGGTGACTGATATGTACCGTATTTGCTGGCGTATAAGATGCACCCATATATAAGACACTCCCCATTTATACACTGGCAAGTAGTATTTGCTGGCATATAAAACACACTGGCGTACAAGATGTACCCCATTTTCAAACCATATTTTTTGGGGGAGGAAGTGACTCTTGTACTCCAACAAATACAGTACTTGCATTTTCCTTCTGATAGTGGAGTTGATTTATAGCCATTCTGACTAATAGCCAATGATGGAGCTATCTGTAAATTCATCCAGTCTTCTTTTAAAGCCATCCAAGTTAGCAACCACCACATCTTGTACAAGTGAATTCCATACTTTAACAGTGCTCTGTATGCTTAGTTTTATCAGTGCTTGCTTACGTTTACCTGGATGGCTTTGGATTCTTGGATAATTATATACATCTCTGTCATGTCTTCTCTTGCTTGCCTTTCGCCCAAGCTAAATGGCCCTAAACCTTGCAGTCTGCTCTCCTGTTGAGTTGCTCCAGTCTTTTGATAATTTCAGTTGTCCTTTGCACATTTTTCATCTTTGCAATATTCTTGTTAAATGTGGTAACCAAAACTGGACACTATTCCAGGTGTTTTCACACCATGGATTTGTAGAAAGGCAGTATGATATTGACAGTATTATTTCTAATTCCTTTGCAATCTGTTACTGTTCTCACTCCCCTAAATCATTTAATATCATTGGCAAAAGTGACAATCTCGCTGTACACCTTTAGTTCTAGATTCTGTATCAAGAGATTCTCTACACCTCAAATTGGTAGATAACTATATTTTGCATTTTTTTAGCATCTTTTGTATTCAGTCCCCTGCTTTCACTGTTAAAATGTGGAGTGGCATGACAGAGATCTTAGAAGACCTTAATAAGCAAGCATCTTTGTATTCATTTAATACGGTCTTGCATTTTTTTTCCAAGCCGCTGTCTGATCTTGCAAGCTAAGCAGGGTGAATTCTGGGTAGTACCTAGATGGGATAGCACCTATCAATACCAGGTACTCTGGGCTATATTTCAGAGGAAGGAGCTGGAAAAAACACCTCTGAATATTCTTTGTGAAAAAAACCCCTATGAAATTCATAGAGTTGCTGTAAGTCCACAGAGGATATGAATGTCCATGCACACACACACACACTTTTTCCTTTTCATTTATGTAATACATTTATTTATTCTTTTTTTATTAACTCGATTTGGTAATACTTCATTTATTATTTTACCTTTGCTTTAATGGTAGTCAGATTGTTACCTGCTTTAGACACGGTTGATTATTATTGTTGTTATCAATGCAGTTTTTTCTGTTTTTATTGCTTCGTAAAAACGCACCTACAAGGAGGCATAACAAACTGCCTGGCAGTATTGAACAAATAATTTTGGGTCCGTGGTAGCAAGAAAACAAAATATAAACTTCTGTTGTTTCAAGTTGTTTCTGACTTATGGCAGACATAAGGCAACCCTATTGTGGGGTTTTCTTGGCAAGATTTGTTCATAGGGGGGTTGCTTTTGCCTTCCTCTGAGGCTGAGAGAGTCCGACTTTCCCAAGGTCACACAGTGGGTTTCCATAGCCAAATGGGGATTTGAACCCTGGGCTTCAGAGTCATAATCCAGCACTCAAACCACTACGCCAGTATAAGAAGTATCATGGCTGAGCTTCTTAGTAAAACTGTACAAGCAACAGAATAATTTACTCTAAAAAAAAGTTTGCCGATAAGTTACATCACACGTGTCTGTTCAGAAGCACATTTTATTGAGTACCCATGGAAGTGGATATAGGACTGTAGCCTTGATTTTTATAATTTTTTCAGTACTAGTCAGTGCTGTTATTAAGTGTTGAGTTTTTAAATTATTTTTATTTATTTCTTGTTGAAAAACATTAGGCTACATGCCGTGGAGAATATACGTAGAAATTTGTATGGAAAAGAAAAGACAAATTGTGTAAATTGATCATTGCTTGATCAGACTCCAGTATAATCAGGTGGATATTGTTCTCATTACCAAGGCCTGCCATGTGTGTTGGAGAATGCCAGTGAGATTACAGGTTCAAATAATACAAAATGTTTGAACCTGCAATCCTGTGTACATCAAGGAGTATTTTTTTAAAAAAAAAGCTTTACCTATCTGGTTACTTCTTCTGATAAAGTGATTTCAAAGAAAATTATTTGGAGTAGGGAAACAATGGAAGAGGGCAGAGGCAGTTCTTTAACCTCTTTGCAGTTCCCTACATGTTTTACATAATTTGAAGGCAGTATGTATAGTGTGTAAATCCTGCTGCTGAAGTTTGGGGGATTACAGTATTAGAGTGCCAATTAAAATCCTGGGCAGGCTTTTTAGCTATTTGTAAAGTATCTCCTAAAACATCATGTATGTGTATATGTGTTTTCATGTCGCCTGCCTGTTGCCTGATGGTGGCCCCATGAATTTCATAGAATTTTCTTAGGCAAGGAATATTCAGAGGTTGTTTTCTCAGTTCCTTCCTCTGAAAGACAGCTTATACCACCTGGTGGTCTCCCATCCAAGAACTAACCAGGAACAACCCTGCTTAGCTTCCAAGATCAGATTGGATCTGGTGGTTTTAGGGTATTTAGGCCCAGTGATTCATTCAGTCCTCTTCTCCCACTCCTAATGTGTGGAGAGGGAAGCTAAGTGCTGCCAGCTTCTGCTGAGGGTAGGAAAAGGAGGCTGTGTCATCTTGGATCACTGAGGGGAGATAGTAGGGCTTCCTTTTCCTGGGTA
Source organism: Iguana delicatissima (assembly GCA_948472985.1). Taxonomy (NCBI): domain Eukaryota; kingdom Metazoa; phylum Chordata; class Lepidosauria; order Squamata; family Iguanidae; genus Iguana; species Iguana delicatissima. The sequence goes on from CAOKZL010000855.1 coordinate 89,313, forward strand.
GGAAAGCCTAGTGTTTTCAGAGGGTGTGAACTGGGGAACTGGACCCTCAGGCCGAGGATATAGGGGCTCCCCTCTCTTGCTATTAAGGATTTACTACATTTCTAATAAAATCCCTGGCCTTCTAGCATGTAATTAGGAAAAAAAACCCCTCTGTATTTAAACATCAGGAAATGCAAATGTCAGGTTGAAAGTACAAAGACTCTTTAAAATATGCTTCACTTTCATCACTAAATTTTTCTTCCTTTTTGTAATGCTTTGCATGATACAGCCATTCTTTTCAGATACTCTAGTGTTCAATTATGATTTGATTGTAATTCTTTTAGAGCCTTTAATTGTGTTTGAGTTGCTGTCTTTTTAAAAGAAAAGATTGAACCAAAATTGTCAGGGAGGCATTGGACAGTGTATTTAATGTGTCTGTCATTATATGTTAACCTCTCATCTGGGAAACAAGGCACCTCTTTTGTGCTTGAGAACAATTTAAGAATATATTTCTTGACATCATGTATGAAGGAATAAGGGAGGGGTAAAGGCAGAAGTGAACTAATGATGTTAGGAAATACCACTCCCTGTATTTTTATTCCATTTGGAATACAGCTTTCAAAATTTGTAGCACCATTGCCAGTGACAGGTAGTCAGAATCTTATTGTCCTCTGATTCAGGCTATACTGTGAAAGAAACACTGTATTGAGCCAGAGTTGGGAATGCTTGGTTTTCCTTGTTTTTGAGCAAACCTGTGAATTCTGCTGCCTGGTTCCTGATCAGGTTTCTTACTTCTTTCAAGAGTAAAGGAATAAAAGAAGATTCCTCAGGTCTTTAGAGTTTGAATGAATTCTGACACTCATAATACAGACACAAGTTCATCCTTATCACAGTGAATACCAAAATTATCCAGATGGTAACACTGGATTTGGATGAATACATTAAGGCTCAGACCAGACCGTATAGAAATTCTTTTGATGAGCAGAAACCCCAAGTTGTCTATGGAAATACAACTTGAACTGGATGAGTTTGCATTCCCTCTGAAAGGCTGGGTTCATAGCTTGTGAGCGGGGGAATGCTCTTGGATCCAGCTTTGCTCCTGGAGGGTGGTGTGGCTCTGGTGGCCAGGGTTGTTTTCATGTCTTAGGAGTTCTGGTATGCTGAATTTTGGCAGGCATGCCCTTCCTGGTATTGGCAAATAGGCCATGTGGTTCATACCTTAATTGCCACCCTGTTAGGCTATCGGGAGTTGCTCTGCAAGGTTTCCTTTGAGAGGTGTTTAAAAAGTGTTATTGTTGTTTTGTGCTTTCAAATTGTTTCAGGCTTATAGTGATCCTAAGGTGATCCGATGACAGAGACTGAGAATGTGTGACATACCCAGGGTCACCTAGGGTTTCCATGGCTGAGCAGCGAATCGAACACTGGTGTCCAGTGTTGTAGTTTAGCATTCAAACCACTATACTACACTGGCTCTCAAGTGCAAAATGCAACAACCAGCCTTGTTATACTTGGCCTTTGATCTTTAACCTAAGTTTTATAGTTAGCATTTTGGGTTTATTTTAATATGTTCTTAAGGGAGCTTGGCATTTTAAAATTGTTTTTTAAATAATATAATAAATCAGTAATATTTTTTAAGGGTTGTACATTGTCCTGGGAGTCCTGGAAGGCTAAAAGGTGATAAAAATACTTTTAATAAAATAAATAATAATAAATAAAATGCTGTGTGCCATTTTGAGTCCTTTTGAGGAGAAAAGCAGGGTGTAAATAAAGAAGATGATGGTAATAATAATAATGATGATAGTAATATGTGGAGAGCAAAGGTAGGGTATTGTTGGGAGGACTTTGCAAACCCAATAAACTTACATGAAACAAACAGATGAGTTGGAAGAAAATCTTTGGATGTTCTGAGGGGCATAGTAGGAAGAGGTTGGTCAGTATCATTAGGTGTCCGAGCTTGGTGGAAGTGTTTGTATTTTGGATGTAAGAGGTTTCATTCACTCACATCTCCAGCTAGACAGCTGACTTTTCCCCCTAAGATGTTAGACAGCAGAGTGGCAGCTTGTGGTTGAAGGTTTTATGCTTGATGCAGATCTGGCGTGGCCTAGCATAAACCACCTTACATCTAAATTACACCATTCCCATTTACTTTTAGTTTAGGAAAAAATTCTTCTTGGCTTCTAGAAAGAACCTCTTTTTGGCCTTTTGGGAGAGATGTTCCAACACAGAGCAAAGAAGAATCTTATCCTCGCTAACTTCTCTGAAGAACTGCACTCTTTCCCCCAAGAGTGTAAATAGGAGGATCCCTAAAAATATTGTTGGGAAGACTTTACATTTAATGCTGTTAGCATGACATTGATGTACAGCTCTGGTTTCTTCATCATCTTTTTACATGCTGCACTTTTTATGCATTATAATTTAGTAATCCAATAATAAAAATTGAAGAAAGATGGGAGAGAAAGAGAGATATACAAGAAATAGCCAGAGTGCTAAGAGAACCAAAGGGCCTACAAAACAAAATGATTTAGAACTTATAGATCTAGTCTTTGTGGCCTAGCACTGAATGGTGAAGAGCCACTGGGCAGGAGGTCTCAAGCACTGGCAAAATCCTTTCCGGAATTACATGCCACAGCTTTATTGGTTACAGCTGTATAGCATTGCCGTGGCATAGACTAAGGTATTCTAGGTTCCTTTCAGCATCTATCATTTCCACTTCTTAGTATTCCTTGCCTAAGAAAACCCTGTGAGATTCATAGGGTTGCGTTATGCCAACAGGTGACATGAAGGCACGTCCACACACTTCTGAATGATCACTCAGTGGCTCAAAACATCGTAATTGAATTTCTGTTCCCAATTTGTCAAGCGTACCCATACAGTCTTGGATGGGCAGACTTCTGTGCCACTGCAACATCTGATTACCTATCACCAGTGACTCTGGGCTAATAACCGTCATCCTGAGAGTTTATGTGATAGACACCTTTCCAGTTTCAGAGGGCCTTGGGCCTACCACACCATTTCAAGTACTGGAGGAAGAGATTGCTAGAACAGATACCCCTATGTTAGAAGCATTCTTCTCCCATTATTTGAAAGTGTGGGGTTCACGTCCTCCTGCGTCTCAGAAGAATTGCAGTAGATTTACGACAAATATTTCTGCACAGAAATCCTCCCCAGTCCCACTGCAATTTTCTTCGCTTTGCACTGAGTTTCACCATTTGGATTGTCCACAGCTGTTTGTGTATTCACAAATGGGAGTTTGTTTGAGGTGCCCTTTTTGAACATGTTTCAACATGTTTTTGGCAGAAGGAATGATTTTTAACCGAATTTTGAGTAGTGCTGGAGGCTGGAGGTAGCAGTCAGCGGGGATGTGAGGGGCCTTACTGGACTCACAAAGGATCTCATGATTTCCACTCCTGATGCAGACAGAACTGGTCCATTCTGTTCAATGTAGACATTGTTTGTGTTGTGAAAAAATCACTCTAGTTTGTTTTCAACATTGCACTGGCAGATTATTTTAATGAACAATATAGCATATGGTTTAGCTTGCTTACTGGTCCCATCACAGTTACAAGTGCAGTCCGCAAGGTGATGGTTGAATCTACTGTTGTGAATTGTTGTGTGTTTGTAATTCACTTATGTAAGGCTACTGCCTGGTCTCAGCTGTCCATCTTTATATAGCATATTATTGATTGGATGGCAGAACCATAAAAGATTCTTAACTCACTCTTGACCCAGCTAACTAATTACCCATTTATGTGAGTCACAGAGATTATGAAGAAGAAGAACAGGCTGCCTGTATTATTTATTTATTTATTTATTTATTTATAAACTACTTTTTTCCTGACTGTGGGACTCAAGGCAGTAACACCATTAAAATAGTACAAATTAAAAGATCTATGAAGTATAAATATATTTTTAAATTATATTTAAAATATAATTATTTTGAATTTAATAATTTAAAATATTAATTATAAAGTTAAAATATTACATGTTTAAAATACATTAAAGTACATTCATGTGTATGAACCGTAAAACAGACCCACACAGCATGAAGATCCCAAACCCATTCAATTTATAAAGGCCTGTTGGCACAAAAAAGGTCTTAACATGCCCTCAGAAGGAGAGCAAGGACAAGGCCGCCCTGGCTCTCTAGCGAAGGAGTTCCAAATTCTGGGAGCAGCCACTGAGAAGTCTCTCTTCCTTGTTTGTACCAAATATGCCTGAGAGGACGGTGGGACAGCAAGAAAAGCCTCTCTGGATGATCTTAGAGTTCTGCTGGGCTCATAAAGGAAGATGTGATCCTTCAGATAACCTGGGCCTAAGCCATTTAGGGCTTTATAGTCAAAACCAGCACTTTGAAGTCCGCCTGGAAATGGACCAGCAGCCAGTGGAGCTGTTGCAACAAGGGAGTTGTGTGCTCCCTTTGTTCAGTCCCAGTTAGCAAACCTGGCTTCAGCTTTTTGGGCCAACTGTAGTTTCTGAGCGCTTTTCAAACACAGCCCCATGTAGAATGCATTACAGTAATCACAAACAACATGTAACCAAGGCATGTACCACTGTAGCCAGATACCACTTCTCCAGGAAGTTGGTGCCAACATAGTTGGTGCAATATAGCTTTAACTGTGTAAAAGTTCTCCTGGTCATTGCTGAAACCTGGGCCTCCAGGTTTAGAGCTGAATGCAGGAGCACCCCCAAATTGTGAACATGTGTTTTCAGGGGAAGTGTAACTCCATCTAACACAGGCTGAATCCCTATTCCCACATTTGTCTTTCAACTGAGCAAGAACTCCTCTGTCTTGTCTAGATTAAGCTTCAATATGTTTACCCTCATCCAGTCACTTATAGCTGCCAGTCACCAGTTTAGCACAGGAACAACTTCCTTGGAATTAGGTGGAAAGGATTAATAGAGTTGGGTATCATCAGCAGACTGACAACACCTGACTCCAAAACTCTGGAAACTTCTCCCAGTGGTTTCATATGGATGTTAAATAGCATAGAGACAAGACTGAACCCTCAGGGACTCTCTAGGCCAATGATCAAAGAGTCAACAGGAATCCCCCAGCACCACTCTCTGAGAATGCTCCCCCAAGAAGGAATGGAGCCATTGTATAACAGTACCTCCAAGCCCCATCCCAGCAAGGTGACTCAGAAGGATGCCCTGGTTGATAATATTGAAAACCACTGAGAGGTCTAGCAGAACCAACAGGAACAGACTCCCCCATCCAGTTCCTGGCACAGGCCATCAGGGTGACCAAAGCTGTCTGTGTCCCATATCCAGATCTGAAACCAGACTAGAATGTATCTAGATAACACACCTAGTCCAGGTACCCATGGAGTTGAGAAGACACCAAATGCTCTAGTACAGTAGTTCTTCCTGGGGTCTGGGGACCCTTGGGGGTCAGTGGAGCCCTCATGGGGATCAGCAAAGCCTTGTTGCTGGACACCAACAGCAATAGCAGCAACAGGGATGGGATGTGGCAGTGGGGGTATGGGGGTGCTTAAATGGCTCTTGAAGAAAGGAACATGGTGGCAGGTGTGTGTGTGTGTATTTTCAAACAGCTTCCTCACTTGTGAATGAGGGAGCAGTTGGGGCATGTGCACATGCCTGTTACCATGTCCCTCGGCACCCACACCCACTGCTGCTGTGTTCCTAACGAAAAGGACATGGTGGCAGGTGTGTGTACGCACTCATGCTGTGATTCTGGAGACCACAGTGAGAATGCCCACTCACCTGAGGAAGCTCACTGGGTTACCTCGAGCAAGACACATTTCTCAACCTCAGAGAAAGGCAAAGGCGACAAATTTGCCAAGAAAACCCTCATGATAAAAGCTTTGCCTTAGGGTTGCCATAAGTCAATTATCAAAAGGTGACTAGAAAGGTCTTCCCTCTGTCAGTGGCACTTTATTGTTGTGGTGACTTCAAGTCACTTCTGACTTATGGCAACCCTAAGGTAAACTTATCGCAGGGCTTTTTTGACAAGATTTGTTCAGAGGCAGCTCAGCCTTTCTCTGAGACTGAGAGAATGTGACTTGCCCAAGATCACCCAGTGTCTGAATGGGGATTTGAATCCCAGTCTCCAGAAAATAAATGAATGAATGAATGAATGAATGAATGAATATTTAAATAAATTTAAATAAATATTTATTTATATATTTATAAATAAATATTTAAATAAATATTTAAATTTAAATATTTAAATAAATATTTCAGTATTTAAATCTAAATTGAAATATTTAAATCTTGGTTTAAGTCTTGGGGGTCCCCAGGAACAAATTTTATTTACAGGGGTCCCCACTAAAGAAAAGGTTAAGAACCACTGCTCTAGTACATACCCCCAAACTGGAAGGTTAGAGACTAGACTGTAATTATCTGTAGTTTCTGAGGAGGTCTTACCATGATCTCCTTCAGATGTGTTGTGACCCCACCTTGCTGTAAAGAGACATTCATACCTCCCTTACTTACTCAGCCAGTCCCTCTCTGGCCTGTTAATTAGCCATGTGGTGGCTTTAACTTTTCCAAGGATCCTGCCCACATCCTTGGGCTGCATGAATTGAAAAGTATCCACCAACACTGGACAAACAGAGGCAAAGATTATATCCACTGGAACTGTATCTAAGTCAGAGTGAGTCTGAGTGATTTTATCTTTGAAATGGTGGGCAAATTCTTCACGGATAGCTGTTGATTGGTTTACATTCTCCTTAGATCCAGGTCGTAACAGATCTTTGGCCACTTGAAACAGCTCTGCTGAATAGCTCTATGTGGCTGCAGTAGTATTAGGTAAAAAAGCCTTTTTTGCTACATTTATTTTGTACCAAATAGATTTTAGCCTGTTTTTGGTCAGATTCACTCTGAGTTTTCTGCCACTGTCACTATAGTCTCCATCGCTTTCATTTCATTGCTGCCAGCTCCTTAAAATACCAGGGGACTGATTCAGCTCTACTCCATGAGAAGAGACACTTAGAAGCAATTGTGTCTACTGCCCTGATCATTTCCTCATTCCAGAGATCAACCACAGCTTCAACAGGATCACCCACAAAGGTAGTAGGAAACTCCTCGAGAGCCATCAGCCATCTATCCAGATCCATAACCTTCTTGGGGTGGACCGTCTTAATGGGTCCCCCACATCTGCAGAGGCTCTGAGTCCTAGCAGGTCCCACCAAGAAGTGATCCATCCATGACAACAGAACAGTAGAAAGCTCCTCCATTCCCAGATCACCATCACCTCCCTCCCCCCTGCCCCAGTACAGAAAACAAGGTCTAGAGTTTGCCTAGTAGCATGAGGGGGGTGCGATACCACTTGAGACAGACCCATGGTTGTTATGGCACCCATGAAGACATGAGCCATTCCTGACAGGGTAGCCTTGGTGTGAATATTGAAGTCCCCCAATATTACAAGTCATGAAGACTCCTTCAAGACTACCCCAGCTAGTTCAAGAAGGGAGACTCTTGAGCAGTGGTGTGTGTGAATACACCAACAGATTCTCTAATATGTTCCAACTACTCACCTTTAAATAAACACATTTAAATTCTGCAGACTGAGAGATTAGGGGAGTATTATCCTGATAGACCCCTGCAACTCCACCTCCCTGCCCCACAGGTATTGCCTGCTGCTGCACAGAGAATTCTAGTAGGCAGAGCTGAGAAAGATTAACACTGCCCCCAGCCTCATGCAGCCATCTGATCCAAATGTGGTTCTTCAAGGGGTCAACCATAAACTCTCACAACTTACCTTCCTCCTCCCCCCTTCTCATTTGGCCTTTCTTATGGTAGATTGTGGTTCTAAAGTGACTAGCTTTGGTTCTTCTGGTCACACACAACAACTAGAGGGGCTGAATTATTATCCAAAGTTCTTCAGCTCTAGAAGGATCCATGTGAAACTCTGTACAGCTGCTGGACCCACCACCTGTGTGAGTTCACAGATGACCACTTGAAGGACATGTGCAGGCAAGTTGTTTTTTCTTTCTGATTCCAAATAACAATAACAGGTACAAAAAGACTCTCATCTTCCTGCCCACCCTTAAAAATTATACTGCTGAAATGAGAAGAGCGTGATGTGAACAGGAGTGGATTTTTGTGTGAAAGGATTGTGAATTTCATTCAGTTCTGATACATGCTAAGTGTATGCTTTTGGTACCAGGCACTGGGTTGTGGATCTCAGAGTTTTCAGGGTAAAAAACATAGATCTCAAATGCCTGAAGTCTGTATCAAATGTGGAAAAATGGTTATTCTTATGTTTCTTCTTTCAGATAACAGAAAAAAGAGGAAAGGAAGGAAAGGCTGGGTTTGGAGGCCCAGTTGTCAGCTCACTGTATCAAGAAGAAACCATCAGGTGAGTCTGAGTGATATTTTTATGGCTTAATTTTCATTTAGCTTTTATTTAGAACATCAACATGTATGGTAGTGCCTCTCCAACCAGATAATAAATGACAGGAAAGAACTTTCTAGGCCTATAATTGTTTAAATCAATAGCTGTCTGTATTGCTGCCAGCTACTAATTTTTCCCTAGTCTGAGATATTTGGGGTAGCTCTTAGCCTATTGAATATAGTGGGGTTTACCTCTGAGTAAACATATACGATGTACTGTGATTTTTTTTCCTTAAAAGAAGTGCTGTTTAACACCTATATCTTTATCCATAATCTTTAAACATTGCTGGTCAAAGGAAATAAAGTTAGCATGTTTTTAAAATTATAGTGTAAAAGTAAGGTTACTAATTGAGGTCAGTTTTTGAAATAAAAAGATGAAAGGAAATTAACCTGGAAAATCTATGATGATACTGCATGAAACTTGTGGTTAAATAAAGGAAGACAGGAAATGGAAAACTTAAAGAGGTCTTACATAAGTGCCAGTCTTGAAAACACACATGGCTTCTTCACCTGGTAGAGAACTAGTATCAATATGAGATAACAAAGGCAAAGCAAAGAAGGTTGTAAGTTACTTGGAAGCAGCATCAGTGTCTTTAGAAGAGGTATTAATTAGCACCTGCTCCTGAACAAATCTAAACCTTATTCCAAACTTGTGAAGAATTACAGACCATGTGCTAACATGTCATTCCTGGGCAAGGTGTTGTTGGTTGCTGGCCAGCAACAGCCACTTCTGAAGGAAATTGATTTTTCAGATCCATTTCAAGGCTGGATTTGAACTCTAAACTGCCTTGGTTGCCCAGTGTGGCAGTGGTGGAGCTTAAGTACTGGTAGCAAAGGGGCTCCTCTAGGGCTCACACTCCAATGTTTGTCCCATGCCTGAAGGGGCTGCTCTTCAGTACTGGGAGTTCTTGAATGGACATACGCCTATACTCCTCTACCTGCCATGGAAAGAGGAGAAGGGGGAGAATGAAGAACCTGGTGGTAGCTCTTGCACACTGCTGGGAAGGGTGGAAGGGACTTCTGCTTTGAATACCTGATGGAGTCAGGCAACTGTGAGAATGGGGATTCAGTACCCTGTCACCCCTCTTGTAGTTCCTTGGTTCCAGCAGGCATTTAGAACCATGGCTAGGTTTCCCATTTGCCCATCACCTTCTTTCTTGGCAGTGTGCACTGCTGCCAATTTTTTTTGTCCTCCCCTCTTCCTCTTTCCATGGCAGGGACTGGTGGTGGGGGGTGGGCAGTCATCTCTTGGTGGCCCTGTCTGAAAAATTATTTCCAGTGAAGCTGGTGGGTGGTTTCCCTATGATAGAGTCTGGCTGGAACAGGCTCTGAGGTCTTTCTCGCTTGCCTGCCTCTTTTCTTATATCATGGTAAGCTTGCAGATCAACTTCTGGTTGGCAGGAGACGCTGCAATAGTGTAACAATGGAAAAACTGTCAAACATCAGAAATGCCCTTTTAAAAATAGGAAAAAAATTATTCATCACCTTAAAGTTTTCAATAGCCTTGTAAATATCTCAGACCTTTTATTTACTTGGACACCGTGTATATGTTCTGCAGACTCTAGAAGAGGATCGATAAATACCCCTTTAAATACAGATCAATATGCTTTTAATGATTTGAACACATAGAGATATTGTGAGCAAGAATAACTATTGAAGATGGTAATATGAATAATGAAGGATCATAGACTGTGTATCATCAGCAGTTCTGAATTATTTTAATATTTATGGGAGTGAGTAAAATTGTTTCAAAAACTTTACATGCTGGCTTTGCAGCCTGAATTAGTTGAGGTTAATCTTTTGGTACGTGGCATCTGCCATCTAAACAACAATCCCAGTTGGTCAGCATCCCATGATCTAGACTTTGTCTTCCAGCAATCTTCCAGCATGGTGTTTCCAGCAATCAAATTACAAGGCAACTAACACAGTTACGTATTTCAGACCATCCACCTCTAGTAAAGGATTATTGCTATACATACGAAGAAGTCGATAAAACAAAAGTGTTAAAGTAATCATGTGCATTATACGTTTAAAATTAGAGAATTAAAGTTTAGCTAATGCTTTTATTTGTCCAGAGTTTAGAACAAATTAATTCTGAAGTAATTTGTATTATCTATTAACTTTTAAGACCAAAAAGGAATAAAATGAACTATAATCTATATGTAAATTAAAGTTGACCAAAAATATTGTAAGGAACCTCAGCTTTAATAGACGGCTAGAGATGACTGGAGTTTGCTCTGGTCTTATTTTGTCTATGCTGCTGGGAGGAGAGAGGAAGAAAAGAACACAGAGGGTCATATGCTTGTAGCATATGCTTCTAGTTTAGAGCTGACACATGTTTGGGCCTGGGTGTAATGGGAGAGACAGTAATAGTCCCATATGACTAAGACAAGCAGGGCTGAGATTAAGAGAAGATGAAGGACTTAGACAAGAAGATTTAACAGAAAAGAGTCAAGAAGTTCTTAGCTGCAGAGCAGCCTGCCAAGACCATGCTAGGGGAAGATGAGGCAGGGGAATGTGGAGGCCCAGGAGAAAAACAGGAAAAAACTCGGGAGAAAAAACACCAGGTTTTTTCCCCTCCAGATCTTTTAGAAAGTAGAAATTGGAAAAATGGGTATTGCCCCCCCCAAAAAAAGATTTTGAATTTTACTTTTAAAAAGATGACTAATATTTTTAAGACAAGGTGTTTCATATATTTGTTGCCCCAAAATTATTTCTAAAAAGTATATAGCAGGAAGACTTTTTATGAGAGAATGTGTGGTATTGCATTATTCCAGTTTCTCGTCTTCATATCCTTTTCTGACTTCTTTTATTTGGTGGAGAGGGAGAATACTTTATGTCTGTTTGATACTATGGAAGACTAGTCAAAACAATTTTTTTTTTTACTATTATTGATGGTTTCTTCTCTCTGTGTGTGTATTTGCGTGCTGTTAATAAAGTGGCAATACATTTCAGGACCTCAAAGCTGCAAAGTACTTTGATGTGTGTTCCTGCATGGTGGGAGTTTGGACTAGATGGCCCCTGTGGTCTCTTCCAACTCTGTGATTCTATGATTTCTGACAAAGGTTTTGAAAACTTAAAAAGAGAATTCAGTCTGTATCTAGTATCAGATTCAAACTGTGTATAATTGTATCATATGACATATAAAATACATTATACGTTCCTAAAGCAACAAAATGATTTTCCGTATCTAAAGGATACTAATATTATCACCCCCCCTTCAAAAAATTCTTTTTTTCTTGGATATTTTACATCTCTAGAGGAGAATGAGAAAAAAAATTGACATCACAGCACTCAAATTGAATCCACACAAAACAAAGATGTTTCTGATCAGTCAACAGTCAGATCAAGGAGTAGGGAGTCAGCCTGTACTGAACGGGATTACACTCCCCCTGAAGACGCTGGCTGTCCGTCTAAGTATATTTCTAGATTCAGTCCTGAGACTAGATGCCCAAGTTTCTGTGGCAGAGAGGAATACATTTGTACATTAAACCTGCTGTATTGGCTGCTCTCATTTCTGGAAATGTCTGATATGGCCATAGTGGCAGATACCTTGGTTGCATCCTATCTGGATTACTGTTGGCATGCTGTATGTGCTAAAAGCTGCCAGTGTCTAAAATACCATTCTTGGGCAAGGTATTGAATCATGTGGGGGCCACCCTGCTCCAGGGATTCCTGGATGAAACAGATGATCTAGATCTGTTTCAGTTCTTCAGGCCTGGTTGTGTAACAGAGACAGCTTTGGTCGCCTCAATGAGTGACCAATGCAGGGAACTAGACAGAGGGAGTGTGTCCCTGTTGGTTCTGCTGGACCTCTTAGTAGCTGAGATACCATTGATACCATCAGCCATGGTATCCTTTTGGGCCACCTCACTGGAATGGGACATGGAAGCACTATTTTACAGTGGTTCCATTCTTTTCTGGAGGGGCAAACCCAGAAGATTGTGCTGGGGTACTCTTGTTCAACCCTCTGGCCATGGACCTCTGTGGTTCCTCAGGGTTCTGTTTTGCCCCCACTCCCCATGCTACTTAATACATACGTGAAATCTCTGGAGAGAAGTTCAGAGTTTCGGAGCATGGTATATGCAGATAACATTCAGCTCTACTGTTGTTTTAAACCCCAATCCAAGGAGGATGAGTTGGTTTTAAACCTGTGCTTGTCCTTGGTAATGGACTGGATGAGGGTGAACAAACTGAAACCTAATCCAGATAAGACAGAGGTGCTCCTGGTAAGTCAAAAGGCAGGTCAATTTATAGGGGGAGTTAACCTGCATTAGGTGTGGTTACACTCAGCTTTGAACCTGGAAGCCCAGGTTTCTATGGTGGCTGGGAGTCCTTTTGCACATTTAAAGTTTGTGTGCCAGCTGCAACCTCCCTCTGAACAAATCTTATCAAGAAAACCTATGACAGGCTGACCTTAGGGTTGCCATAATTCAAAAATGAGTTGAAGGTACATAGCAACAGCAACAGGTATATCCAAGCCAGGAGAAAATTAGCACAGCTCTTGAAAGCCTAATGTTTCCCTTGGAGAAAAAAAATTCTTCAGAAATACTGTTTACTTAATTGTTTACTTGATTGTTATTTAATTACTTCTTTTCTTTTCTTTTCTTTTTTAGAATAAACATTGAAATGTTGAGATTGTGGGTGCATCCAGACTGATTAAAAAGATAAGAAAATCCCAGATTTTTTTCCTCTTCTTTCTGATTTCATTTCAGAGATCCATATATGTTTTGTTTATCCCAGAATATTTTCTGTTACCTCCCGGTATGATCAGAGACTTTTTTTTATACCAGCTCTCCAGGACAGTTTATTTTAACCCAGTATAAATCAGTCTGGATGCACTCAGAGATGCTTTTCTTTCTCTTGGCTTTGGGTGTTCTATCATTACAGGTTCAACAGCCAGATAAAATAGTTGAAGCCCAGCATCAACAAAGCCTAATTCTTCCAAAGCAGGGGAGACGAATTACGGATGTCCTCTGCAAAATCTTCTTTCAGTCACACTGCCTGATATTTATCAGCCTGACATCCAGTTTATTCTCACAAAGGTTGAGAGACAACACTTTTCCTGGACTGACACCATTTCAGATTGCTGATTAAGATAGACACTAATGCTTCCTCACAAAACAAAACATCATTACATGTAGAAATTCAGCAGAGGTGGAAATGCTTAGGTATTTCACTGTCTACCAACTCTGTGTAGAAACATCAGAACAAATCCAGTTTTAACTCCCAACTAGAGGAGACCTATCAAGGGCACAACATTAATGTTACCTTATGAAGTCCTATTTGTTTCAGTAGGTCTCTTCTGTTTGGAATTAATAATTGGATTTCATAGAATCATAGAAATGTAGAGTTGGAAGAGACCATAAAGGCCGTCCAGTCCAACCCACTGCCGTGCAGGAAAACCCTCAAAGCACTCCCGACAAGTGGCCATCCAGCCTCCGCTTAAAAACCTCCAAAGAAGGAGACTCCACCACACTCCGTGGCAGCACATTCCACTGCCGGACAGCCCTGACCGTCAGGAAATTCTTCTTGAGGTTCAGGTGGAATCTCCCCTCCTGCAGCTTGTATCCATTGCTCCTTGTCCTGGTCTCAAGAGCAGGAGAAAACAAGCCCACTCCCTCGTCGACATGACATCCCTTCAAATATTTAAGCATGGCTATCATGTCCCCTCTTAACCTTCTCTTCTGCGGACTAAACATACCCAGCTCTCTAAGTCTGTCCTCATAGGGCATGGCTTCCAGGCCCCTCACCATTTTGGTCGCCCTCCTCTGGACCTGCTCCAGCTTATCTATATCCTTCTTGAATTGGGGTGCCCAGAACTGGACACAGTATTCAAAATGAGGTCTAACCAAAGCAGAATAAAGTGGTACTAATACCTCCCTCGATCTAGACACCATACTCCTATTGATGCAACCAAGAATTGCATTGGCTTTCTTGGCTACCGCATCACACTGCTGACTCATGTTCAGCTTGTAGTCTATTAAGACTCCTAGATCCCTTTCACACGTACTGTTAGCCAGCCACGTGTCCCCCATCCTATATTTCTGCATACCATTTTTTCTACCTAAGTGTAGGACCTTACATTTCTCTCTGTTGAAATTCATTTTGTTAGCCTTGGCCCAGCTCTCCAATCTGTCCAGGTCCTTTTGAATTTTGATCCTGTCATCTGTTGTATTAGCAATTTGGTGTCATCTGCAAATTTGATCAGCATGCCCTCTATTCCTTCATCCAAGTCATTAATGAAGATATTGAACAGCACTGGGCCCAGGACAGAACCCTGTGGCACCCCGCTAGTCACTTCTCTCCAGGATGAGAATCTGTCATTGGTGCCCACCCTTTGGGTACGATCAGTCAACCAGTTACAAATCCACCTGACAGTAGCCCTGTCCAACCCACATCTTACTAGCTTCTTTGCAAGAATGTCATGGGGAACTTTGTCAAAGGTCTTACTGAAATCAAGATATACTACGTCCACAGCATTCCCTTCATCTATCAAGCTAGTAACTCTATCATAAAAAGAGATAAGATTAGTCTGGCTTGACTTATTTTTGAGAAATCCATGTTGACTTCTCGTAATTACGGCATTGTTTTCTAAGTGATTAGAAACTGACTGCTTGATGATCCGCTCCAGGATCTTTCCGGGTACTGATGTCAGGCTGACTGGGCGATAATTATTTGGGTCCTCTTTTTCCCTTCTTGAAGATGGGGACACCATTTGCCCTCCTCCAGTCTGCCGGAACTTCCCCTGTCTGCCAAGAGTTTTCAAAGATTACAGCAAGAAGTTCCACAATGACCTCTGCTAGTTCTTTTAAAATCCTAGGATGCAATTCATCTGGCCCTGGAGACTTGAATTCATCCAGAGTAGCCAGGTATTCCTGTACTACCTCTCTACCCATTCTGTGCTGCATTTCCCCCTTTAATTCATCCTTTAATTCATTATTAATCTTTTTTAATCCAGACAAACAATCCAAATTGTTTGAAGGGTGATAGTGGTATTGCTAGGAGAGGTAGGTGGGAAAGCAAAGAAGAAAGGAGATGCAGAGCCATGAAAAAATGTAACTGACAGCTAGTTAGATATCTTACCTTTCCCAATTTGGCAGTTTCCGGATGAGTTGGATAACAAATGGAATTGTAGTGTTTGTAGTCCAAGGCATCTGGAAACTGCTGGAGAAGGTGACTTAAAGTACAAAAAGAGGCAAATAAGCAAGCAGATTGTGCCACTGAAAAGTAATGGTGTCAGTCACGGGAACGTTTTCCACCATTTGATAGAATTTCTTTTGAAACTAATAACTTAACTAAATTGTTTAACTCAATGTGTTAGAAAATTTCCTTAATAATAATGGAATGTTTTTTTACTTTCTAACTAAAATTTTAACAAATTAGGTCTTTTGTGCCCATGTTTCAAGCTCTTTACTGTATTTGGTTGTTCTTTAGGGAAGAAATCTTAGAATCCATCAGACTAGCAGAAACAGGTGTGTCTTATAGTACTTTCAGAAGTGATAGATTTATTGTGGAGTAAGATTTATGAACTAGAGTCCATTTTCTCAGATACCTGAGGGGTTAGCCAAGATCGTGCACTGTCAAATATAACTACAATGATGGAATTCTGTCACCTTAGCTATGTCTGACAATACTTGTTGTTGTGTGCTTTCAAGTCATTTCTAACTTGTGTACCCCAAAGGCAAACCTTGTGGGTTTCTGTGGCTAAGAGTGTGTGACATGCCCAAGGTCACCCGGGGTTTCTTATGGCCGAGCGGGAAATCGAATCCTGATCTCCAGGGCCGTAGTCCAACATTCAAACCACTACATCACAGAGACTCTCATGTCTGATAATACCATTCCGTCAAAACCTACCCTTCTCAGGGCGGCAAAAGATTTCTGAGGCACTGCAGATGGATGTGCTGGAAATGATGTCTGCAGTGCTTTTCTAGTTGCACAGTGCATTGGAGAGCAGGTAGCTAGAGAGACCCCAAGGGGTCTTGCTGCAATTGCTTCAGGATGTACTGAACCATTATTTTATTATCTGTTAGGGCACTGTGTATGCATGTAGACAGTAACACAAAGAAGTTGTAAGCAGTGGGTTAAATGCCATGAGAAGCTAGTTTCTTCACAATATTGATAACTGCCAAAGTCTTCTTAACTTTTCTGTGCTTTCAGTGTTCGTATACTAGGGAAGAAGTCCGTGCAATTGTATCCAATGATTTCTTTGCATTATTGCAAAGCTTCTCTGTTTATACTGCATGATGTGCCTGATTTTTACCAGAGCCTGTCCATTACCATTTAGGGCCATAGGCAGAGCTCAGAATTAACTGTTTCATTATCTTGTTAAAATATTAATTCATTAGATTATTCTATGCAATGTTCTAGGTTCCCCAGTTAACAGTGACGTTTAAAATATGTTTCAGTGAGTTATTTCTTAAATTTTGTTACACTTGGGGTATTCCCTTCCATGAGATTTAGTAAAACAGGAAGGCTTGCTATCTTAGAAGTAGTATTACATATCCACAATTGAACAATGGTGGGGACACTTATTGAGAATAGAAATGCGGGTATTGTCTCACAAAGACTAAAGGGGAAATTGGATGATCAGATAAAAGCATAATGGCAAATTGTAATGGAATTGCTGGGAACTGCCAAATGAAAATGTCTAAATTATGGTTGAAATTAAAGAGGAATAACTGTAACATAACAGGAGTGGATGAGAGAAATGCAAGATCAAGCATGTAAGATGAAAATAGAATTGTGAGGCATAATTTTTTATATGTGAGTAGACATTCAGAAAATGAAAACCAGATAAGAGTGGAAGAACAAAAACACTTCATGCAAAAGTACGATTTAAGATGATGTGTTTTATTTGTGAAACTTAATAAAATTATTTTTAAAAAGGGGGAAAAGAAGTAGTATTACAGTGGGACCCTTGTATCTGTGGATTCATTATCCATGGATTCAGTTATCCACGGTTGGCTCACAGCAGCGAGGAGCGTCATCCCGCACTCCCCACTCTTTTCCTGCTGCGGCGACAGGAAGAGAGCAGGAAGCGCAGGATCATGCTCCTTTTTACCTCCTGCCACAATCGGCCTGGGGCAGGCAGAGGATAGGACGTTTGCTTGTATCCACGGATTTCAGTATCCACAGGGGGCCATGAACCAATCCCCTGCAGATACGGGGGTCCTACTGTAGTTTTGGAAAAAAGGTATCACATGACTTTTAAGAAGCGAAAGATTGCTTTGTGGAGTCCGGGTCGGAACAACAGAGCAACTAACAAAGTATCAAAAAAGAAAAAAAGTGAGTCTTGAATGGGAATGGAGGTGGGATAAGTGATTTGTTTATTGTGCCTTTTAGTCCTGAAAGGCAGCTGTTCCCCTGCACTTTTGTATAGTGGGCCCTCCTTACCTAGACCTCTGGATCTGCGATTTCGACCATGGTGTTCCAGAGGAGCCTACACTGAGTACAGGTATACCTCAGTTAACAAAGGTGATGTGTTCTTGCGCTTTACCTCTTTAATAGAAACTTTAGTATCAGTGATAGAAATAACATGAAAAGACTAGGGATAGATTTCTGTACCATAAAAAACTAGCAGTTCCACATACCTCATTAAACTTTTTATTCAAAACTAAAATTATGCACATTTGAAGTGTACAAAGCAATTGAGATAAGCCTTATGTAAATAAACAAAAACATTTGGAATCTTCCAAAGACCACTTGGAAACTTTTCCCAAATGCATCCCAGGATGATTTTTTTTTTCTTTTAACAACCTCCACTTTTCTTAGGATTCCATTTTGGTGGTGAAACTTACAGATCTGTACTTTTTCAACATGCTAGGGTAACTGTTGAGGCAGGCTAATCTGCTTTGCCCTTCTGTTTTCATTTTGCACTTCACAGATGCTCAGTAAGTGATTCTGGAGGCAGCTTTTTATCTTGCCTGTTGTACACAAGCACACACGGCAACAGTAGGATCACCTAGAGTAGGATCCCATTTTTCCCCCAGATCAGGCTTTACACTGTTTACTGTAGACCAGGAGTGTCAAACTCAATTTCATCTTGGGCTGCATCAGCATTATGGTTGCCCTCAAAGGACCAATGGTATCTGTAAGACTATATAAATGTATCTACTCTTTTATCCTATTAAATAATGATATTTCTGCCTCCTAGCTCCTCTCTGTGCCTCTTTATGCCCCCCGCCCCTCTCTGTAGCTGGTGAACCTGATCCCCATATAGTAGGCCCCCAGCTGCCAGTATTCTGAAGAGGGGCCCAGCAGTCAGCACTCGCGATCTACTTCTACTTCTGACTGCTCCTCTGTCCAACTCTCGCCATCAGAGTGTTGCTGCGGATTACCATGGCAATGCTCCGTGCGGCTTGAAAGAGTTGGACAGAGGAGCAGTCAGAAATAGAAGTAGATCACAAGTGCTGACCCTCTTCAGAATACTGGCAGCTGGGGGCCCACAATAAAGGAGTCAGGTTCACCAGGCAGGAGGACTGCTGCAACTGCAGGAGAGATACGAGGGCCACATGAAATGCACTGACAGGCCGAATTTGACCCACAGGCCTTGTGTTTGACGCATATGCTGTAGACATACTGCTGCAACCCAACACTGAAAATCTTCCTCTGTTGCTCCTTCACTGTCTTCTCAATGTCAGTGCTGCCGCCCCCCAAAAAACCCGGAAAACCTTCCAGCTTGACAAAAGACAAGAAGAGGGAGGAGGACTACACTGGGCTTCCATAAAAATGACTTTATAAAAAGGAACTTTATCAGAGGCTTTATTAACTGAAGTATGCATGTAATAGTAATTTGACAGTCCAGCTTGCTGGAAGTACCTTTTCATTGGCACAGAGCCGCTATAACGTATAGTCTGTGGTATTTAAAATTGATTTAAATAAGATATCTGAAAAATAACATCACTCAAGCTTCTTTGATTTTGGTTTCTTCTTTTCCAAACCCTGAAAGTTGCAGATCCATAAACCAGAGGTGAATATTGTGTGATTTCTGACCTAGTGACATGTTATTCTTTACAACCTGATCAGTACAGATATCCTCATTTAATGAAGTATATGTGTTCTTGGACATTACTTTTATGACAGATAATTTAGTACCAACAGAAGAAATAATATGAAAAGAATAGGGATAAGTTCCTATACCACACAACACACAAAAAGAGCAGATTGATGTATTTCAGCAAACTTTTTATCCAGAACTAACAATATGCTTATGTGAAATGAATCAACTGTGCTGGGTATGCTTGTATAACTAAACAAAAACATTTTGAACTTCTCAAGACCGCTTGAAAGCTTCTTCCAAAATGAATCCAGGATTTTTTTGCACCAGCTTGCATTTAGGATTTTGGTTTCGATTTCAGCTGTGCTGCTTTAACCATCTGAGTGTAGCTGATGAGGCAGGCTTATTTGTTTTCCTCTTTTCTCTTTATTTTTCAGTAGGATTGGCTAGAGCAGAATCCCATTCTTTCCCGTTTCAAGCTTTATTGCATTGTTTGTTGCCAACATGCTACTGCAACATGACTAAAACTCAGTGTTTCTCCAGCCCTCCCCCACCACACTTCCAGTGCCAGCGCTGAGAAAAACCTTCCAACTAGACAGGGGGACAAGAAGAAAATGAATGGTTGGGGTCTTAGTTTGTTGCAATATGCTTGTTGTTAGTTTCAGTTCCATAATCCTGTTATTGAATAAAAGACTGAATTTGGTTTAGGTCTTCTACTTTTCCTAAAATCTAGAAGCCTAGTGCACTTAATGAGAAGCATGCTTAGGTAGACAGTATTAGTATGTCTTATATGTTTGCTATTCCATGCTTTAGTATTTCATGCAGTATATTTTTCACTAGGAGGTGGTTTCAGAGTTTACTTTCACCCTTTTTTTTAACAAATATGCAAATATTGCCACTGCATAATATACACGATATTCAAAAGTGTAACATGGCAATTGGTCATTGTCAAGAGCTATTCCCTTTGCAGGTCCTCTCCTCAGCAGGCTGTCCAAGGCAGGCTAACAGATCTCTGTTCCAAATGTGGATAAGGAAGGAAAGAATATAAGCAGCTAATACAAATAATGATGTTAATAAAAATAAAAGGTATTAGAAGTAAGGCGATTAAATAATTCTCCTCCCTCCCCCTTTTTTTGATGGCCCTATTAAGGTATGAGAGCCTCAGTTTCTTTCTTTTTGAAAAAATTCAGACTTCATTGTTGCCTGGATTTTTTAACTGAAGCAGTTTAAAGTACTAATTTTAAAAAATCAGTTTTCCTCTACCCAAACAACTGTAGTTCCTTGCTAATTTTTTATCCCGAAGTTCCCTTTTTATCCCTTGGGCCTCTTGAATATTTGACCTCACAAATCTGATATTTTCATCATGACTAGTTATTTTTATACAATAGTAGATTTTCTGATTTGTATAATGCATAGTTTGATGATGCAAAGTTTATAAATGCTTCAGGTGAAGGCTGCAACATCTTTGTATCAAATGAAGACTTAATTTTAAACTTGACTATTTAAAATTAATATTTTGAAGAGGAAAACTGATTGGTATCAGAAGAAGTTTAAATTTTAAAGTTATCTGTTACCTAGATAATTACAACATGGATCATATAGCTGCATCATAATTTTTAATGTTTTAGGTTTCTATTACATTTGTATTTGTCATGTACCTATTTTTTCTATTCAGAAAGTTCATCTAGACTGTATTGTTATACTCAAAATATTAAATAACTCTAAATAAGCAATTAAAAGAATTCCAAAATATTGCCTAATATGGAAAAGTGCTTTAATATAGTGGTGAAGAGCATGAATTCAGTCCTTTCCTCAGTGAAGTTATGAATTCTTTCAATTTGCATATTGGAGCAGAGTGATCTGTCTTACAGAGGAGTTGTTAGGGTTACTGAAAGGATGTATGTGAAGTACCTTGAATGCAGTAAAGCTCTGTACTCACCTACCCAGCCTCAATATGTTTCAAGTATTATATGATCCTCTGTTATTCCCTCTACCTCCACCATTAATGTTTAATATAGACAGTAAAATACCCACCCAGAAAAAATGCTCTGGTAAAAAGTTGGCTGAATCCTAAGAAAAGAGAATTTGCTGAGAGTCGTTCTCTGTGTCTGAATTGGTGAATTGAGCAGAAGAGTGCTTAGAAGAGTTGTGTTATCTTGAATTACAAAAAGAAAAAAATGAGATATCATGCAGAAGTTCATATTTTATAGTAGTAATTTATATGAAAATTTATGTTCCTGACATGTAACTGCTCTGTAAAATGTCTAGAGACAACTGGTTTATAACATACATCAGTGTGGCTATTAGTACTAAGCATGTTTCTTGTTACTGTTTTTTGGTATGGGACATGCCATGTGAACTAAGAAATGTCTGTTTTTATCAGCCTTTAAATAATATACTTGAATTGAATATAATAAATAAAAAAGAACGTCAAAAGTGTCCCAACAGCAGTCATATTTTTATTTGGAAATTTACAAAATTGTGTAAGAGGACCCATTTGAAACAGAATGCAACTGGCAATAGGATTTGTTCCATTGGGACTGATTGAAGTAGATGTGTTCCTAGTCATTACTTCTTTAACAGAAAAATTGGTACCAAAGGCAGAAATAATAGAAAGAATAGGAATAGATTCCTGCACCACAAAAAAGAAGAACTTGAACACGCATCTACATTTACTTTGGTGTGAGGCAGGCTTATCTGCTTTCCCCTTCTCTCTTTGTTTTGCTGTTCAGTAAGGCCTTCTGGAGGCAGCTGCTCTTTACCTTGGCTGCAGTAGGATCATGTAGAATCCCAGTTTAGTTTTATTGCATGTCTTACTGCTGCAATCTGACAACAAAAGTCTCTTTTTCCCCAGCCCTCCTCCATCTTCCTCACGGTGCCAATGCCACTTAAAAACCTTATGGACTGAAGAGAAGGAGAAAAGGGGGCTAAGGGGGCATAAAAAAACTTTGTAAAGAGGAACTTCTTTGTCAGAGGCATGCCCTTGAGGCAGAGAAAAAGAGGCAGAGATAGTCCCATCATGCCCAGGCTCAGAAACTGATGACAGGGCCTCTCTCCATCCCAACTGCCACTGCTTTGGCCTGGAAGGAGAGAAGAAGAGGCAGGTCCTGCTGGACATGATCCTCTCCTCCACTGCCATTCCCTTTTCCTTTTATGTTGTGTCTTACTTAGGTTGTAAGCCTGTGAGCAGGGAATTGTAAAATTAATATTTTTTAAGCTACTCTGAGTACCTTTGGGGTGAAGGAATTAGGGGGGATAAATAAATAAATAAAATCTATTTACTGTGGTATACCTATACAGTTTTGTTCATTTGTTTGTTTTTCATTTGAACAGCAAACTTCCTTACAAGCTGTGCATGTATGACAACATGAAACAAAAGGTTGTTTTTTTTACAGTGTTATTTCTTTTTTTTTAAAAAAAAGAATGCTCATAATAAGATGGATGTTACGAATTTGATTAAAGTTTAGTACTGTATTATATGGAAAGTAGAGAACGGTGTGGTGATTAAAGCATAATTTTAACAAATTGTAGAAAGGGGAATAAAATGCCAAGCAATTATGGCTGTTTGCTTCTCTTCTCTTTCCAGTCTTGTCCAGGGTGCTTGATAGTCCCTATCATATTTTGTAGTCTGATGCCATGTAATCTATCAGAATTTTATTAATCCCATTAACAGAGGCAACCATCTGGCCAGCTCTCTGAGCTAGGCCACACTAATACTGAACTGGGATGATTGATGGCTCTGGAATTGATTAGTTGATCTGAGAGACAAATGAACTGTTTTGGCAGAAAATACCAGAGGTCACTGTGTTTGGTCAGGTGCAAAGGCCTGCAGAATTTTAAAGAGCAGCTCCGCCAATAGAGTTGTAAACTTCCCTTAAAAATAACTGAGTCAGAATAATAGGTATGAAAAGCATCATAGTCTCGCTGCTGAGAGTGCTCTAGCTTGAAATGGTCATTAAATTTGGAAAACTATAAATATGAGACTGTACCATGGATAACATTATTTAAAAATTTAGGGTTTTCTTGGAAATGACTGACTTCACATGTAAAAGTTGAGCCTGTTCTTTGAAGCATGGGTCTGCCCATGATGATATGTGCCATAGTTACACATTGGTTGGGTTACTGTTAACACTGGCTATCTAGGGCTGCCTTTCCAAAGTATTCTGAATATATAGCAGGTTTTGAATATTGTAGCCAAAACTTTAGATGGAGGCCAGTTACCGGGATCATGTGATTCCTTCGTTACAACAGGTTTACTGGGTTCTGATCTGTTTCTGGGCACAATTCAAATGCTGTTTAACACCATTAATATCCTAAATGGCTGGGAGCTAGTTTAACAGAATTACTTGGGTATAAACCTGCTGAGGCACTGAAATCTTCGAAGTTTTTCCAGTTTTAGAGGCATGGTGAGGGAGAGGAAGACCTGCTCAGAGGATATATCCAGGCTCTCAAACACCCTTTCCAAGAAGGCCTGTCTCGCCTGCACTTTGATGTCATTCAACAGAGAGCTAAAGAGCTTTTTGTTTCAGATAGATTATTGGCCTGATGAGCTGGGTATGTTTTGATGTTGATGCTTCTGTTTTTCATTTATGTAGTTGCGGTGTTTTTCTATTCTTTCACCTGCTTCCTCTGTTCTTTTAATTGTTCAAAAATAAAAAAGCAAACCATGGTTGCCTTGGACATCCCATCTCCCATCCTCTCATTTTCACATTTGCCCAAACCAATGTTTGATACAAACTAAGGGGATCACTGAAGCACTGTGTGCAAATATGTGAAGAGTGAAAGCTACACATGCTACAAGAAGAGTTCTGAAAGTAGGTCCTCCAAGCTGTGGTCACAGCCAGCATTGTGCTGTAAAGAATTGAGCTTGTGGCTGTGAAGCATAAAGAAAGGAGACTAGGCAAGAATATTGATAGCCCATTATGGATTCTTTACATTTTAAAACAAGAGGCTTTAATCTCTTCTAACATAGAGGTGAAGATAAGAAGCAATTTCTGTGGTGTTGTGATTGATAGACTAGTAAAGCTCATCTTTTTCTGGGAGGAACAAAAAGAGCAGCGTCCTTCATGATCCTGCCTGGCTGTGGCCCTGGTCCTGTAATAATAACATGATCATGCTTGAGGTATTCAACAACAGAACTGTGAAGGAAAATCTTGTATGCCTCTTTAAAAACCTGCAGTAAAAGTGCCCCAAAGAGGCATGTTTTTAGCTACCTTTTTCTTCTTAAATGAAAGATGTCAGGATAAGTGAGGTCACAGTATAAACTGACAGTTGCACAATTGTGCATACATTGTCCTCCATAGTGCTAGTAACACTAGTGAGAGGGAAAATAAAATTTTCAGAGATTAAGGTGTTGGTAAAAGTCAGTCTTGCAGCAACAGAGGCGTAGTTTGGAGGAAAGGTGCTTGTATCTCTGCAGTTAAAGGATGGGATTTTGTAAGACTCTTGACAAAGTGTGCTTTGTCTAGAAACTTATATACAAGCCATGAGGAGCTTCTGTGACATTTTTGCTTTCTCACAAGCACAGTGGATTTTTATTTTTTTTAAAAATAACCTTTTGATTAGTCTAGGTTAGAGTATTGACCAAGGTGAGAGTTCCTTACACTGAAAAGGCAGGGTGTGTGTGTGTTGCACTGAGAAGGCTGTAAGGCCTGCAGCTTTTTGGATGTTCTTGCTTTGCTGATACTGAATTTTGTGCATACTTTTTTCATGCATGGGCAATTGGCTGACACATGTATTGTTACGTCCTGGTTATTCTCTGAGGACAGGACAGAAGAGTCAGGCAAGTGGGCAACACATACCCTCTGGGGAACCAGACTGTTCAGAATAAACTTGAGTTATGGATTTATTCAGCCTGTAAAACCTCAGCTGGCATAAATAATTGAGAAAGCAAAGGTTTGTCTGCAGTGCATACCTCAGGGACACGTGCCTGCTTCTCTCCCTCCCACTACTCTTTCTTATGAAAATGATCCCAGTTGCACAGATAGATAATAACAACACCAAGCAATTAAAAGCTATGGGTGGCTGGAGAGAGTAGAAAAGGTTCAGTTAATGAGCTTTTCCTCTTCCTGTGCCCAGGAGAGCCTCAGAAGTGACGGGACGATTAAACGAAGAGATAATTATAGATTATGTGAAGATGGGTCCGGGGGGGGGAGGACGGGGGGTAGAGGAAGAAGGCCTTAACATAAACAGTAACTGTTGCATCTATGTCTTGGCTCTCATTTCTCTCTTGATTCACTGAGTTTCAGTGTGTTCAGTGGCATAGTTCTGAGCAGATAGCCAAGGCCACCTGTTTGTGGTACATGGATCTTCCTGGGCAAAGTAGCATCCTCCTGCCAAATCTCTATTGTAACAATTGGATGGGTTCAGAAGGGATAATGAGGAAGGGATAATGATAGAGCATAGCCACTGCTCAGCTGGCTATTTTGTTATAAAAAAGGACCAGACGAGGAAGATTTTGTGCAGTGTTCCCAATGATGCTGAATAGTCTGACTCTTAGAACAATACCTCTGCCCAAAACAACAATTTTTGCATACAGTTAGACTGTATTGTACCCAACCTTCTTGTATAGTTCATCTGAAAAGGTTCTTGCTCTTTTCTTATCTTCCATGAGTGGAAGAAAACTGGTCAAGGTATACCATTCCACATACATTCAAATTGCTGAAAATGTTTTGAAGAATTCTTACAAAATCCATGTGAATATGCTGGCTTTCAGGCGTTAGTGAAGTAGCATCACTGCCATAAGGGCTATGAAAGTGTTATGCTCCTTTTCATTAATGTGCTTCTGCTTCTGCTCAGTATTAATTGCTATTACTATTTGATATTTAATTATGCAGACGGTTCTTGTAGTACCTTTGAGACTAACTGAGAGAAAGAAGCATGCATCTGATAAAGTAGACTTAAGTCTATGAAAGCTTATGCAAGCAATATCTTTCAGTCTCAAAAATGCTACAAGATCCCATTGCATACTGATCCAGATCAACATGGCTATGTCTTTGGATTATTTAATTTTTGTATGAGACATATGGTATCACCTCTGCACCTAAAAGGATTAAAGATTTCTTAAGATGAGTACAGTCAGCATGGTCCTGCAGTGTGCAAACATTGCCTTGACTCAAAGCAACTCTTTCTTAGCTGCTATCTCTAAAGTGCTTTTCTCTACTTAAGATACAATGATGACATCTTTAATATCTGGAGTCATAGTCAAAGAGGCACTTGTGAAGTTCACTTACATCTCACTGCCAACCAGGCCACGTAACTGCTTCACTTTCTAGTCAGTGCTTTGAAACTACATAACAAATATATAAACACCACCTTATATTGCTCTGTGCAAAGGAACCTCAAAAACATAATTAAGCACACAGTTTATCAGACTTTCAGTCTTCTCTTTGTTGTGGTTGTTTTGCTATATGCAGAGAAGATTTTTAGTTTTAAAAAAGAGAGAGCGAGAAAGAAGCATTCAGATATGTAATTTCCATATTTGCTGTCCAAAACAGTTGCGGTATGTGTAATTCTGTATCCATTTGTTGTTGTGTGCCTTCAAATTGTTTCTGACTTACGGTGACTCTGAGGTGAACTTATCATGAGGTTTTCTGGGGCTGAGAGTGTGTCACCCCGTGGATTTCCATGACTGAGTGTGGAATTGAACTCCAGTCTCCACAGTTGTATTCCAACACTCACACCACAACAGCATGCTGTCATCTATTTACCTGGGAGTGAAAACTGAAAATGAGATTTCTTTTGGCTTATTTCTGAGTGGACATGCATTGTGCTATAAATTAAATGAAAAGAAATGTTTATAATGAGGAGGCAATCAGATTTTATGCAGAGGTAGTACCTTAAGAGGAACTCCGTCTTGGCTTTTCCCCCCTTTGCTGCAAGAGTCCAGTATCAGCACTTTCATTTTAAAACTGCTTCACTGGCAGAAGGGAAGGAGAAGAAACCTTTGAGTTCTGAAGAATGAATAATAATTCATTAAGCACATAAAACTTAGCTGAAAGAGTAAAGAAATTGCTTAAGCAACACCCTACTTGTTCTGCATTTTTCACTCCTATTGCAGTTCCCAAATGCTTTGAGTGTGGTGTTTTGGTTGTTGTTGTTGTTGTAGTTGTTTGTGGAGAGACAATGTACTCATAGCTGTAGCATTAACATTATTACTTAAGTTTTGCATTTCTTGTGGAAACCCACAAGTAGTGATAGTGGTAGGAGCAATGACAGTGTCCTTTTTCAAACAGAGGAGCAACAAACTCTGCCGGTGGGAAGAAGTTGGTATCTTACAGCTCCTCTAACTAATGACTGTTTACATGAGACCTGGACTGCTGCTAAACTGGGGTGCACTTTTTGGGTTCCACTTAAACATCTTCCAACTGGTTCTGTATGTGTGTGTGACAGAAATAGAGAGAGTGTGTTTGTGAGAGACTCACATTCCTCCTCAGTCAGGGTCTGCCTCCACAGAAGCAACTGCCCTGTTCTCTCCTTAGGAGAATGCATGGGAGCTGCCTGGCTCCTGCCTGGCTCCATCCCCTGCTTCCCTGCATGGGAGCTGCCTGGCTCCTACCCTTCTCCTTCCCCTGCTCCCCTGAGGCAGGGAAAAGCACCCAGTTTGCCATCACCTCCAGTGCCTCCCACTCTCCTTTCCTCTATTGTGCAACAAACAACTCCAGTACTTCCACCTGCTGGCAGTACCAAAGTGAGGCAAGCAATACTGCTCCTGCTTCTTGGTCCATTCACCCCTCTCTGTGCACAGACCCCCTTTAAGGACATTGTGGGCCCCCTGTGAGTCCACAGACCACAGGTTAGAACTGCTGGACTAGAACTTTAAACCATAGCTTGATGTTGATTTAAGATCCTGGGATGTTATTGTTGTTGTTTGTTTTGTTTTGTTTGGAAGCCAGTAACTGTAGTTTTCCAATGGTTAATTAGTACATTCCAGGCTTATTAGGTACAATGGTTAATTAGTACATTCCAGGCTTATCAGGGCACACCACAAAAGAGACTCTGTGCACAGCCAAAATGCTCCACTTAGTAAAATGAGTTAACTGATATTGGCCGTAATATTTCCAAATCCACACAGCATTTGTCATCCTTTCAGTACTCAGTGTCACACATTTAACTCTTGTTGCTCTCACGCAACACCTCTGACGTTCAAGAACTGACAGTAACTCTGATTTGTCAATTTACGTATCCTGTTAAGCTGATTTCTAATATGTTTAAATTACAACACCTTATTCAGACTGCATTTAATTTTCACTTTATCATGGTTTCTGGTGATATGTGAAACTGAACTATTCTTTCTCCTTTGCACAAAACTCCTCCAGAAAGTCCAACTTGCTGCTCAGTGGTAAGGACGCTTTGCTCCTTAGAGTCTTTACAGTGTCTTTTCCCACTTTAATATCTATTAGTCTTCCTGAGATTTCAAGATTTCTTTGAGCTGGAAAAAGGAGACTCTAGTACCCAAGGGAACAGCATGCCAAGCTGCAAGTGTCTTGGGGATCACCATCCATTTTCTCTTGCTGCCCCACTTTGCAGCCAGTTGCTGTTCTGTCCTGGAATATAACAGTCTTGACCATTGTAATTGTGGGAGGGAAGACCTTAACCTTGCCAAGATTACTGGGTGGCATAGGATTTGGGAAGAGTGGCATAGGAGTTGGAAAGAGGTTGTGTTTAAGATACTGGGCAAGTTTCATATTTTGAAAAGTAGTAAATACATTTCTTAAAGAAATTAAGAGCACTTTTCCATCTTAGATTTGACTGAAGCATGAGAAACCACATCAGCTTTTACTTCCTAGGTTAAACTAGTCTGTGTTGGTTCACTTCATTTCTTGTGGGAGGTTAGTTTGCAGTATATTGTCTAAATGATCTGTGATGTAGGATATATACCAAACAGAATTACGCTCATTGCATTCTGAGCACTGAAAATGTGTTGCTATCAGTAATGCGGAAATGATTATGTTGGTGGAAAAGCTGATGTCTCCTGTTTGTGTAACCTATGTGTGTTGCTCAGTAACAGTACACATTCTCTCTCCCTTTTTTATTTCTTCTTAGAGAGGAAGATAAGAATATATTTGACTACTGCAGAGAAAACAACATTGACCATGTAACCAAAGCCATCCGATCAAAAATAGTGGATGTGAATACGAAAGATGAGAAGGTATTGGGCCAGGGGAGGGATTAATCTGTCTTAAAGGCGGGTATGTCAAATTAATGTCCCCTCATTTCTCTAATCCTTCCTTGCAGCTGCTGTATCTCTGTTTCATCGTGTTTAACCAGACATCTGTTAGTGAAAGAAGAATTATCCAACTCTGCAGCTCCTATGCAATAAGTGCTTGATGCATGGTTAGACTTTGACTTTAGAATGTGGTAGTAATTAATGCTGACCTGAGATATTCTGGTGCTTAATGTGGAAAAGCAAAATGCGATCTTTCTTCCACTAATTAACATGGGGAACAATCCACTGGGATGTTCTCTTAGATATCCTAATTAAAATGAATAGGGATCATTTTAAAGGGTCAGGAGAACATTGTGGTGCAGTGTCCCTGTAGTGGATCATCTGTCTACCTTTAGCTGTGCCTCTTTTATTGTCACCCAGAATCTATCCAAAGTGGCCATTTCACTGTACCTCATTATAGAACTCTCTTTGATGTGGATTGTGATGGTGGGAACTTCTCTGGGTACAGTATTCCCCAAAGCAAGAAATTACTGGTAATGCAGTAAGGTAAAGAATATCTCTGCCTTGTAAAGTTTTTCATTGGGTAATAGCTTCTCAAACTGAATTTTCACTCTTATTAAATGCATCTGATTTTGGGTCCTTTTGCTATCTTTTCATCTGTGCATCAGCTTATCATGGACTAGAGAAAAAGATTCGTGAACATGATTTTTCTGGTATAGGTAAAATCAACCTGGACCGTGTAAGATGTATGTCATACAAATGGTATACTTTATAAGGAGTATTCTGTTGTCTTCAACAGAAGTTATTTTGAGGTATGACTTTTTGGTGTGTATGTGCCATCAATCACCTGACAGCTTATGGTGATCCCATGAATTTCATAGGGTAGATAAGGAATACTCAGAAGTGGTTTTGCATTTTCTTTCCTCTGAACACAGCACCTGGTATTCATTGGCTGTCTCCCATGCAAGTGCTAATCAGGGCTTGCTCTGCTTAACTTCTAAGACCAGACAGGATCTTGTGCCTTTGGGTGATTTAGGCCCTTGCATGACATTTAAGGCTTTAGAAATTATTGAATGGCAGCTAATGGCTAGAAAGGTGTTCATATTTCTTCCAGAAGTGGAACGTTTCCTTCACATTTCATCTGCAGAGGTTTGTTCTGGAATTCTGTTTGTTCTGGAATTCAGCTTTATCCCAGTAAAACTTATTTTTTACTCTAGGATTCTGTATTATCACCTGTTAAACATTACAGGCTACTGTGTGTCTTGCCTGCTTCGATCCCTTTCAGCTTTTTTAAAAGGGTCAGCAGTTTTTGGTTCCAAGTGTGTTTCATGATGTTAAAAAGATGCTTTTTTGTCATGCCTTTCTAGTGCCTGGTTTTGGAGAAGTACAAGCTTAGCCATATGATTTATGCATCGTAGTGTGTTTACTCTACTTGCTGTAGAATGATAATCAGCAGAACATAGGGAAATAAATTTTGTTCATTGAATGCGATACTAGATAGAACAATTTAAGTTCTCTTTTTCTAACAGTTGGAGTAGGGGAGGAAGGGGATGTAATAATTCAATAGCGTGAAGAAATATTCAGCATATTTACAGAGTTTCCTTTTTAAAAACATGAGACCTCGCTGAAAACGTAAATGGAAGGATGCATATGTATTTATGGTCTGACAAAATAATATGATGATATGATGGCTTCTGGCCTTGTATGTTCTTGTTGTCGTGCTCTTGGTCTGTAACCATATAGGCTCCTAGCACATTGTGTTGTAGTGAACAGATGAAGTGCTTACACATTCATAGACTGAGACGCCACAAATTCAGTTGGGTTCTCTTGTAGCTCTAAGCAGATTTCTGCCCTTTGAGCCATGACATTCCCGGCTGGGGTTGTGAATGCTGATGGCACGGCCTTTTATTTTTAATCAGGAATTCATATGAATTAATTTGCTGAAGCAGGGGAGGGAGTTTAAAATTCAAAGTGAGAAACCTTCATTCTCGATGAAATGAACTGAAACATCTGTGTGCTATTTAAGAGCTTCTGCAGTGACATTGTTTGGTTCTTACTTCTCAGTACTCTTAGAAGCCACAGGTTGTTCAGCTTTCAAAGATAAATTTGTATCAGTTGTCAGTTGAGCAACAGCTTGTGATCAGCTTTAACTTTCTAACTTCTGTAGTAATGAACTAAGACTATGTCACTTTAACTACTGTTGGGAACACAGTACCTTCCAGCATATCTTCTTCCAGAAAGGTCGTACATTCTTAAGTTGATTGATTCATGGCAAGCTGCGTGATTCTCTAAGGTCCAATAAGCAGGCCGAGTCCTTTGGCACTTTTGCCTTTATAATGCTCAAGTCTTCTGTTCTTCTGCTCCCCATTCTGGATTGCCCCATGGGCTCAGTGCTCTTTAGTTCAGTAAATGTTCATTGTCCTCTCATCTCTTCTCCATATCCATACCTGCTCTAGTATTATTTTGGTCAGTTGACAGAGCATGGAAATTTGGAGATTGCTGCAAATAATACTAACATTGTGTGTAATTTGACTGTACTAGGTACAGGGAAGAAAGGTTCACCGTCTCCCTGTAAAACACGGGGGCAAATCCTTTGGGAGACTCAGAGGCAAAGATGTGAAATGACTGGAAATGTGAAACCAGTGGGAACAGGGTTATTCCCCACTTCTGGAAAACATTGAAAGTTTAGAAAAAACTAGGATATGTAGTATTAACCTAAATAAACATATTGATTGTAAAAATAAAATCTAAGCTGCAATCTTACGCACACTTACTTTGAAACAAGCTTCATTGAACTCAGTTACATTTACTTCTGACTAAGTAAATTGACTCATAAAATTGAACTATTTATAAAATTAAAAACTCTTAATTTTATTTAAGCACCAACTCTAAATATACCTGGTGCTAGAGGTGGAACTGCTTGCACCCCAGTGTTCCTCGCTATACTGTAGTTTAATTTTTGCTGGATATTTAAACTGAGAAGTTTAAAATAAAGACTATGACCATTGTAGAAAACAAAAACAAGTAAAAGTTTTATATCTGAGTTTTGAAACAATAGATTCAACTCAGCTTTTTCATGCAGGACTAGGGGGAAAATGTAATTGAGTATAGCATTTAACTTGGGTTCAGTATTGAATTTTTGGATGTTCAGTTTTTCAGCGTGAGGCAGAAGGTGGAACAATCCAGGCAAGTTAAAGGCAAGAGGAACTGGAGTCAATCTTGTGTAAAAGCCCCATACTGTTGTGTTTGGAGCATAAGAAATGTCCATATTGTTTGCTGGGCCACATATTTGAAGTCATTCTTTATTCTAAGTTTGAAAGTACCTTTCCAATATGACACCCTAAGAATATGGCTTGGTTAGTGATTTTATAAGAGGCACTAGAAAAGCTATTATCAACTTTAGCATTTTCTAATCTTGTCTCCTACATAGCTGCAGAAGTATGGTTTGGTTGTGACAATATTTTCATATGCTACTTTTGAAAAGCATTTTACCCATTCATGAAAGAAACATTTTCATAAGAAATGTTTACCTTCCTTTGTGGTATATTTCAGATCATGAGAGGGAACAAAAAGAGAAAAAAGAAAGAAAGAAAAGTATGCGGCGGGTGGGGGTTTCTAAGCTTCTAACTCCCTTTTGTGGTATTTCATATTTTTACTGGCATGCATTTACAAGGAGCTTAAGGTATCTTCTTGGGTTATCACATCAACAAAAGTAGTATCTACCAAAAAAAATCTTGCTGTTGGGCCCACCAAGGTAAATGGATTCAAAATGACTGTAGCAAATACTATTCTTTTACTGAATAGGACTTTCATTGATCTTAGTTATGTCTTTGGTCTGAATTAACATCAATTCCTATATTTTTACTCCTCATTCACATACATGTTCAAAGACTGCAGAGCATGTCAAGCATTAACTTTTAAAGTATTTTGTTACTTTTAAAGAGCTAAGAGCTTGTTGCTGTTGGTTATTGCAAAGGTTAAGTGACATGCTGTATTACTTGGAATTAATGTATTTTTTAAAAAAATTCCTTTTTCATTTTATTTAATCATTGTTCACCAAGAAAAATGAATTGTATTAATTGTGAGGTGTTTGCTGACTCCGATGAGAATTCCAATACCTTTATGATTAGGATGAGAGTTACAGTTGCGATTAGGACTACTAATGAGAATTCTAGTATCCCCTTCTTCACAAAATGTTATTTTAGTTTTCCCCAACTGAGGACAGTGTACTGATAACCATAGCACATTATGCCTATTTTTCTACATAATTCACCAAAAACAACGTGAAACATTTTAGAGCTCAGTACATTGAAGTGATTGGGACAAAAATGCATCCCAATAGCTTTTTTTTTTTTTGTCCCAAGTGCTTTCTGTTTGAGAGAGGGAGTGAGACCAGGAGAGGGGGTAAAAGAAGGAAGGAAGGCAGGCAGGAAAAACACAACAAAATGCAAAATTCACAAAAGAGCGATACCTTTATTGGCCGACTGAAACGCACAGAATATATCATGTAGGCTTTTGTGGCTCCGCTGGCTTCTTCATCAAGAAGATGTTTAAAAATCATACAGGAGAAGAAGAGTGACAATATTAGAGTCACAGACCTATATTTTGCATCAGATGTTGTTTCTTTTGTAGTTCTGTTCTTCTGGAGGGATCTCAGTGCAGGGAAAGGCCAATCTGCTTCTTGGCCATGTGGGAACCAGGGACAAAGGGCAGTAAAAGACAGGTGATATTATTTAAACTGCATTAACCAAAGAAAAGTAACTTGTCTTGAGATTCAGGTCGTCCTTGTCCTGTGTGAAGCTAACTGTTCCTTTCTTAGGCAAAGAATGTTGGATTTCCCAAGAATTATCTGTACTGTTACATTTATAAAAGCATTTAAGTGCTCTATAGGTAAAACCTGCCAGTTGTGGTCCAAAAAAAAGGGGGGGTTTTACCTTTGTTGGAAGTAAAAATCTCAAAGAGGTAAGCCCCAGTCCATTAAGCTTCCATGTCTTAACGTTTCTCCTGGTTCAGCAAAATTCAGTATCTTCAAAACTAGGAAACATATCCAGGTGTAGCTATGATAGTGCATGGCAAGTGGCTAAAATTTAGGCCTGTTGCTTTGCAACTGTTTATGTGAGAAGTCTACAGAATGTCAGCATTATAGCACTAGTTCTGTCTAAATTGTGCAGCAAAATGTGACTCTGGGGGAGTAAATAGTTCCACCTTGGTGTGTGAGGGTTAAAATACATTGGGGAAAAAAATGAAAAGAATGCTCAAAAATTCTTCAAAAAGGCCACCAGATGTATCATTTAATACTGATTAGACTTTAAAAAATTACTTTACAATATTTCTAATGAGAAGGAACAATCCTGTTAACATTGTTACTTTTCAAAGTTACTTGTAATGCATTGCTTCCATGCTTTGAAAGAGAGGCAGTCCTTTTCTCAGCCTCCTAGTTGCTTTGTTTGTTATGACATGCAGCAAAACAAAATTTATGTGCTGTTCACTTGAAAAACTGCCATAGAAGCTGGCCAAGCTGGCAGCAGCTAACCAAAGTGAGGCATGGAAGATTTAATAGGCAGGGTCACTGTACTGGGATTAGATTTATGTATTTTTTTCCTGAGATCTTTGAGAGCTTAAGAAGCATTCTCTCTTACAGTTCAAACATTTCTTTATGGTCTTAAGAACAAAATAGTTACAGGTATCCTGTATATATTTTGGCAGGGCTGTGTGTATATTATAATTCTGTGAAAGAGGAGTAAATTTGCGCAGCATTGTATTAAGAAGAAAAACAGCATTTGCTTTTTTTTGAAACCAGTTTTTATGTCTGGAAAAGTATGCTGGAAAGTATGCCAATAATAGTCATTGAAATCAGACAGCTTGCGCACCAGTATTCTAGTGGTTGAGAGCATGGGTGTTTCAGTGGTCTGCATTCAGCCTTATTACTTGACTAGCAAGATTAAATCAATCCTGGAAATAACTTGGAAATAACTGGTGGCGCAGTGGTTAAATGCCAGTACTGCAACCACAAGGTTGTGAGTTCGATCCTGCCAGGCTCCAAGGTTGACTCAGCCTTCCATCCTTTCGCAGGTCGGTAAAATGAGTACCCAGCTTGTTGGGGGCAATTAGCTAAAATACTTTGTAGACCGCTTAGATAACACTTAGTTGATAGGCGGTATAGAAATAAATGCTATTGCTATTGAATATAGAAATCTGATAGTTTAGCTTTTCTTTCGACAAAGTGTGTTCCCTTGTGCAGAATTGTAATGCTTCAGTACAGGGTGTTGAGTCCTTAGTAAAGGAATTTGCCCTGTGTCATGCTTAGTAAGTGTGCTGTGCTTAATAAGGAAGCCAAGTTGGTGAATCAAGGATATCACTTCATTAAAATAAATGAATTTCTGTCTCACATCATGACATCCAAGCTGCTATACGAAATGTGAACCCTGCACCAGTGGCTTATATACCTTAATGTAGTTTCCAGAAAGTTTGTGAAGTCCCTCATACATTGTACACATGCTGAGGTAGTTTGCCACCAGGCTGTATATTTCAGACTGATACTTTGATTATCTATCAGGCCAAACGTCAAACTAGCCATCTGTAATTTTCTTTAGAGTGAGTAACTTATTTTATCAGGAAGCCCCTGCACGTCTTTTCCAGGAAAGAACAAGATATGCTAGATGTAACCTTCACTTGTCGTTTCTGGCAGAATTCCCTAATAGCCATTGCAAAGGACTATGATTATAGACTGACTATGGCCCTTTCCGCACCGGAGTATTAAAATGATGCAGAGCGACATCCGACGGAGGTCTTCTGCACTGTGGAGTGGATTGGGGCAGACTAGTTTTCGTAGTTCCACACCTCAGTCCGCTCCAAAGCGACCAGAACTGGTGGCGCGGTGTGTTTTTTAAAAACCTCTTTTCAGAGGTTTTTAAAAGCACGGAGCACGCAGCCCTGTGCAGCTCCATCGCCGCGCTCCGGTGCAGATTTGCAGGCACACACTAGTGCATGCCTGCAGATCTGTCGGGGGTGGGCTTTAGGCTGGCGAGCTTCTCCGGTTGGTGGAGAGCCTCCGCCAGCCAGAAGCCGCCATTTTGGATGCCGAGGCCGCCATTTTGGACGCCGGAGGACTGCGGAACAGCGAGATCATGCTGCTCCACATGGCGACGGACTTACCCGGCTGCTGGTAAGCTCCGATTTAGAGTGTTTTCCCCGTTTCCCCCTCCACGTGTGGAAAGGGCCTAGATGTTAGCATCGAAGATGGGCAGGCTCTCTCTGTGTTAATAAGATCAAAATGCTATATACCTTGTTTGCCAGAGTATAAGACACATCAAGGTATAAGAGGGACCCCATTTATACACTGGCAAATACTATTTCCTGGCATATGAGACACACTGGATTATAAGGTGCACCCTGTTTTCAAACAGTATTTTTCAGGGGAAAAAGTGAGTCTTATACGCCAGCAAATACAGTATATGTGAATGATCAACTGGGAAATAAGGGTGACGATACAACCAAATTAACACCAAATTAAATATGAAAATAAATAGTAACTTAATTATCAGAACCACCTGTGTGTTATATTCTCATTAACTCGGTTAAAGTTGTACAAAGATGGGTTACTTGCCCAGTTGTATAGCAACTTTATATATGCTAATACTGTTGTTCATCTTATCTGTGATGTGCTAAGTAGATTATGTCTTTGTTAAATTTGGTTATTTACATTTTATACTTAGTTTGTGTCACATTTTGTTTCCTATAGTTAATTTCAGTACCAG
Organism: Iguana delicatissima; assembly: GCA_948472985.1. Classification (NCBI taxonomy): domain Eukaryota; kingdom Metazoa; phylum Chordata; class Lepidosauria; order Squamata; family Iguanidae; genus Iguana; species Iguana delicatissima. The sequence continues at coordinate 126,574 of CAOKZL010000855.1, forward strand.
TCTGCAGTTCAGGAATCTGGAATTTTCCGTTTATGAGTACTGGATCATTTTCTCCTAACTACTGATGAAGATCCTTTGGAATAACTTTACATTCCCAGAAGATGTACGCATTACAGTTCTTCATACAGCCAGTACTAAATTTCATCATAATTTCCAATGATATGTGGCTGGTGGACTGTATATGGTTGGCTTTTCCAGTTACAAATATAAAATATACTACTACCTTGTTTGTAACACCTTAGTGCAGTGGTTCTTCACATTTTTTTTACTGGGACCCCCGTAAATATAATTTGTTGCCAGGGATCCCCAAGACTTAATTCAAGTTTTAAGTATTTAAATTTAGATTTAAATATTCAAATATTTATTTAAATATACTAATACGTATTTATTAATTAAAGGCTTCTGGAGACTAGGATTCAAATCCCTGCTAAAGCACATCCTGGGAGCACTCCAGCTGAGAGACTTCCTGGTATTGGTCAAGTTTATGGAAGTGTACCTTCATGTCCCAAACCACCAGTCACATCACCAGTTCCTTCACTATGCATACGAGAAACAGCTCTCTGATTTTATCTGTCATTTACACCCAGGGTGTCCATCAAAATCCTGGTAGCCTACTGCAAGAAAGCACATCTACACATCTACTTATAGCTTGATGACTTGCTGATCTGTTTGATCTCTGTGCAGCAAGGTCTGCATGTTGTGCAACTGGTTCTCAACTTGGGGTCCAGCATACCTTCCTCATGAACCTCAAGAAGACCCTCCCCACCCCAGAAGATTCAGCACCTTGGGACCATGATCAGCATCTGCTCAGGAGTAGTGTCTCTTCCTCAGAATAGAAACCACATGATCGCAAGGACTGTTTCCAGGATCAAGAAGGCACCTGATTGAACCTATCCCTGCAGGCATCTACAGAGACTTAATGATCTCTGTGATAGAGTGCCCCCCTTGGGCCCACTTCCATGCCAGACCTCTCCTGTTTCTCCATCAAGAAGCAATCACCACAAGGAAGCAAAACACGAGTAAAGACTCCCAGCCAGTCCTCTGCTCTTTCAACTGGTGGATGTTGTCAGAAGCCCTGGCGTGGCTGAGCACGTCGGCGTCCCCGAGGCCACCGCAGAGGTCGCCACCGCCAAGGGAGACCCGGACGCCGTGGAGGCCGCTGCCGCCAACAGGGATCGCCCAGACGCTGCGGAGGCCGCCACTGGGGATCGCCCAGATGCCGCGGAGGCCACCGCCGACACCAGCGGTCCTGATGATGGCACTGGGGGCAATCCGGTTCCCGCTCCAGCAGGTGAGGCTGGTGAGGCGGGCACAGGCTCGCCAGGGGAGGCGGGTCCCGATCCCGGGGCTCCACCCACCCACAGCTCCGACCCAGAGGAGGCTGGGGCTGCCGCCCTGCCTCCCACGTTCCGGCAGCGGCGGCAAAACAAGGAAGCGACCCGCCGGTCCCGGCAGTTAATGGAAAAGCGGTTGCGGGCTGAGAGCTCCCAGCTGTGAGCCCTCAACCGCGTGCCTGCACCAGATTGGTCGCCGCTGGCCAAGGGGGCTATTTAGGGCGGGCACTGGGCTGGGAGAGGCACGGAGCAACAACCGTCGGCCTACCGTGCTCCTCCCGCCCGCTTCTGATTCCAGCCCCTCCTGCGAGTGACCACGTCCAGCCTCTTGCCAGCCAAGGACCCTGTCTGCATTCTGGGTGAAGTAACCCTCCTTTGTTTTCTGTTGAAGCCTGTTGCTGTTTAAGGCGTGCCTTGAGTTTAGGACAATTTACTTTCTGTAACCCCTTGTTTGCTGGCAGCAATAAACGCTGTCACCCTCAGCTGCTTGTCCTGAGTCTGCTTGACCACTGCCCGCTGCCGACAGATGTCCCCTGTTACCAACAGGGGGAGGCCCATTTGGAGGCTGGCAAAGATCCATGGATGCCAATTTCAGGGGCTGGGGAGCCCAGTGTGGCCCCTTTCTAGCCTAAGGCAGGACCAGAAAAACTGAGCCATAGTGTATACTGGTTGGAGCTCAGAGTAGTCAGGTTGATCCTCCTGTACAGGGAACATTGTACAGGGCAAAGTGGTTCTGATCAGGATGGACAACATGACCATAAAGGCCCACCTGCACTGGAAGAGCGGAACAAGATCACAATCCGTAATAACATAGACACAGGAACTGCTGAGTTGGGTGAAAGTGAGCCTTCTCCCCCTCGAAGCAGAACAGCTGCAAGCCACCATGAACTTGTGGGCAGACTTGCTGAGCCAGACTGATATTGACCAGGGAGAATGGAGCCTTCATCCAGAAATATTCCACTAGGTTGCAAGGATGTTCAGTTAACCAGACCTTGTCTTCTTCACTTCCATGATTAATTTCAAGGTAGAAAGGTTCATCTTTAGATACCAGACAGAGGGAGCTGAGGGCATGGACACCCTCACTCTTCCTTGGCCTCTAGGACTTCTATTTGTCTTCCTCCCACTCATGTTATCCCCCAGGGTGATGAGGAAGTTTCAAAGGGAGAAGACTGCCATGATCTTGGTTGCTCCAGTGTGGCCTAAGATTTTCTAGTTCTCTGAAATTATGTACATGGCTTTGAGTTCCATACCCCTGCCTGCCCACCCAGATCTTCTCATGGAAAGTCAGGTTTTGTCATGCCTCTGTCCCAGGACTCACGTGCAAACACAGACAGGGTCCTCTTTCACAGCTAAGAGACACAGACGTGAATGGGACTATACTTATTGCAGCCCAGCATAGACAAAAAAGGGAGAGCCCATGAGGCTCAGAGTGCTTATACAGGGGAGTCTCATTAATCAGATAAACTGCTGGCCTATAAATACCACAGATGAGGCGGGGAGTTGGTGCAGACAATTGTTAATTCTGGTAGAAGCAACATATTCTTCTTTTGATCCTTGGCTTGTATTCCTGAAAAAGTTGAATCTCGCTTTGTGTGCTGACTCTGCTCCTGGGTACTCCTTTGAACTGCCACTCTGAATTTATTGCCGACCTGGACTGCTGAAATAAGTACAATAATTGACTATAAACTAGGTTTCTGTAAACCTTGACTATGGTTGCTACTATAGAGTCTGTTTAGGCACTGGGAACTGTGGCTGGCTTTCTAAACAGAACAGGTTTGCCATCTTCCTTGGATTGGTTGCAACTTCCTACCTGGAGATTGACTGTTCTGAACAACTCCAGCTACTCTGATAAGTTGTGAACACTATTCTGGCCTACAGACAGACCTATACCAATAAGATCTATGAATACACGTTTAGGGTATTCTACAGGTGGTACTGGCATGAGCATGTGGACTTCTTCCATTTTTCTTCTCCTCTTTACTGGAGTTCCTCCAGGAGGGCATTGACCCCAGCCTCAGAGCCAGCACAGCAGAGCAGCCATCATGCTTCCACAGATATGAGTGGCAAGGCTCTCCTCACGTCTGCAATGTCATAGATTCCTCAAGAGGCTGTTAAACCTGTCCCCACCTACAGTGCATCATTTGCCATTTTGGGATCTTCACATGGTTCTGAAGGCACTAGCAGTTTCGCCCTTTGAGCCCCTAAGGGAAGTCTCCTTGAACCACATGTTCTGGAAGGTGCTGTTGCTCATTGGAGCTGGGAGTTCTGTCATCATGTAAAGAGTTCTGAATCATCGAGCCTGACTCCATGGTACTCTGACTGGACCCAACATTTGTCCCCAAGGTGAATGGCACCTTCCTCCCATTCTTCTGCCCATGATCTTCCAAAGCGTTGGAGAAGATATGGCACACCTTGGATGTGTGCAGGGCCATCCAAATTTACTTGAAAAGGAGAAGCAGCTTCTGGTCCTCTGGTCCTCTCCTTCCAGCCACCTTCTAAGGGCAAGAAAGTGTCCACCTCCCCCCGAGCAGGTGGATCACTTCCTACACTGAAGCCTGTTATGAGACTCTGGAGATTCTACTCCCAGCAGACATAATTGGTGCACTCCACCAAGAGCACAGCCACAGTGGTAGCTCTATCCATCAACAGCACGCAGCAGAAATCTGTAGGGCAGCCATATGGAAGTCGCTCTCTGTGTTCACTAAGCATTATAAGTTCAACAGCTTTGACTCACCTGAGATTGCCTTTGGGAGGAGAGTGTTGCAGTCAAAAACTAGGACATTGAGGTGCCAGCACCACCCACCCAATTGAGAAAGCTCTAGGAGGCCCCAGAGCTACAAGATGTTCTTTCCTTATCTGCTAGGAAAAGGAACATTAGTTTTACCTGTGATGCATTAGTTTCCAACACATAAAGGATGAACATTCTCCCACCCTGGTGGGCACTGGCATGAACAGTGTTAGAATGTACATAGTTCTTCCCTATGGGAATAAACAAGGGATTATTTAATTTCATCTCTGAACAGTTTTGTGTTTTTCTGCAGATGTTAATAAATTGTTAAAACTTATTTCTTTTTCTGGAGCATTCATCTTTTTGGCTGTATTAGCAACCAACCTTCCAGGGCTTGCTCCCCGATGTGGGGACATCAGAAGGTCTTTCTTTTTCCTATTTGTTGGAGCAAGTGGGAAGAACAACCCAAACTACAGAGTATTTGTCCTTTATCTGCTGGAAATGAACATATCACAAATAAGACTAATGTTCTTTCCAACATCTTCTCCTGTTAATCTCTCTGACTCTATTTAGCTGAGCACTGCAGTGAAGAAGAAGGGTTGCAGATTCTCACTGTTTAGCTGACATCACTGCTCTGCTGTCTGTTTTCCTTTGCTGCTTAGTTGTTTTCCTGTCATCTAATTTCTGTCAAATAATGCACGTGGAGATCATGGGATTGGAAAACTTACTATCTACCTCAGTTGAACTTATGATCTACCTCAACTGAGCAGCAAGAAAGTGACAGCAATGTAAGGAGAAGGAGGGATTGCTGGGACCAGGGAGGAATGTAGAAAATACCTGTCAGGAGATCCTGGAGAAATGGATAGTGAAACCCCTTGGGTCAAAAGGGCTCTACTCCTCATTCCCATTACTTCTGGTTTGCTTGGCAGATGTGTGTATTTGAAAATGTAGTAATTAGTTTGGCTAAAATTGATGTTTTGGATTGCTGGGAATCCTCTCATATCTATATCTTTGTTCCTTGCTTGGTGTACTGTCATCTTGCATATTGTCTTGCAAATCAATTCACACAAGCTGCAACCCACTACCTTGTCCATGTGTGCAGTTTTAAATAATTCTGGCATGTCCTGGAAAATAAATGATTTAAGGAGAGGGACCAGTTCTCAGTACTAGCTAGAAACAAGTAAATGAAAGAAAAATGTGTTCACACTTTACTATGCTTCTTAAAAACCTTGCCTCCCACCTAGTTAAAGCTAGCTGTGCGTAAGATTGGTAAAGTCAGTAAAAACAGTGCTTCATTGTTTCATATTTTAGCAACTCTTCTTATACTTGGTTCCTGCCTTGTAGCTTCAATTAGTTCAAACCACTCTTGTTCTTTGATTGTGTTAATGAAGTTTAAAGATTGTGGTACTGAAATTTTGGAATGCCAGTTAAAATCTATATTCCTCCATAAGGTTAAAACTTATGTGACAATGCTATCCAGTGCTTTGAGGGTGTTCCTGCATGGCAGGGGGTTGGACTGGATGGCCCGTGTAGTCTCTTCCAACTCTACATTTCTATGATTTTATGATTCCTAGAGATGCCTTATGTGGCCACAGTAACACATGGCTTGACTACATCTTGTTTGAAGTAGTATCCCCCTCTCTTTCTATCTCCATAGATCTACAGAGAGATAGAGAGATAGATAGAAAAATAAAATTTTATTGGGAATTTTTAAAGTACAGTAAAAATTACAAATAAACTGAAAAAAGAGGAAAAAGCAAGAAAAAGAGAGAAAGAATGAAAATAAGATATAAAAAAATATATATACAGAAAATCATGGTTTCTAACTTTCTTTTTGGTGGTTTTGCACACATATAGTATAATCAAACCGATCTCTAAAACTACATTGTTCGCTTCTTCTAATTCTCAAAATGAAAAGTTACCAAATCATTTTCTTTTTTCTGCAAAAATCTGTAAGAGTTTCTAATCTTTCAGAAATATCTTCAGTGACTTTTCTCTAATCAGACCAGATACCGTAATTTGTTAATTTCAACTAGTTTGGTCAATTCAAGAACCATTCCTCCCTCATAGGTAATATTGAGTTCTTCCATCTTTGTGTGTACAGCAGTCTTGCTGCCATGATCATATACTGAAGTAATCTCCCATGGCTCCTTTTGGGTTTGATAATACTATATGATTTTATTTGGCTGGATACTAGATGAATGATTTCAGTTTTTAAATATGTATTGATTTGATTAATAAGATATATTAAAGAAGCTGTGTGGAACTGCACTCAGAGTTACTGGCTGATTATAAATTAGACTTAAAAATAAAAAGTCTAATCTTTTTTAAAAGATTAAAAAACATTGTTAAACATATAACATAACATGTTAAACATGTTAAAAAACATTGTTAAAAAAACACGATTATTTAACGTAGCAAATTATTTCTGTTAATGTGTTGTATTAAGCAGGAAAGTAACACAATGTGTAATTAACTGGTAGAATTCTGTCTACAACATTAATTTGATTAAGTAAAGGAAAATGATATCACTAGCTGGTAACCATGATAGTTACTTGGAGTCAGATGCTAGAGCCAAGCAGGGATGACCTATTTGTCTATGCCTGGCTTTTCTTTTTTTCAAAAGATAAAGGGTGCCTGCTTCAGGAAGAAAATGCTGGGCTATATGGGCATACTGACATGGTTCAGAAAAGCAGTTGTGTTAGAGTGCAAAACCTACTGATAGGAATGTATCTAGTGAAGTGTTGAGATTCACAGTTGTGTCTAACATGCTCCTGTAACCTTGTCTAACCTTGTGTTTTGCTTGATATTTTAGGGCAGAGGTCTGCTGCATTGGGCATGTGATAGAGGACATAAGGAACTAGCCTCAGTACTGCTACAACACACAGCTGACGTTAACAGCCAGGTAAGGACATGACCGTTTTAAAGGAAAGCAGATACAGCAATACATTTTCCGTTGCACCAGCTGAGGTAATTTGTACAGTTCTTTTCGGGATTCTGTTATGCTCACAGTTTTGAGCCTTCCTTTTTATGTTTTTAAGGCACCACTTAACTTCACTGCTGTATTATTTCACATTCTATTTAATCATATGGTATTGACACCACTGTGTGCCACAGGACAAAGGGGCAGAGCAGGCCCTTAGAGGCTTTGGAGTCTAAATCTGTTGGGGCAAAAGGGGAGGGGAGGATGAAAATTTTATCTAGTCTTAAATTTCTTTTCTGATGTGCACAATTAATTGACTCTGTTTTGGCAATAGTCACCCTAATTTTATGAGGGAGAAAGCTTACTTAGGCTGGATCCTAGTCTGCTACTCTGCCTGCACAATTCATTTTTGAGATAAATTTCATCTTATGATGTGCAGTAAGTTACTGCTCTGTATATTCACATAGTTGATATGGGTGCTTAATGAATTAATCATCATTGGTGTTGTTGTCATCATCTTGGCTGAGAATTGGCTTCATAATAAACAACCTATCGTAAGTTGGTAAGGTATTTTTGTCAGGATCAGACTCATACACAGAATCCATAAACTTGCATAGCAGATTTATTGGTAAGCTGCAGAGCAGTGAACACAGACTTTAAAAGACAGAAGTGAGGAATATCTTCAAAGACACTGAGGTTAAACAGTTTAGTTTCACACTAAAGATAAGAGAGCGCATATTTCCTCCAAGGGAGGTCAGGATGACCTACAGGTCGTCATAGTTACTATCTATTTCTACTCAGCGAATATTTTGGGAACAGGAGAAAGGAATGTACACCTGATGGTAGCTATACTACAAAGGAAAGTTACTGGCACTACAGCATATGCCATGTACACACTAACTCATAATCCCCCACATATGGAGGGCAGCCTCGACAATTTTGTTCTATATTTGATGCTGAGGATGGATGCAAGTATAGTGCATTTCTGCCTTTGCACCATTTCCATTGATTCTTAGATATATTTTCAAGCTCTCACACCAGTATTCAAACAAGGAACAGCAGTCCTTGGAATGTCATGTTTTATGCATCTTTATAAAGTTTTCTGAAAACAACAAAAATTTTCCAGAGTCACATTTAAGAGAGAAGTGGGAAGTAATCACAATTTTTTTAAAAGCCTCCACTTTTGCATCCTCACCTTTTTAATGTATTGCAGTTTTCTAAGCAGATTATTTTGAGCTTGTCACAAAAGGTTAGTAATAGTTATAAAATGAAAATCAATCTCTGATATTCCCCCCTTCACCCCCCAAGTAATAAAGGAGGCATTTTAAAAGGTCTTGGGTGAAATAGAAATGTTTGCAGACAAGCCTAACATGTAGGAGTACACCTCTTAAACTGTAGTAATTCCTGCATGTGTATGACCTTATCTTCAGAGTGGAAAGCAGAGACCTTTCTGCTGGTGTAATGTAAGAGCCAAAATGAGCAATGCAGAAATCCTTTTTTGAAATAGGAAAGAAGTTTCCATGTATAATATAAACGTTGTGGTATCTGCATCTGTATATTATCTGATGTGTAGGTGAAAGTCTCTGGACGATGGATGGGTGGCCTTGGTCCCATGTATGGTTCCCTAGGCTTTTCCTTCAGCATGTCACATTGCATAATTGAATTGCTGCCAAAATTGCCTGCTATTACTAGACCTGGGCTCCATTTTCTAAGCCTCCTTCTCCTTGTAATGAACCACTTTGGTTCAGTTCTGCAGCCTTTGGGCTCCCTACCACCCAGTAATTGAAAACAATCCAGAATCACATTTAAAAGGAAAGTAAGTGAATAGGATAACTGTAGAAAATATTAATCGATATTTACAATAAAGAAATGAAATAGTGTTAAAGAGGTGAAGATCCTTTTTTGGCTCTGGCACTGCTGCTTCAGGTGTATCTACTCAAATCCAGTCCTGGAACACTGAAAATGGCCCTTGGCCCAGCAAAGGTTGCTCACCCCTGATCTGGAGATATTACTTTTGTCCCATGTCATCTCTTACACTAGTAGCTAGCTCTATCTTGCATCTTTTCAGCTGACCACAATTCAGTGCTAAAACATATGGTTTGCATAGACCAGGCCCTTGCTGATTCCCTTACTTCTGCAGGCAACATAGCTTGTGTTGTGCAAAGTTTCAGGTATGACTGAAACAGCTGAATGTGTCCTCTTTACTGCCTGTACTGTAAGTACATTTTTAGTATCTTACCCCAATTTTAACAGATTTTCCAGGCAAATCCTATCATTTCTACCTTTCTTCTTTCAGACTCCATTAATGATATTACTCTTAAGTTAGCAAAATTTTGTGTTTTAGCATCTTCTACTAGGAATCAGCTGGTGAAACTCCCTTAACATTTCCATTGCTATATGCTCATAGTTACAATACTCTTTGGCTTGTAATTTGTAATTGTTCATTTTGTACTTGCTTATTTTCTAACTGTAGAAACTGATCTATGACCATAATCAAGAAATTTATTTTTATTATTTTTAAAAAGGTGGTGTAAAATGAGTTTAGAAAGGTAATAAATCTTTTAGAGCCTGGTAAATCTCCTTGTGTCAATGGGTTCACTTGTGAATTTTTTGATTCTTTTATATAAACCGTGTTCTTCTTCGTGGTCTCTGTGCCTCATACATTAGGAGCTTTCGCGCCTGCGCAATAGCGTTCGGAAGATTCTAGAGCTCGTTAGCTTTGGCAGGAACCCCTCCCCCACGCCAGTGCTGCGCATGCTCCTCCCGCCGACTAACGGTCTCTCCTCAGTTCTTTCTTGTCCGCCTCAGCGTACAGAAGGTTCTGCTTGTTGGCTTGCTTTTCGATTCTGCTTTTGGTGTTTTTCGACTTCAGATTTGGCTTTTGACTACCCCTCTCAGATTTCGGACTTGGCTTTGTACTTTCTTTATCGGTTTTGACCTTTTCTGGCTTTTGACGACGATTTCGGATCTCGGACTGTGTTTGGCGTTCTCGGACTCTTGCTTTCTTTGCCTTGCCTCTGGTTTATGTCGGCTCTCTTCAAACGCTGCGCCTCCTGTGGAAGGAAGGTCGCTCTCTCTGACCGACACTCTAAGTGCCTGATTTGTTTGGGTGAGGGGCACAACATTCAGGCCTGCCCTGTCTGTAGAGAGTTTACACACCAGACTCTCCGTAACAGGGCGGCAAGGCTTAAATCACACTGTTGGGAGGAATCTCTTCGCGTCCAGAGACCCGAGACGATGGCCAAGAAACACCCGCCCTCTTCTTCTTTTTCGGCAGCAGCAGCGGCTGCCGTGCCCTCGACCTCATCGGTATCGGGCTCGGTACCGATAACGAAGTTGCCGAGGATGCCGAAGATCTCGGCAACTCGGGCATGTGAGGACCCTGCGGGCTCGCAGGCCTCAACTTCCTCCTCCAGGCCGCTTACCGCGACCCAGAAGAAGCGCCCCGCCACCGAGGGCGTGGGGGAGAAGAAGAAGAAGAGAAAGGAGAAGCGGCGCTCTTCACCAACGATGGTGTGACCCCCGACTCCACCACCCACCCAGCCCGCCGAGGAACCTCAACCGATGGAGCTCCTTGAGGAAGAGGAGCCTCCGGAGGAAGAGGAAATCCTCGAGGTGTCGGATGAGGAGCAGGTCGTGCAGGCCTCGCCCCCTCAACCGCCCGAGCTGATCGCGGAGATCACTCTGCCGAGTCGCCGTCCACCCTCGGCAGAACGCCGAGAGAAGGCTGTGGTCAGGCAGCACCCAGCCTCTCGACGCGATGAGTCCCGCTCACTGGAGCAGCGGGCCAGGCCTCCATTCCCGCGATATCGGGAGATGCGCCTGGAGAGGCGTCACTCGGGCGAGAGCGCCTACTCTCCTGCCTACCTAGGAAGGTACACCCAGGAGCAGGTGTGGCACGAGCCGGCCGGCTCATATTATTCTTATTCGCCGTCATACAGGGACTGGTACCATCCAGATCCAAGGTACTGGTCACCTCGCCGCCGGTCTCGCTCGCCACCGCGGGAGGCTCACTACCCCCGCTATGAGAGGTCACCGCTGCGTCGTTCACCGAGTCACCATCGGTCCTGGGAACCCTCACCCCACTACAGGGCTGTTTCTCCACCACCGCGGACGACGGCCACAGCTATCCACCCAACGCCACAGCCCACCGTGGCCCAGCCGGCGGTAGCTGCGGCTTCTACCATGCAGGCAGCACACCGTCCGAGGCCTGCGGTCGTGCCCCTGCAGGTGACTCCGATACCGGCCTTGACATTGGCCGCACCGGTACCGACGCAGCCTGCAGCTCCAGCTGTCACCCTGGCACCTCCGGCCCGTAGGCCGACCGAGGAGAAGGCGGCGAAGAGGTCGCCATCACCATCCGGCGACTCTTACGATTCGGACTCTGACTCTGGTGAGTCCACCCCTTCTTCTCACGAATCTCCACCGCTGGGGTTCGGGGAGCCAGGCCTGGAGTCTGCACCGAAAGATGTACGCCAGTTTTCTGTGATCCTCCTCCGGATGGCCACAGCCCTTGGCCTAAAGGTGACCGAACCTGCTCCACAAGCCCAGGACCCGGTCTTCCAGTACTTGGAAGCCCGCCCACCATCGACCGCACCGCTGCCGTTCCTACCAACCCTGGTGGAAGCGATGAAGCAGCCGTGGGCGAAGCCGGCATCAGCACAGCCTATCCCACATAGGCTAGAGCATCTCTACAGGACCCAGAAGGAGAACGCGGAGTTCCTCTTCAAACATCCTGTACCGAACTCTATTATGGTCGAGTCGACTCAAACGAAAGGAGGCAACCGAGCGCATACCACACCTCTGGACCGTGAAGGACGGAAGCTCGATGCCTTCAGCCGAAGGTTCTATTCGGCATCGTCCCTGGTGGCCAGGACGGTGAACACAATGGCATGCCTTGTGGCCTACCGTCGGAACCTCTTTGACCGACTCGCTCCACTCCTTGCTGACCTGCTGGAGGAGTCACGTGCCTCAGCCACACAGATCTTTGGCGAGGCCGTTGCAGTGGCTACACAGCAAATCGCCACCTCGAGACACGCCGTGGAGGCTACCTCGAGGGTGATGGTCGGTGCCGTAGCCCTCCAACGCCACGCGTGGCTCCGGTCCTCTGGGCTTCAGGAGGACAGCCGTCGACGGATTGAAGATCTTCCGTTCGACGACGAAGGGTTCTTCCACACCTCCACCAATGAGGCCATGGATCACCTCATCAAGGCCCGGCTGACAGCGAAGAAGATGGGTATTAACCAGCCTGCCCCGTCTCGCCGCTCTTTCCAGCCGAGGCCTACATGGAGAAGGTCCTCCTCATCATCGGCGTACCAGCTGCGGTCCCAGCGGTCGACCACGTCGAGGCCGTCGACATCTTCGGCTTTGAGGAGGCTTCCAGACGACGCCCATCTTCGTCGTCCAAGAAGTCGTCCTCCGGAGCGAAGTCCCGGTTTTGACGGCCTTCGCAGGACTCCACCCATGCCATCCTTCGCCCTTCTGGTAGAACTGTTCCACCACCCGAGCCTGGCCAGGCATCTTGACTGCTGGCGGGAGATCACTGCGGACTCCTGGGTACTTACCATCGTCTGCCTGGGGTACGCCATCGAGATCCAGGATATTCCACCACGGGGTGTCTACTACTCCACCCCGGCCAGCTCAGCTCTACTGGAAGAGGTCCAGTCCCTCCTCGAGAAGGGAGCGATCGAGAGGCTCCCGCCTTCAGCCAAGACCACCGGCTTCTACTCGAGGTACTTCACGGTGCCGAAGGCGGACGGATCCCTGCGGCCCATCCTAGACCTCCGAGGAGTGAACGAATACATCCGCCCCAAGAGGTTCAAGATGGTCACGCTGCCGTCGATTCTCCCCTTCCTTTACCGAGGGGACTGGTTTGCGTCCATAGACCCCAAAGACGCCTATTTCCACTTCTCGATCCGTCCGCAGCACAGGAGATACCTTCAGTTCGCGATCGACGGCACCAGCTACCAGTACCGGGTGCTGCCGTTCGGACTTCCACCGCACCGCGGGTGTTCACCAAGTGCATGGCTCCGGTCGTGTCCTTCCTGCAGATGAAGGGCATCTCCGTCTACCCTTACCTGGACGATTGGCTATTGGTGGCGTCCTGCAGACAGAAACTGTACAGGGACATTCATCGGACTTTGTCTCTTCTCACTCGGCTCGGACTCAGAGTCAACCCCAAGAAGTCCCATCTCGAGCCCACTCAGGTTCTCGACTTCATCGGGACGACCCTCGACTCAGTATCGGCGAGGGCCTTCATTCCAGACGAGAGAGCGTGGACGCTTCGTCAGGCGGCATCCGCTGCCTTTGAGGCCTCGACGGTATCAGCGAGGAGGATCCAACAACCCCTCGGCTACATGGCCTCAACCACCGCCGTAACCTACCTGTCCAGGTTACGCGCACGGCTGCTCCAGCACTGGTTCGTCAGGGCCTTCGATCCACTCAGGGACGACCAGCGCCGCCGGTACCACCTGCCCCAACAGGTACGCCAATCGCTCCTGTGGTGGCAGTCGTACAGGAACCTCCTGTCAGGCATGCCATTCCGCGAACCCAGGCCGTCGGTCACAGTAACGACGGATGCCTCGCTCTTCAGCTGGGGAGCGCACACCGGAGATCTCCGGGTCCAAGGCCGGTGGATGGATGACGAGCTGTTCCTCCACATCAACTCTCTCGAGCTGTTGGCGATCCACAAGGCCCTGAGAGCGTTCCGACACCTGGTCACGGGCCGCACGGTGTTCATCCTGTCGGTCTGCTACGTGAACAGGCAAGGAGGGACGCGCTCCACCACGCTGCTGGGCATTGCCCTCGAACTCTGGAACTGGTGCGTCCCGCTCCGGATACACCCTGTGGCAGTTCACCTGGCAGGGCAGGAGAACACCACAGCGGATGCGCTCAGCAGGGACACCACTTCCCACCACGAGTGGTCCCTGTCCGGCGAGGCCTTCTGGAGGCTTCGGGACCGATGGGCGAGCCGACCATCGACTTCTTCACGACCAACCAGAACGCGAAGTGCCGCCTGTTCTGCTCGAGGGCCGGCCACGATCACCGCTCTATCGGCGACGCGTTCCAGTTTCCGTGGGACGCAGGGCTGATCTACGCCTTCCCTCCGTTCCCGCTCCTGGGCCGTGTGATCACGAAGATCATCGCGGACCGGGCGGACGCGATCCTCGTAGCACCGTACTGGCCAAGGCAGCACTGGTTCGGACCCCTGATCGAGGCTGCCCGGGGCAGGACTCAAGTTTCCCACGGTACCGGACCTGCTGTCCCACTCCGATGGACTGGTGTTGCACCCGGACCTGGCGGTGTTGGCCCCCCATGCCTGGAGGATATCACCCTAGACGACCCGGCCATCGGGAACGTCTGACCACGGCCAGGAAGGCCGTGAGCGATGGGAAGGCCAAGCCCTGCTGCCGGAGATGGAGGAGGAACTACCACTACAAGTGGCAGCGCTTCGTGGCCTTCGCTGAGGAACGTCGAGAGCCGGTATCGCCTGTCACCCTGCGTACCGTGTTCTACTTCCTCCTCCATCTCCGGCAACAGGGCTTGGCCTTCCGGTCGCTCAAGGTCTACCTCGCCGCGATCGTGGCATACCAGCCGCCACGATCCCCATCGGCCGTGCTCTTTCAGGGATGGTACCGCCAGTTCCTGAAGGGCCTGCAGCACCTCTACCCGCCGGTATCGCCGCCGCTACCGCTGTGGTCACTGTCATTGGTGCTGTCCCAGCTGACGAGGCCGCCCTTCGAGCCCATGGCCACGACGGACGACAGGCTGCTCGCGATGAAGACTGCGTTCCTAGTGGTCGTCACCTCTGCCAGGCGGGCAGGAGAGTTGACGGCGCTACGGTGCGATGAACCATACTTGGTCTTTCATCCGGACAAGGTGGTCCTCCGGCCTGACATCTCCTTCCTGCCGAAGGTGGTGTCCAGCTTCCACCTGAGCCAGGACATCATCCTGCCGTCCTTCTACCCTGACCCGACGACACCTCTGGAGCAGTCCCTCCACTCCCTGGATGTGCGTCAGGCGCTGGCCTTTTACAAAGACAGGACTGCGGCCTACAGACAGACACCCCACCTGTTTGTCTGTTATGGCAGTCGCCGGAGAGGCCACAAGGTATGCACCCAGCGCTTCTCTAAGTGGGTGGTACAGACTATTCACCTGGCGTACGAGCTTGCCAGGAAGCGTCTGCCAGACCTGCTTCGGGCCCACTCCACCAGGGCCGTGGCGACATCTGCTGCCCTCCTGCGAGGCGTCGACCTGTCGGAACTCTGCCGTGTGGCGACCTGGTCCCAGCCGTCGACCTTCGTGCGCCACTACAGGCTCGACTGCCGGTCCAGGAGAGATGCCCGGTTTGGACATGCTGTGCTGTCTTCTGTGCTCTAGGATCTGGGACCTGACCCACCATCCTACTGGTAAGCTACACAGTCTCCTAATGTATGAGGCACAGAGACCACGAAGAAGAAGAACAAGTTGCTTACCTGTAACTGTGGTTACAGCCATATACATGTTTAAAAGTAAATTAGGCCCCAGAGTGCTTTATAGCTGTAAAGCTGTATTATAGCTGTAAAGCTGTATTATAGCTTTAAAGCTGTATTATGACATGGCATGGAAAAGAAGCCACTTTACACACCAGTTGGGCCTCCAAGGGTAGGGCATTCCATAAGTGGGGCAGTACAGCTGAGTACAGTACAGCTGAGCAGGCCCTCTCCTATGTCCCCCTGTGTTATGTTACCCCTGCTTGTGGGAGACATAGGAAGGCCCCTCTGCAATCAATCTCTCTCTCTCTCTCTCTCTCTCTGAAGTCCCAAGCCATGTAGGACTTTGAATGTCATGACCATCACCTTGAATTCTGTCTGGAACTAAATTGGCAGCTAGTGCCGTTCTTCTAAAAACAGTATTATGTGTTATCTGTATAATACCTGAGTCAGCAGTCTTGCAGCTGCATTTTGCACTACCTGTAGCTTCCAAGTCATCTTCAAGGGCAGCTCCACATAGAGCATATTATAGTAGTCTAATTGGGAATAAGTTTGGGAAAGGAAGAGAAAGAACAGCTGCTGCTTATTATGGTTTTGCTATAGTTTTGTGCCCCTGTGATTTACTTTGGGTCCTTTGTATTATCTAGTCCTATTGCTTCAGGATCTTAAATCTGAGAATTGGGAACTGGTCTGCTATGGCTCGCTAATTTATAAATTAAGTAACCGTTCATTGATTCATGGGTTTAAAAGTGACTCTTCTTTGTGGTCCCTGTGCTCAAACAAATAAGTCTTACAACTGTGCAGAGACTTCCATAGAAGCTAGAGTTGAGTAGCTTTTGGTGGGAACCCCACACCTGCTCAGATTGTACATGCCTAAGTGTACCAAAGCTATTCCCTTGATTCCCTTTTGTCTGCCATGTGAGCAACAGCTCTGGAGCTTTCTCTTCGGTAGAGTGCTTAGCACTGAAAAGCTGAGGGTCTTTTTTTTATTTCTTTTTCATATTTTCATTATCAATTAACTCTTGTCAATTGTTGTTCACTGTCTCTGCTTTTTCATGGGTTTTCCACATTCTGTAGAAGGCCTTGAAAGACCTGTTCAAATGTTGCACTTCCTGTGGTGGTAGAATAGTAGAGACAAATAACCATACCATCTGTCTCTCCTGCTTGGGAGAAGGCCACAACATCTTACTTGTGCTGTATGTCCAGGGTTTACTAAACAAGGCTTCAGGAACAGACGCTCTTGTCTCAGGTCCACATTCAGGAGCAAGTTCTGGAGCACACATGTAAGGTCGCAAGGACTGTTCTGTAAGTTAATCTCTGTGTGTAAAACCCCTTCTTTATTGATGGCTTGAATCTTCTGCCTCAATAAAGGTCTTTAGCTTTGGAAATTCCTTCTTCTGTCCATTTGATAGCAGCAGCAGCAGTACCAGCAATGGCGCTACTATTGATACCTGGAACGGTGTCCTGTACCTGTTATTCCAATGGATTTGAGTTACTCCATCTGCCAATTCTGCAGTTTCTTAAGGCATTGTTAGCAAGGCCCTCTGCTACTTCCACAGCCATATTGTGTTGCATTCCGTTGCCTGACATATGTAGATCTGCCATGTGGACACAGCAGTCAACTTTCATAAAGCATTATCACCTGAACATCAGGATACCACATGGGACCAAACAATGCATTCTTCACTTTAGGCATGACATGATTCCTTCGTCTGGTGACTGAATTTATTAGTCACCCATTTGTATGAGCCACAGAGACCACCAAGAAGAACAAGTTGCTCATCTGTAACTGTGAACTCGCTATTCCCCCCTGTCGTGTTCTGCCCTGCTCCCCTTTAGCATTGGGAGAGCTGAGGTCATGTTTAAGCTCTGCAGAGATATAAGGCCTTTTATAATAATTCATAGTTGATTGCTTGAAGAGTCAGTGTGATGGGTAAACAACATGTTCTTCAAAGACCTGACCTTTGTTTAAAAATGTTGCTGCAATTACAGAGAGGGCTCAGACATGTTGAACGTTTGTTACAAATTTAATTATTTAATATGTGGGAGTAATCATCCCAAAGATTTTGATGCAGAAGTTGTATTTTGCCTATAAGATGTGTCAAGCAGAACCTGAAATCATGGAGAATGTTAAATCTCTTGCTACTCAGGAGAATATCTGTAATTGAAGAAGGATTTTACGTATCTTTTTGTTCCTCTTTTAGACCATTGGTCTCATGGTTAATCTGGAAAAAAAGTTAATCTGAATCTGTAGCACTAAATGTCTGGTCTCCAACATTTATAAGGATCTACAGTAGGCCCTACACATTCATGGGGGATACGTGCACAAGACCCCCGCGAATGTCAAAAAAACCACAAATAACTCCTCCCTATTGAGCACTCCCCCCTCCCTCGTTCTTTCAGCTGCTGCCACCTCAGGCAAAGGCAGAAGAGTGCAGGGGTTAAAACCTTCAGCCCTCCAGTTGGTACCCCACTGGAAAACCCTGTCCCAAGGTCTACAATTTTGATATTAAAATATGATTCCATGTGTTTGAGAGGCCGCCCGGATGAGCACGTAGGCAGCAGTGGTTGAACAATCGAAAACCAGGTCAGGCCAGTAAAATCCCCCATCACGTAGCCCCAGGAGATCTCAAGCTGTGGAAACCCACAGTAGACAAAGGGTCCTCAGCCCCTGAGAAGCCAACTTGAGGAAATTAGCGTGTTTGCTCCAAGTTGAGCAAAATCCTATCAGGCAAGGACCATTTACGTGAAGTCACACCACAACCCAATGCAGCCGAAGATCCTGAGACTCTGGCAACACCTTGTAATCTCATCACACAAAGGAAGTTACCATTATGGATCTTCTTTCTCGTTGCAACACCCATTGTTCTCCCCAGGAAAGGATTAGCCCTCCAGGTACTTTTCCCCCTACAGATAGTCCCAGTTTTTGAGCAGTTCTTTGGATCACCCCCAGTCATCCCAGCTGACCATTTCTCTGTCCATTGAGTAATCCTCTCAGCCCTCTCTGTGCTGAGCTCCACTTCTCGGTTGTTTTTCCTGGACCAAGGACTTCAGGAAAAGGTGCAGTATTACCCCAGCTACAACCCCTTCAATTTTCTCCTATCCAGTTTCCTCTCTTTTGCTTCTTAATAGGTCTTGCGTGAGTGCGTGAGTGATTGTGTTGGTGCATGAGACTTTCATTCAATAAAATCATTTTATTGGACATCTTTGTCTGGTTTTTGGCTTGGCCTGACCCCGTAAAAACTGGGTAAAAAGACCCCGCTAGGTTACCCTGCCTCTCGCATTGCTATTGCTCGTGCTCTGGCTAGTTTCCATTCCCCATCATGTGGAGCACACTGAGGTATCCCCCAAGGGACCCCAGAAATCAGGGTAGCACAGTCTCCTGCTTGTTGACCCCCTTCCCTGCCTTCTTTTTGCACTCCCGCATGGGCGACAAGCAGGAGAGTGAAAGAGAAGGAAGGTTTTCCCCCTGTGCTCTCCTGTGTGCCGCTCACGCTCCCTTTTTTTCCGTGCACCCACATCAGCGACGAGCAGGGGAGTGCAAGGGAGTGAAGATCTTCCTCCCTGCACCCTCTTACCAGCCACTGCCAGCGCGATTGCACAGACGATGAGTGGGACAGTGCAGGAGAGGGAAGATCTTCCTCTCTGCACTCTCCTGCTGGCACAATCACGCGGGCGACAGATGAAGGATTTCAAGAGAGAGAAGATCTTTCTCCCTGCACTCTCCTGCCGGCCAGTGTCGGCGTGCCCACATAGATGGGGGAGTGCTGGGAAGGGACAATCTCCATCCTTGCACCCTCCTGCCTGCTGCTGCCTGCATGCCCATGTGGGCAGTGGGGGCAGAGTGCAGGGGAGTGAAAATCTTTCCCCCTCCCTGCATCAGGGTAAAAGGCCAGGACATGGGAGGGGGAGAATGTGCAAGCGGGCACCTGCAAATAATCAAGTTCGTGAAAGTGAAACCTGTAAATGTGGTGGGGAGGACTGTACTTGAGTAACCATTCCAGAAACCAGCTGGAGCAAGACAGGCCTGGGAAAGAGACCTGGGAATAAAAATCAAAATTCAAAAGAAGACCAGGATCTGAACGTGAGTGTCTTTTAAGTCCATCTCTTTTCAGATCTGAGAATGTGTTATAAAAGTTTCATGCTGCAGGCATTTGTGTCCACTAAATTTAAATCATTTTAAAGATCAAATATATTTATGCTAGAGAAACTTCATTGAATGAGGTTCTCTTGATATACATGTGACTAACATTTCTCAAGATCACCAGAGGGACTCAAAATAACAGTGATTGAGGACATGTAGCCCTCTTTTCTTTTATTTAAAATGTTTGCACCTTGGCCTTCAAATTTCCAAAACAGATTAAAGTAGAGAATAAATGCAATAAAATGTTATTGGTCGTTTAAAGGTTATTCAACATTTGACTGGCTCTCAAACTTTCATCTGCATTTAACTTGCTGGGTTATTAGGTTGATGTTGGGACATTGTCGATCCCTAGAGTTACATTTTGTTGTAGACTATAAAGAACAAGACCGTCTCTATTGGTGTTCTGTTGCGTTGACTCCAGCACAACGTAAACAATGTCCCCAAGTTTCAGCCACTCACCACATAACAAGTTTAAAAATAAAAACAAACAAAAAAAACAGAGTGAAATACTCAGTAGGTTCATGAAATCCAGGGGAAGTGTACATGAAACCTGACTGCTAATGTAAACCACATTGCTAATTGTCAACACACTGAGATACTCATGTGGTCGGAAAATACCCTGCAATGTATTCAAATATGCTGTGGTCAGAACTCATTCAAATAAACTCGAGGCCCTGGAGTTAACTCAGTGAAACGCAGCCTGGTGCATGAAGGTGTAATGAGACAGAACAAGAGTCTGACCAAAGCAGTTGTTAGGCATTTGACTGTTGTACAGAACAGTGTTATTAACAGTAGTGACTCATTAACTGGTGCTTGTTCACAAGCTATCAGCTGTTGATCCCTAGAAAGAAAAATACAATTGTAGCCAACAGGCACATATATGGTACTAGTTCTTGGCACACTGGGGGAGGGAGTTGTTGGTCCCCCATATCATATAACTTAAGAGGCACTGGTATGGAAAACAGCCTCCAGATATGCAGAGAACAGAAGAGTGATTCTATTTCAGATTCCTGAAGTAATCCATTATGATTTTATTTGTCCTTTAAAAAAAACCCTGTGAAAAGTGTTTTTGTAGTTCAACAGATTTCTTGTTTGAATAGGGCAGAGTAGTTTTATTTACCCTTGGAAGCTGTTTACTATTACCAGAAAAACAGTTATACGAACGGCGGTTAACAAATGTTATACAGCCTTATGATGTGTTTGCTATATTGGCTGTGGAGGTTGGCAGCTGCAGTCTGAGAAATCTGGAGGGTAAGGCTGCTTTTTGTGTTCATGGGCCTCATTTCACATCACCTCCTGTAAATCTGCCATAGAATTCCTGCAGACATTAAATGTTTCTGGGGTTGTTTTGCAGTGCACACTCTGTTCACATGTATTCATTGAGAGTGCACCTCAGCTTGAATCCAGTGTTCCTCTTCACTTGTTCACAAGAAGCTCAGGAAAACAAGAGGTCTTTCAGGAATACTTGCCAGCCATTATAATGATCTCTGTGAGGAACTAGGGCATGTTTAATAAGAGGAATCCAGCCTCAAGTTTTTGAAGTTGCCATATAGTATTGAATTGCACCTGCAGAGTGGCAGTGCTTTCCTCCCTCTAAATAATAAGACAGGCAGAGTCCAGCTCTTTTGAGCGTTGATAATTACCTTTAATAGTACATTTGAAAATAGGTGGTGATTGTTTTGGGGGCCAGTGCAGAAAGAACTATTTTGTGATGGAGGAGAGCTTTGCTTTGTGTTGAAAAAGGGTTATTTGTGTAATCTAATTACCTAAATCCTTAGCCACAGGCCATTTCCCAGTGGGTGGCTGTACATTCAGAAATGATGTTGAGAACTTAGATGGCTTGAGAGCAAGTGAGGAGGAGGTGTTAACCTCCCCTACCCCCATGATCTCTGTCCCTTAGGTGAACAGGTGGGCAGTGCTGGAATTGAGTAGGGATTGCCTCCTCCCTGCCTAGGCAGGAATGTCCTTTGAAACTGCAGATCCTGCTCAGGCAGGGAATGTTTTCAAAGCATGGATCTGTCCAAACCCATGCTTTTAGAGCTTTTTTCTCATCCCGTCCTGTGTTCTTTCTTCAGAAGCAACACAAAGAATAAAGAATTTAATTGTGGCAGAAGGGTATTTTAATGGGATATTTTAGCCATATTTTAAAATGTTTTAGAATTAATATGATTGCTTAATGGTTGTTAACTTTGATACTACACACTGTTCTGGTTCTCTTTTTGTTTTAACCTACCTTGTAAGCTGCCTCAGGTCTCATATTGGGAGAAAGACATACATGTACTGAAACTGGCCTGTTTTAAAACTGTATAATGTTTATTCATTATTGATTGCAAAGGCTTTATTTTTTGACTTATTATGAATTAGGATTTAATGGTTTTATTGTTCAGTTTGCTTTTAATGATAGTGTTAGCAATTTTGGATGCTGTAGTTTAGTACTGCCTTGTCAATCAGTTAGTTATCACTGTACTACTACTACTACTAATGGTAGTAGTAGCAATAGTGCTAGTCATAGTTTGTGGCAGCACCCTTTCCCATTTTTGCTTCATTGGCAGCGGGGAGGGAGGTGATTTCTAGGTAAAGCCAAAATGTGTAACACATCCAGTTAACTCACCAAATATTGTCTTCTGTTCAACTCAACTCACTCGAGCACTTTTACTATGTTGCCTTTTTAAAAATAGCTGTTCACAATGTTGGTATTTTGTAAAAATATCAGCTCTTGGCCTACATACTCTGTAGGTGTCTCAGTCTAACAAGTAGTAAAGACAAAAAACAGGTCCAGTTCATAAAGCTGAAAATACATGAGTTCTGTCTGAAGTAAGCTAAATATAAGTTGATGTCTCCAGCTTCTTAATGAGTTCAGCGTCAGTCAGCAGGCACATTTTTAGTTGTGTGTGAGAGTCTGACTGAATCTTAATTCTCATGTTACTATAGTAAATTTTATGTGCTTGCTAATTGCTACATGGAAAGTGTGTCACTTTATTAATTTGATTGGGATATTCCTGATCAAAATGTTTTGGATATTTTTGGTTCTAAAACTGGTAATTGAAGAGGTCGGCTATTTATGGTACAGCCCAGACACAGATTTTCTCATTTGGGATGGACAGTTCTGTGATTCATACCTAGTAATTATTTATCCCTGGAATATAGTGATGTAACAGTTGAATAGCTAGTTATCAGTGCCATCCTGTCTAGCTTTACCTGCTGAATACTAGAAAAGTATTTTGAAAGGTCACTTTCCGAAGCCAAAAAGATCAGTGATGATGATTAACAAACACATTGGTTACAAGAAATCTGCCAGAGAATTGGTAGAGCTATAACCCCCACCAAGGCATGCAGGATTAACACTCACAGGTCATGAAGATATTTCAGAGAAGCAAAAATTTTGGAAGGGGGAATTTTCCTTGAAAGAAGGATATTAAAGAACAGAGCTCCAAATGGTGATAATTTTGAAATATTATCAATAATTACAGTTTCTGTACGCAAGATTTTAAAGCAAACTATTAAGTTAAATGGCAACAGGTCATCAAAAGTGATTGCATATCCCTGTGTGTAATTCAGTAGTGACTTGTATACTGGGCACTAATGTTAATAATACAATTTTTATACATGTTTTATATTCTAGAGCTGATGGGTGGCTGAGTTTATCTTAAGCTGAAGGTAATTGGCCTTGTATTTAGATCTGCCAAACTATAGGAGTGGTCTGGATTCTATTCACTCTATATAAACATGATGCTTTAGTGCATAATTAGAACACCTTAGTAAGCTTACTCTTTTCACGTCTTTATATATAATCAATTAGTTTTGCCAGTGCAGAATGGCCAGCAGAGAGATACTTGTGTTTGTATTGTGTGTATGTTAATATACACAAAGAAACTTGGGCAGTAAAGGCTGCTTTGAATTTATTCTCAGTTTGCTTTATTTAACCGAAGTATTTTAGTCCGAGTTTGGGTTCTGCTGTAGAATCAATCCTCAAAGCAGCCCATGACCTAAATGAAACAGTGATAAATTAAGTCATAAATAAAGGAGGGAAAAACAAGAATAACAATAAAAATAACTGCAGATCAAGTCTATTGGAGCACATATGTCTTTCTGTGCACAATTTTATTAATAGTTCACCATTGTGGCGAAGTATTAATGAAACTGTGCGCTGCCAATAGTAATACCTTTTATCTTAGTGAGCGTCCTCCTTTCTACAAGTAGAAGTGGTATTAGAAATACTATTAAAAATCTAAAGACAGGATGGTTTGAGGGAACCTACAGCTTTCCATGTAGGGAGAACCACCTGTCACAGTACAAAATACATCTTTTCTCTAGTCACAGCCATGTAAAAATACCATTCCATGGAACATTTGCTGCTGTCTTCTTTTTCCATTTCTCCCTTCTCAGATATACCCTGCCTCTATGGTTGCACTTAGGGGGCAATAGTGCTTTGATATCAGCATACACTATATCTCCCTTCCTTGAAATCCTTCTTTGCACATCTGATACAACTGGAAGTCAGAGAGGCATTCCTGAATTTCAGGTGGAGTCTATCCTTTTCCTTTATTGAGTTGCCGTTTTATCTGGAAGTTGTAACACTTTCCAGAGCTATTCCCTGTGCGGAAAATTTTGATTGTGGCAATTCTTTACGATAGTCAATAAGCCAGGATTATTTTCCCCCTTGGGCTGGTGGCTCTAAACTGACATGAACAGCAATAGGAAATTTGAACATTTTGTATGAAATCTGTACCTTCAGCATTTCTTTCTTCAAGCACTGCTAGTCAGCTGTATAAATGGCACAGCTATATATTTTCTTCCTTTCTAGGAAAGACCAATATGTGCTGTTTTTGCCTCGTTCTGTGTTGTTACCTTTTGTAACAACTAGTAGAATCATCCTTCATGGCTTTGTATAGCACTAGCACTAACTCTGTAATTTGGTTTTTGCTTTGTTTCTTCTTCTTCTTCTTTTGTCTTATAGGGGCTGTAAAATATCTAGCTCTCTTAACTTTGGTGGCAATCATAAGCTAATGAACACATTTAAAATGGTCTGTTTGTAAGGCAGAATTACACTTTAAAAGAAACAGGGGGGTTGGCATCAAAAATAGCACCTTTGTAATACTTTAGTTTGTGTCTCTATATAATTTCGTGTACTTCCCCTGTTTCTCCAAAGAAATAGTTCAGCATTAACAGTGGTTGTATAGTTTCTGCCTCATGTCCATTTCACCCGTGTAGAGGCAGTCATTTATGTAAAGATGATTGATCTTTAAGTGTCAGTTTTGATTTGAGAGGGGAGAATTCTTGCTGCCATAATATAACCTTTTTCTTTTGCAAACTGAAAGTGTTCCCTGAGTTGATGTTAAGATATTGTGAGTCAAAGTGCTTCTGGAGACTAAAATGCAGAACAGCTATTCCTTTACAGTACACTCATGCACGTATTTGGGGGTAGAGAAGGAACTCTTTTCAAAGAGAGACAATACAAACATAATAAATGGAAGGGAAGGTTCATCTCCCTCATGACTCAATCCTTCTCAAACGACATTATTATTGACTGGCCCATTGGTTGCCAAAAAGAAAAATCAATTTTAGAAGTACTTGCTTGGCCACAGATCACAGTACTAACCCAGCACAGACAGGCTGATTTTATCAACTATCTTAAGACTAATTTCCACCATTAGCCAGAAATGAAGTAGAAATTATGGGTATGTCAAAAATGGCTTGATATTTCTTTCCATTCTATTGCTCCTCTCATTTTGCATTTCTAAAATGCTTTTATGTCTCCTTTCATTCTGTCATCTTTTGATGTGATGCAGTTATACATTCCATGTACCTAAAAATCTGCATTTAGTGTTGGCTGGTGTTCCCCTAGACCGGAGCTTTCCAAACTGTCGCGACATGTTAGTGTGCCAGCTGCATTGTGTAGATGTGTCGTGCAAATGTAATAGGTGGAGGGGCTGCCTCTTCTGCCACTGCGACGGGCCAGGGCCAGGTGGAGAGGCTGCCTCTCTTGTCGCTGCCACTGCCCCAGGCCAAGGAAGACCCTGGCAAAGGTAGCAGCAGCGGTGGGCCAGGCTCGGGTGGAGGGGCATCCAAACATTACATTAAACTGTTTTTTTTTTAGTTTCCATTTCCATTTTACATTAACTATAAACCCTAAACTGTAATTAGTTGAGACAAACCAGCTTTGTAAATAATGGTTTGACTTTAGCTTGCATTATCTGACCATATTGAGATTAGCCAACTTCTTGGGCTTGGATAAACTTGGGCTTGAATAACATAAAATGAAAAGAAAATTAATGCTGAGTTCATTTGTTGTATAGATTAGAGTGATATCCAAACATGGTAATTGTAAACATTAAAGTACCCCACTAAGTTTTTAAAAGTTTTTGAACTTACTTTCTTCCCAGCTGAATTCATTGTCAGTTCCCAGAATGAATTCATCTTCTGTATTAATGCATCTAACTCCTAAATAGCACTTTCATTCTGTATTTGGAGATCCCGCTGTACATTTCTTTGATTAGTGTATCAGAACATAAGCATAATATAGTAAGTTCTATGCTATTAATTGTGAGTTCCCTCTTGTATTGCATATTATGTATTTGAATAGATGGCTACTCCTTTATTTTTAGAATTTGCAGAACTTACCTGTTACTTCTCCAGTGTTTTGTTCTCTTACAAATGATAGTTTTTCTGTGTGTGTCTTCTGCAATATCACAATATTTTTGTTTTGTTTTTTGAAGTCTTGAAATGATTCTTTCTCTACTCAAAAAAAAAAAATCACTTTGCCAGAGTTATTTATATTGGATGGGAAGGACTGGTACCATTGGAGACTTACTTTGAAATGCAAATAGCGGCTTTGGAAATATGATTACTGTTGTTATTGTGTGCCTTCAGATCTGTTCTGATCCTAAGGCAAAGCTATCACAGGGTTTTCTAGGGCTGAGTGTATGTGATGCACCCAAGGTCACCCAGTGAGTTTCCATGGCTGAGTGGGGAATTGAATCCTGATCCCCAGGGTCATAGTCAAGTGCTCAAACAACTGTACAACAGAGAGATGATACAAAGAGTTAAACATTAACCACCCCTGTCAAGTTCCAGGGCTCCTCAGGCTTCCTCACATAAATGCAAGTTGCGTTCACACAGTTAGTGTCAATTTAGTTTGGCATTGAGAGGTTTTGGGGTTTTTTTAAGGTTTTGTTACCTGCATAGGCTTAAGATTCCTCTTCACTCCTTTGTCTACTTGAAGTACCTCTCCCCTCAATTTGTAACTTCAAGCCTTCTTGAAGATACCAATAGAGGAACACAAAGGAAGTGGCAGCCTATTCAGAAGTGCAGTGGTATCTTGTTTGTATTACCCAAGACTATTTATTTTTCATTTGCTTTCATTACTGCGCTGTTCAAGGAGCTCTCTATAGCTTGTAACCATATGTGTCCAGGTTCTTTGCACTACTGCCAGTGGTTGTGAAATCCATTAACCAAAAAGAAAAAGAGAGCGAGCGAGAGGAAAGAAGGAAAGATCTGCTTAGTGACAGAGGGTAGCTCTCTGCATTAAAGCATTGACTTGGTGCCAGTCACAGTTATTAGAAGTGGCACAGCTCCACATTTCTCTTTCAGGTCTCTCTGAAGAATGCAGGTTGGCAGCAGGTTGAATGCTAAGTGATCAGTACTCAGCAGATGCTGTTTATGTCTTCAGTAAAGGGGGGAAACCTTTTCAGCAGAAACATTTTTCAAAGCATTTGCAAGTTCCTCCTGGAACTTGCAAATGTGTTTTTGGGGTTTTGGATACAACAGGGATTTATTTTGATTTGTACTCATAACTTTTGGATCTGAGCAACCAGCTCTACAGAGACCACTGACTCTTTTTAGCAGAGAATGTTAGTCTGCTTTCGCAAGCAAACTGAAATTAGGGTTACAGTTCTTTTGTTCTGGTATTCTTTATTCTCATGAATTATGGAGTAAGCAAAGTCATTGTTGACTACTGGCACATATGTGACACACAGGTTGCTGAAAACAAAACCTCTGTTTTGTCAAGAAAGAGTGTAGATTTTGAAATAAAATGTCTTATTTTCTCTTCAAATTTTCATCAGTGTCTTCCTGTAGTTACTGTTTGGAGGTAGTCTTGAAAGAATGTACAAGGCCAAAGAATTGAGATACGTTATCGTTATTACAGATTGCTTGGAGAGTTTCAATGCATTTTCAAAGCTTCATATACCTGAGTCTAGCAATGTGCTGCTCTATTTATTTATTTTTCTGCCTTTCTGGTGTGTCAGGCAGGGAAAATGAATTTGTGACTCAGATATAAAAAGCTGGGGTGAATTCTTTTATAATTTTTCATTATTCGTTATAGTTGCCATTGGCTGTATCCAGACATTACACTAAACTATTGTTTATCTTCCATTTAAGATTAACTAAAGTTTAATGTATGGGAGCCCTGGATTATAATTTGCGGAAATGAGCTTCACTTTCTAAATCATAGTTTAACTTTGCCTTGTTTTGCCTGAGCACAATAAGAGTAGCCGGTTCATTAACTTTGGATGAATTGCGGTGAATATAAAATGGAAAGAAAATCTCATCCTTCAGCTTATACTGAAGGTGAATGCACAAGCCTGAGTACATTTGACTGGCTGTGTTAGTGTGGTGTCCAGATATGGTCATTGTAAACATAAAAGTACCCCAGTAACATTTTTTTGCATAGAATCTCAGATTGTAGATCCAGACATGCAGGCAAAAGTCAGCCAATCTCTCTTTCAAGCTTTCAGTGAAGGGGAATCTACCACTTTTTGAGGCTGTTGTTAAATAACTCTTACTATCAGGAAGTTCTTCCTAGTGCTCAGTTAGAATCTCCTTTCTTGTAATTCAGATTGACAGATTTGTATCCTGCCTTCTGGAATATCAGTGAACAAACTTGCTCTGTCTTCCACATCACAGCCGTTCAAATATATGAAGATTTTTTATCACCTCATATTTCAATTTTCTCTTCTCCATGATAACCATACCCAGTTCCATAAGCCATTTTTCATAGAGCTTTGACTACAAAGTTTGCCACTTTAGTCAACATCCCCTGGATATTTTCCAGCTTGTCAGTATTCTTTTTAACCTGCAGTGCTCCAAACTGGACACAGTACTCCAAGCATGCTCTGGCCAAAATAAAAAAGAGTGATGCTATTACATCCATTCATTGGAACAATTTGTTTCTCTTAATGCAGTCTGCAGTTACGATAGCCTTTTTCCCCCTCCACATCATGCCATTGAATCATGTTTAGCTGGTGGTCTGCTAAAACCTCTAGATCCTTTTCATGCATACTCATGAGATTAACTCACCCAAGCATACATTTTGATGAGCTTGTTTTGCATTACAGAACATTCTTTAGTGCTCCTATTTCCTTTTTTTTAAAATTATTGTTATCTTTGTACTGTTTGCTTAGATTTGGTGGCTTAGTCATCTGAAAAGCATAGATTTAATGTGTTAAATCACCTGTATAATTTTAGAAGCTATTGTCCAAGAGGCCCAAAATGCTCTTTGGGCTATCTGTTCTTTTTTTTTCTTTTTTTTTTCTTTTTTTTTAATGAGGTGTGAAAATGCAGTCTGTTGTTTGAGAATCAACCAGATTCCTCAGGCAGCTGAATCAGTTTTCCAGGTGAGTGCGTCATAACAGAGAGGCTGTAGCTTCAAATTGTTTCCTTTAATCCTAGACTTCATCTTGAAGCATAGAAAAACATGCCTGTATGTTGTCTTTACTTAGTAGTGACAAATCCCTGCTTTTCAACCAAGCATCAATCATATTCTCACCCTGTCACTCCACAGAGCTGTCTCTGACAAAAGAATTTATTTGGAGTTAAAAGGAAATTCTTCATGTTGCTGTTTATAGACTTCTGCCACTGACTGCATTTAATGGGCCGATGGCAGTTGACCAACATAGCAAGTAAACTGGCTTGTAATGTTAACCTGAGAAAAGATTGAATGAATAAGACTGAATTCCTGAGCAGATACAGCACTTTCAAGCAGTATAGTGTACTCCTGGATTAGTTTAATATTCCATAGTCTTTTCGCTGTTATGATGTTTGTATGTTCTGCAGGGAAAAACACAGGGCATGAAGAAGGGATTCGAGGAAAAAGCAAGGCTTTGGCTTTGTTAACTTTAGTTCTCAGATGTAAAGTGTTACCACATGTAGCCTGGGCCTAGAAATAGTGGGTGAGATCGTGTTAGTGGTGTAATTTCAGGCAAGGCTCTTTTTGGACTGAGCTTTTGCATATGTAAAGTTTGAGTGCATATCTAAAAGAGCTTTTTGTTCTTTTAAAGTGAGCATCAGGAAATAGGAAGCATAAATGGGACAGACCTGTGTATACAAGCACAGGTATGCTCATCAGCAAGATAGGATGGACTGCCTCTTTTGTTAAGGATAAATTTAGTACCAAATGTGGTGCTGAGAAGAGAGAGATATCCACCAAGGTGGTGGACCATCAGTAGGTCAGTAGGAAAAGAGGTGATACCTACTATCAGTAGGCAGTAAGAAAAGAGGAAGACAGTATTACAGATGAATTTACTGAATACAGGAAGCCACAGCCCAGAGTGCTTAAGACCTGGCTATTAACAGGATCTCTTGGACGTCTCCATCCATTGGGTTACTGTAAGTTGAAGCCAACTTGACAGCACATAACAACAGACCTAAAAACTTGAAAAGTGGGGAATGGATTCTTAAATCTTTTTAACTCCAACTGTTTCCTCTCTCAAAATCAATTCCTAAATACTTATAAAGTTGTTTGGACCTAAATACTTAGTTTGTGGGACAGATAGGTATTTCTGTGGGCTAGGGGAGCTGTGAAAAAATTACTGAAGGAGTAAGGGAGCCATGAACCAAGAAAGTTTGGAAACTCTGCTCTAACTAGGGGAAAACATCACTTCTTATCAACTTTTTAAAAACAAGGCACACGAAGAGTGAGTGAAGTATATATGTTGGTGACACTAGAAGGATTGGAGAGGCATAAATTAATGATAAACTGAACCAAAGAGATTGTAAGATGAGATCCTTGTCCCAGCTTTCCTCAACCTGTCAGTTCTTAAATGTGCTGGATCCCCGACATTCCTAGACAATAATCCAGCAATGGGTTTTGTAGTCCATGTGATGAAAAATTCTAGGCTGGAGGCAGGCACCTTTGAAAGGACAAAAAGAGCCCTCTTGAAAGAGTAACAAAATGTGTTCTGTTTAACACCAACAGTAACAGTTTTCATGCCATTTCTTTTTTAAAAACAATATTTTTTATTAACATTTTCCAAAAACACTAAAACTCTGTAAATATATAGAAGGGAAAAAAGAAGAACGTAAAACATATGAATTAAAAATTAGAGAGTAGAAGAACGAAAGAAAAATAGAGAAGAGGAAAGTTAAAGAAAAGTAATCGACTTCCCTCCTTCCTTTGAACAGATTTTAGCAATTTGATTGATTCAAGCTTCTCAAAGAAAATAACCAGCATTACCCTTCTTCCCTCTCCCCCAATTCATGCCTTCAAAAAGAAAAGGCAAATCAACTTTTTCTACCAAAGGTTGACATATCTAGTGTGGTATCTCAATATTACTTTCTATTACATTCCGTTACAACTTACTTACATGAAAAAATGGCATTATGTGGCAAATGACATTAATACTTCTAAATTACATTAATGCTACTAAATTTAGTAAATGCTACTTGCTGACTTAATTACATAGTATTTTCACTAGTTAAAACTGTAAATCTATTACATGTTTTGTGACATCCCTAAATCCAGATATTTCAATACCCCTTCATTTTATTAAATCCTTTTGAGAATTAATAGACTATCCAATTATCATTATCCTATACCTGTAACTGTTTATTAACCTTGTTTAAGCCAAATCTGTTTCATTTTGAATTTGACTCTCCTCTTTCCTTGTAGTCATCTTATCTATGGACTACAGACTCTTTAACTTCTCTGGTTCCCTTCCTTGCCCCTTATTACTCCTTCAAGTTACTTCTCACATGACATTTTAGAATAGCTGTACTGAAATATCACTCTTATCTTTTACATCTTTCTCTCACCTCATCCAATCAACCAGGCTAAATCAATTTGATTTTGTTCCACTATCAAAATAATTTGCTTACAGATCAATTTTAGATTTGTCTCCCTCTTCTCCTCTGCCCTTGGCTGTACTATCTCTTTCACAAATCAAAGCTCCTTGGTCATAAATCTCCCCCAAGTCAGTAACTCTCTCCCTTTGTTCCTTCCATTAACTCAGATTGTCTCTCAATCTGGTTTTATCCTCTTTCACTTCCATATTACTGGCTTCTTTGTCTCTTTCTTGTCTTACATCTTGCCACGGTTCCTTGACGTAGAACTCTTTCTTCACAGCCTGTGTTATGTTCTTCTGCTGTCTTAGAGGCTTCACATATAGTTCTTCCAAGATCCATTATAAAAAGTCCTCAGAATGTTCCTGGGAAGTTTCCATCTTTCATTTAATCTAGCCGTTACAGAGTTAACAACTCATTTCAGTTGTGTCTAGCCAGAAGCTCCAGCAAGATAGCATTATCAGCATCAAGCAGATAACATCTGTACTTTCTCACACTGTAATTCTCCTTGTTAAGATCCAATTCCGTCTTGCAAATAAAATGTAATTCAGCCTGTTCACAAAGCACTTAAATCCTTAATCATTCTCTTTTAAAACATCAACCCTCAATTTTCTAATTCATTTGTCCCAATCTTATAAGGTAAACAATTTTGCTCAGCTCTTGATTGCAGATAGCTGTCTAAGCTCTATTGTTCTGTTTTAGTCAGAAGGAGTATTTACTTTTGTAACTTCAAAGGCTTAACTAAAGTTTTCTTCTTTCAAAAAAGTTAACAGCAAAGGACCATCAGATTCTCAAATCTAAACAGCTTCCTTTCATGGCAAGGGCAATGTCATTCCTTCGGTCCTTCCCATTCATAAAGTGTTTACTAACAAGTAAATATAAATAATGGGAATTTGGGAGCCTAATGAGAAGTCCTCTTTTCCCCTTTAATTCAGGAGGGGTTTCTGCAGCCAGAGATCCCTGTCTCTAGCAGTTTTACTGTGAAAACTCTCTTTGGTGCAGAGCTGCCATGGGGAGCATCTGCTGAGCCAGCCTGCCAGAAGTCAAGTCAGTAACAAAATGTGTTCTCTTTTAACATGTGTTCCCAGTAACAGTCTACTGCTATTCTTTGTAAATCCCATGGTCTGTCCCCACACTAGCATCTTAATTGACAAGTTAATTAATGATCATGTAACAAATTAAATTGTATCAGTTATTAGTGTTTGTGCTAGTGAACTGATTTTCTGGTTTCTAACATTTAATATTACCAAATTAATTTTCAAACTGAATGCATAGCAGGGGCTTGGACTCCATGGCCCCTGTGGTCTCTTCCGACTCTATGATTCTATGGTCCAAGTTCTGCAGCTAAATAACTAAGCAATCATTATACAAACTATGCTCTGTTTCTAGTAGGCCAGAATTGCTCAATTTTAACCTTTTGATAGATGGTTGATTTCCCCCCTGCTTGGTGGGGGATTTTTTGCCTATCCCACAATGCATCTATTGGAATTGGGAAAGTTGGCTTAGGTTGGGTTGCTAAATAGGTATTCACCTGGCAGGAAAGGGGCGAAATATCAGCTCCACTGGACACCTTGGGCACTCACTTAGGGTGTAGGGTAGATCTCTGAATCTGCCTCTTTTAGAATCATGTGACCTAGGAGGCGGTGCGGGAGTCTGTTCTTTAGGATGGCCTGGGAATTGGACTCCTGCCTGAAGGGTCCCGTGACTTTGGCTGGTGTTCCTCCTGGGTTTACCTTCCCCTCTCAAGCAGCTGGAGAGCAACCCAAATAACTGGATTGCTCTAGGGGCTCAGGTATCTCACCCGAGGGAAGGCTGAGGGGGTAGACAACAGGATGACACCCAACCTCAACTGGAGCCTCATCAAGTTGCTCACCCTTGCTGCTTCCTCCAGGACCATGAGAATAAATAAATAAATAAATATTTTTTAAAAAAAAAATAAAGGTGGCCTTTAGTTAATCCAATATCATGTGTCTGGACTCGTTATTCCAGGGTTGGGCATCAAGGTTCTGTTCCTGTTAGGCCAGAATTGCTCAATTTTAACCTTTTGGTTGACCTGAACAACAATGTGATTTGATTGTTTAAACTATTTCTGTTTCAGTATAATCTGACAATCTGAATAGTTTAAACCTTCATATGAAAACAGTAACATCTCAGAAAAGTAGCTTCCAACTATTTCCATTAGGGTCATACATGTTGGGTTTTAAGCCCATTTTATAACCATTCCACAGACGTTAATGCAGATGTCAGAAGAGGCACTGAAAGATCTATACTCTGCCATCAAGATTGGAGCTTACCTCCATGAAGGTGGTCATTTGTGTCTACCAGCCAATTAACTCACTGTATGAAAAGTCTATATCAAATGTTTTGTAATAACCATTTAGTGCTATGTGCAAGGTCCTTTTTCCATTAACTTTCTCTGTGGTAATGGAAAATGGTATTGTCTAAGAACTCTTTTAGATTACTAAGTGCTTAATGACTATTCTGCTGTTGCCTCTGTAGTTCTGATGGACCACAGTAATAGCTTTTTGAACCTACGACTAGAGAGTCTTACATGAAAGCAAGTGCCAGTGTGATTGTCTTTATGTTGTGGGGAGAACTTCAGAGCTGGGATAATGTCAAGAAGGGCTCTGTTCTAATAGAAATAAAAAAGCAGCAAATGAGGTAATCAAATTCAGATAAATTAGTATTGGCAGATTCTGAATGATGTACTTGCATGAGCAATCTTTCAAAATTCTTGCTTGTATACTGCTGCCATCTCTGTATTTATTATTATAATAATATGATCCATGAAGCATTTGAGGGTGGCTTAGCTAATTCTAATTAACCCAGTCAGAGAGAGCAGCAGGGTAAGTGGAACAGTCTATCGGATTGAAATTCATAACTTAATTGAGGTCAAAGTCCTGGGCTAGAAGAACAAAAGTCTTTCTCTAGGATCAGGTCGATCAATAGCAATAAATATCTGGCTTGGATACAAGTGCTTTATAGTGACAGATTATTTGACACTGGCCAGAGGGCTTGGTCTTGTTAAGGGCAGTGTCCTGTACAGTATTGCACTAGTTATGTTTGTAGTCTTTCCAAGACTGTAGAAGCCTGGAAGGAGAAGCATGTGATATATTACAGGCTCTTGTAAGGCATGGAAGGATGCAGTTTAGCGATCTGCCATAGAAATGGTGAAGAGTTGGTTACAATTTATTGATGTTTCTATAGTACTGCAGAGGTTTCAGTGGAATTAACAGTGAGTAAGGTCAAAAGGATGTTTTCTTTACAGCTCACACGCCAGATGACAGAGGTAAATAGGAGGTAGGGTCCTTTTTTGTATTCTGATTAAATTCCCCACTTTCATAAATGGAGAACTGGTAATATAGTGGTTAAAAATAAAGTAGGATATTAGGTATAATGTGTCTTTTTTGAAATGCAGTATACACATTTCTCATTTTGGTAAAATATTTTGCTTTTGACACTGTGTAGAAAAGCTGTGTAGAGAAGACAGCCATAGAAAATACTTCTGAGTAATGTAGTTTGCATAGTGTAAACAATAAAATATTTCCTATTTTTTGGAATGGAGTATAGGAAGAAATGTGACAGATTATGATGACTGTGGGTAGATGGTATAACAAGATCTGATTGAGCCTGGTCTCCTCTCAGGTTTACATATTCCTACTGATCCAGTTTAGTATGGTGAAGAAAAGGTTCAGAAGTTTTCTTTCTGCTTTTTATTAAGCATAGCTTGTTATGTTCTTCATACTCAACAGACTATAGAGTTAACCTTTAGAAACATAGGAGGCTGCTGTATTCTGTATTCTGGCCATTATTCTCATTAGTTTCAAATAAGCTAATTTTTTTTAAAAAATTATTAAAAATATACTTTATTAAACATACAACAAAAATACAAAAAACACAATAAAAACACAATACAAAACAAAACATACAACCACACATATAAAAAGAAAAATAACAATTCTTAATACATAAAGTAATACCCCTCCTTCTTCGACAGGAGGGGATACAACTTTCCATAATTGTATTTCCAAATAGTTTACCTACCTACTTACAAACCATACCAACCATTCATCCATAAACAATCCTTCTAACTTCTTACTCCTATCTTCACTCTCTCAAACATAAACTAATATACTTGACTTCTACCACCGAACCATTGAAAAATAAACACAAACTCTTCTCGTATCCCTAAAAACCTTCTTATTCAATTAATCCTTTTACTGGTATCCTCGCTTCCGCCTTGCTACTCTATATCAAACCTATAAATCAATTCCTTTCACCTACTCACGAATTATGTAACACTAAAAAATTAATGTTGTACTAATTTAACTAAATTAATTCAATTCAATTAATTCAATTATTAATTAATTTAATAATTCTAAAACCACTCCAATACTAGGAACACTCACTACTTATTTATCCAAATAAGCTAACTTCTTGTACCAAAACTTCTTTGTTTATTAATATAAGGATAATTAAGATGGATTGTTGTTCTAAAATGCCTTGTCTGCTAGGTTGTCTGTTGGAATAGATGCCTAGATTGCATCCGGAAGCAAATGACAGACAAGCTATTTGGTTAAATTATTGCTTTTACTGTTCTAAAGACTTTTCATACTTTTCTACTTATATCTTACTTTCTATTTTAAATGATGGAGATAATTAAAAATAAATAATTTAAAGTTAAATCATATTTTAAAGTAACAATGCTGCAATCAAACAAGATTATATGAAAGTTGTTCTGAGGTACACAACATCTGATAATCCTATATCTCAATTTCCTGCTGAGTAGGAAAGGAGAAACTTCTTATGCAAAGTTTGACTGAGGATTCTCGGAGCTGTAGTGCAGTCCCCCCCCAAACTCTGCTTTTCCAGGCACCTGAAGCTGATCATTATGTAAAAGCATTTTCTTTAACTTTATTGATATATATATTAGCTGATGACATGATATGAGGGTATCATGTGTATAAGGGCTGAAGGAATGTTATTTCCAGTGAATCCAATTTAATTTTTTGTTTTTAGTGATAATCCGTAAGATCTTACCATATTGTTTCTAATATCAAATCAGTTTTTTAAAGAATGATATGTATCATTGGGGTGCCATGGTAATCCTGCTGTAGAAAAAGTTGCTTCATGCATGGTTCTGTAGATTGGGATGAGGGGTCAAATGAATGTTCAGCCTTTGGTTCTCTTACAAATTTTAAAAGGGATTGCACTATGGCAGTTATTTTGTGACTGGCTGTGTTCCCCATAAAAGCCATTTTATGATGTTGCCCATGGCTTTTCCCAAAATTCCAAATGTACCCACAAAAGTCTAACATGGTTTCTTATCCTGAGTATGAAGTTTAAACAGTCTCTTTTTAATTACATCACTAAGATATAGCTTCAAGGTTTTTGTTGTCTTCCTTTATATATCACTTGAAAACACCTACCTGTATATCTTACCTATACAGCACTTACCTATCTAGCTATCTTAGTACCTTAAGATTTCATGTGGCTGTATAAATGTCAGGTCTGCTTGACCATGCAACCTGGTGTCATGTAATGCCATGCTATATAATGCCATGTAGTGCAACGTGATGCCATGTAGTGCTTTGAAGTTTGAAAAAAAAAAGGTTGGAAGAGAATTATGGAATTGAGTGAGAAACACTATGCTAGGAATGAGAGAATGTTGTTTTAGTGAACTTCAACAAGAGGGAGCAGAAGCAGCTTCAAGGTTATGCAAGTTGGCAGGCAGGATGAAAATCTGGGAAAAGAGTTGTTTTAATTAACTATCAAATAGAATGCTTACACATGAAAATTTGTAACGTTACAGCTTATATGATACTGCAGACCCAATAGTTCTTTAGTCCTAGCAATTACTAGGGAGTTCTGTTGTTGCCTCAGTGTTCGGAATAAAGCTTTTTTACTCTCTACACCTGTTCTCTGAACTCGAAGCTAGCCAGTACATGACAATAAAGGTGTGCCAAGATAAAGGCACCATATCCTATCTGATCTTGGAAACTAGGCTGGTTAATGCCTGGATGGGAGATCACCAATGAATACCAGGTGCTGTAGGCTCTATTTCAGAGGAAGGAACTGGCAAAACCATCTCTGAGTATTCCTTCCCTAAGAAAGCCCTATGAAATTCATGGGGACACCGTAAGTCGACAGGCAACTTGAAGGCACACACATCTACACAGGGAGAGAGAGGAAGAGAGAACGAAGGTTTCTCCTGGATCCTTGTATTTTTGTGGGTCAAAAGAAAATTCTCACAGCCTACCAATTTCTCTCTGGAAGTAATTGGATGTGTACTCTATTTATTTTGGATAATAATTCTTAATTGGCTAGTCATTCTTATCAGGAATTTGGGCCTTTATGCAGTATGGATGCCCTTTGTCCTCCTTGAGAGTAGTTTTGCTGTGACAGCTTGAAATTAAAGAGAAAAATAGTGCTATGGACGTTCCAGGAATAAAATTGTGTTCTGTGTGGCATACGATATTTCTTTGTTGTTGTTTTGTGTCTTCAAGTTTCTGACTTATGGTGACCCTAATGTGAACCTATCTTGGGGTTTTCTTGCCAAGATTTCTTCAGAGGCGGGTTGCCTTTGCCTTCCTCTGAGGTTGAGAGAATGCAACTTGCCCAAGGTCACCAAATGGGTTTCCATGGCTGAGCAGACCCTGGTCTCCAGAGTAGTAGTCCAAAGCTCTAACCGCTACACCATGCTACAGATTAATTATAGGCATACCTCAGTCAGCAAAGCCTCTGAAAAAGAAATTCCTTCTTACAAAGCCTTTTTATGTCTGCCCAACCACTTTTTCTCTTTGTTCTCTCTTTAACTAGAAGGGTATTTGACAGCATTGGCATTGGGAAAATAATGAAGGAGAGCTAGAGAAACACAGGCTTTGAGTGTCAGGCTGCAACAGGATGTCTGCGGTAAACAGTACCATAAAATTTATTGTGGGCAAAATGGGATTCTACTGCAGCTGATCCTATTATGTAGCTATATCTGCCTGCCTACGTCAGGCAAGGTTAACAGCAGCTTCCTCCAGATTCCCTTACAGATCATGCATGAACTGCAAAACAAAGAAGAGGGGAAAGCAGACAGATCTGCCTTTTGTGCTCTCCACAGTATGTTAAAAAAGCATAAATCTATTAGTTTGGCCATCAGAATGGAAATCATAATAAAAATGGAGGTTGGTGAAAGAAAAAGACATCCCTGGATGCATTATGGAAGAAGATTCAAAATGTTTTTATTGATTTATGAAAGGCTTACTTGACCTGGTTGTTTAATTTCATATGTGCCTATTGCTAATTTTGAATAAAAAGTTAGCTGAAACATACCAAACTGCTCTTCTTTTGGAGGAAGTAGGAACCTATGCCTATTTTTTTCCATGTTATTTCTGCCTGTGGTATCAAAGTTCCTGTTAAAGAGATCTTGCCCAGGAATACATCAACTTTGTTAACTGAGGTATACCTGTATGTGGATAATCAGAAGTATATATATGAAATGCTTGCACTATGATAGCTAGTAAGTAGAACCTTTAGGTACCTGCAGAATAATGCCCACTGCCTTTCTTTTAAAATCAATCAAAGCTGAATAATTGGAAGTACCCTGGTAGTGGACAGGAAGTGAGTTAAACAGCACTCTATTTTTGCTTTTCTGCTCAAATCTCTTTCTCATCTTAAAGCTGATTTTCATAAGGAAAAAGTTCCTGCCTGCATTACATGCAACTGATTTTCCTAATCATTCTCAAAAAAAATTAATAAGTAAAACAGAAGGGTAAAAATAGCATAGTGCTGAGAACAGGAACAGCAACAACAAAAAGTTTTCACAGGTTTGCTATTTTTATTCCTGCAAATGTTCCTATGGAAACTCCAAGTTTTGACTCTAGCTGGGAAATCGTTGAATTTCTATACCATCCCTTCTGTGAACCCAACTCGCCCATAGCATGGCATGCTTATTAGATCACACTAGTTCTCATCATTACTTTATTACATTGCAGAGTATACTAAGTAACAGTTTTAGTATCTGGAAACCATCAATATAAGGTTTGTCATAACAGCTGATAGATGCTCTATGGTGGTTGCATGGTGCATTTCAACAAGTAGCAAAGCATAGCACAAGTAAAAGTGAGCACTTCTGGGTCCATTTAGTTTTGGTAAGAAATGTAAGCTAAGATCTTAATGTAACAATGCTCTTCTGCAGCCAGCTATAACATGAGTGGGTTGATATTTTCAGTATCATATATGCAGTGTTTCATTGTGCAAATGGATTTTGCATTTTTGCAGTGGTGATATCCGTGTGTGCAACACCAAATGAGGGCTATCAGGCAGAACGAGAGTAGCAGGCATTTTGATTATAAGGTGCAATTCTGTTCACATTTCTCTGGGTGTAAGTCCCACTTAATTCTGACTAAATGTGCATAGGATTTTCCTGTTAAGCACATGCTTCTTGTTTAAACAGCTTGGACTTGTTTGTATTTTGCATTACACACACATATATATAGGGCTTAGTACACAATCATTTCAGAAACAGAAACTCAGACTGAACTTCAAGGATGCATGTTTTGTTATTTTAAATATAAACTGAGGACAAAAATAATGGTATAAAACAGTGGTTCTCAACCTTCCTAATACCGCAACCCTTTAATACAGTTCCTTATGTTGTGGTGACCCCCAACCATAAAATTATTAATTATTTATAATGCCTCCCTCCCCCGCAAAGGCCGCCTTGCCGGTCAGGAACGGGGGGGGGCGGGCAGGGAGGGAAAGAGGAGCTGTGCGTCTCCCCTGGGAAAAACTCTGAGAACCCCCCCCGGGCTCTGCTTCGCTCTTGTTTCCGCTGGGGGGGGCAGTGTGGGAAAAGTTTCCAGAGTGTTGACCCTGTCAGGGGGGAGGAATCCCAGCGTCTTTGTCTTTTGTGCCAAGCACAGCTCGTCCCCCCGGAAAAGCGCCGCCTTGCGGCCCCCTGGCCCTTCCGCAGCGCCCCCCTCCGTGGCGAGTGGGGCAGGGGCCGTGGCAAGGAGGGGGCCTGCCCCCCGTGCTGCTGCCGCCCCCCCCAAGCTGGCCCGTCAGACGGGAGGTTCTCCTGATAGCGGAGAAGGGGAGCGATTTCAGTCCCTTCTGAACAGGGGGCAGGAGGACGCAAACGCATGGCTTGCGCACCACCACTCCTGGGCCTTTTCCGCACATTACCTTATCGTGGAGGTGGGGAGTGCCGTTTGCGCAAGCAGGTTCTTGCGCCAGGCACTCTCTTCGCTGCTCCTTTGTCCCACAGCTGGCTTCCTGGTTGTGCAACCGCCCAGCCCCTCCCTCCTTCAGCGCAACCTACAGCTCCCAGGCTTTGTGGGGGTAGCAAGGCGGCGGTGTGCCAGGGTTGGCTGAGTGGGGTCATTGCTGAAGTAATACCCTGTGCCCCGGTTCTCTCCCCAAAGCCACTCGCTAATATGTTTTTTTTCCTGAGGGGGTGATAATTATTTCTAGCTCCCTTCTCTCCCTTCCAGCCAAGACCACCGTGATAGGAGGCGCAGCGACCACTGCTTTCTTCCTCCCAGAGGCTCTGGAGAGGCGGTGGTGAGGTTTCGATGGCAGCCGCAAGACCTCTGCAGGGAAATAAAAAGCGGAGAAGGCGGGCAAATGGTGCCCTCAGGTCCCCAGCATAACCACAGCGCGTCCCCTCCCTCAAAATGCGCCCCTTCCCTGATTGCCCGGCCATGCCAACAGAAAGAAAGAGGAGTGCCAAAGTGACAGCCTGCTCATCTCAGCCCCTTCCATGCCAATATCGCACCTTGCCCCGCCATTCCTGGGTTCAAAGTCCCAGAGGAGTCGGAGCACCGGGGAGAAGGCACGAAAAGAGCAGTTTCTCCCCTCCCCCCAATAGCCAATGCAAAATTGCCTGGGAAGGGCAATTAGATGGGGGCTCGTATTCCCGCACGCTAACCTATGTTCTTCCACACTCGTCCAACGCGTCCCAGGGTCGAAAACAACAAGTGTCCAGCTCAGCAACTCCATGGCTTCTCTCGTAATCTCCCCCAGAGTTAAAAGTAGCAAAGTTCTTTCTTTGAGATCCCCCAATCCCAGTGAGATCCTCCTGAGATATATTCTAGCAGTAATTTCACACTCCTAGATCCGCTTTCTTTCCTCTCTGCTGCTACCCCCATCAAAGCGAAAAGGAAGCGGGGAAGATACACTTCTCCTCGCCTTTGTTTCAGCTCCTGACATTTTTCGCCGCCTTGTCACCCCACTCCTCAAAGCAAACTCTACGCCTCCGAGCCTAAGAAACATGTCCTTCCAGCCGATCTCTTCCCCACATCTGCAAATCCAAAAGTGAAATAAAAAAAGACCTGCTTTCTCTTGCCAGTCATTGCACCTAAAAATCATATGACCTGCAATGGCCCCGGCCTTTTAATTTTGGTTTGCAATCGCTATTAAAAACATTTTAAGATGCAAGCCAGCCAGCCAACTGTCGTGTGTATACAGATGCAGCATTGGGTGAGTTTTGGTTTGTTTTTTTTAAAAGGATGAATTGGGTTTTACCTTACCAAGAGCGTGTTTTTGCGGTATTTATGTAATTCCTCAAGGTTATCACGGTTGCCAAGAGGTGCGAAATGGAAAGGAAAACAGGCGGATGGACTGAATCGCGGGAGCAAAACTAAAAGTTATTCCTCCTCAGCTTTTGGCGGCGATGAGTCCAGATCGAAAGCAAAACAAGGCAAGGAAACCACGAGGAGACGAAGCTTGGAAATTCCCACCTCCCTTCCCCGGCTCTCTCTCTCGCCCTCCTGCTCTTCCACCTCTTCCCAGGCCTGTTTGTGCAGCGAGCAAGCGAGCGAAAGGAGGGGAAGCGGCGGGGGCTGAAAGGAGAGAGAGCGAAAGAGGTGCGGAAGTTTGCCGCAGCCGCTCACTGGCAGCTGCTGCCGCTTTCATCATTTCTCTCTCCAGCAACAGCGGTGGCTGCAGCAGTGGCGCGCTGTGAGCGAGGGGAGAAGAGCAGGTGAACCAGGCAGAAACCCAGGTTTCAGTTCTCCAGTGAGGGGAAGGCGAGCTGCCGCTTGCTTTCCTCCACGTCCCCGTCTTTTCGCCCACTCTCTCATTCCTGAGCTCTCGCCCAGTCGGCCGCCGCCACCGGAAGCCGTGGGACAAAGGAAGCTGTGGGACGAAGCCAGCTGTGGGATGAAGCCAGCTGCGGGACGAAGGAGCAGCAAAGAGAGCACCTCGCGCAAGAACCTGCTTGCGCGAACAGCACC
This sequence comes from Iguana delicatissima, assembly GCA_948472985.1. Lineage (NCBI taxonomy): Eukaryota > Metazoa > Chordata > Lepidosauria > Squamata > Iguanidae > Iguana > Iguana delicatissima. The sequence continues at coordinate 169,456 of CAOKZL010000855.1, forward strand.
CCCACCTCCGCGATAAGGTAACGTGCAGAAAAGGCCCAGGAGTGGTGGTGTGCAAGCGTGAGCGACACGCTTGCGTCCTCCTGCCCCTTTTGGTGGGAGGATGCGAGTGCATGGCTCGCGCTTGCACACCACCACCGAGGAGGGAATGGAGCCTAAGACCATTGGAAATACGTATTTTCCGATGGTCTTAGGCGACCCCTGTGAAAGGGTCGTTCGACCCCCAAAGGGGTCGCGACCCACAGGTTGAGAACCGCTGGTATAAAAGGTCAAAGTAAAACAAATAGTAACGGATCAATTTGCATATTTGCTTTTTGTCTGTAATATTTCTTGTGTCCATTCACACTACTCATTCACTTTAGACGATGAGTCTTCTTCTTCTACCCCTCCTCACCAGCTGCTCCACCTGGTCCCCCGGGCTGTTGTGCTCTTCATTTTGCTGCATTTTAAAGCATTGTTTCTTAAGCTATATGTTGTGGGAGAGCAGAATTGCCCCCTCAGTATGCCAGCAGCTAGTACGGTGTTTGTACTCATTGACTACAGTTCCTTCCTGGGACCTCTCTAGCAATCGGTAGCAGATGGCTTGGGGACCAGCACTGGTCCTAGGATCACCATTTTGAGTGTCAGTGTTTAAATAGTTGGAATATATAGCATTCTATCCCACTCAACAGCATAGGAAGATCTCATTAAAATAAACAAACAGAAGCTGAAACTTTTGAACTGCGGTTACAGATGATATATTGTCTGCAGCTTGCATATATTGTAGAGTTGTCTTTTCTTTCATTTGTTCAATTTCAGGGCAAATTAGAAAACCTGCTGTTTTTCTGAAAATCTGCCTTTTGTGTTTGCATACTTAGTTTGTAATCTAATAATTTAACATTCATTCTGCTGCAATAATAGTAAGGACACTGACTAGTTGTCCAAAGCTAGCAGTTAGATTCCATGAACAATATTCAGTCAATTTTTGGAAAGCAGTGATGTAGTTAGGGCTGATATTTATTTATTTGTTTGTTTGTTTATATCTTGTCCTCTATCCAGAGATCTGAGGACAAAGTAAATAAAATAACATGATCAGTTTTAAAAACCTAAAACTGTAAACAGCATTTGGAGGCCAAAAAACTATTAAACAATTTAGGTAATTAAAAGAAAACAGATACTATCATTCCTCCATAACTGCATGTTTAACTTTTGTGGATTTGATTGTTAATGGATTATTTGTGGCTGCCCCTGCTGCTGCCCTATGCCATTTTTAATAGGGATTTATTTATAGGTCCTTGTCTTGTGTTCAGAGACTCTCTGCAATCCTCACAAGACTGAGAGAGACGGTGAGAGACTGCAAATGCGAGGTGAGGCTTGTAAGTCCTGGCGTAGGGCTGCCTGCTTCTGCGTTGTGAAGGACTCCGGCTGTCTCGTAGGTAGAACCGGGCAGCTGGCCTGCTCCTCACCACAGATTCAGTGTACAGTTGGCCCTCCACGTTCACTAGGCTTGAGGCGCATGACCCCTGCAAAAGTGAAAATATCAAAGAGTGTGTGTGTGTGTGTGTGTGTGTGTGTAATTGGGAAGGGGACCAACATGTGGGGAAAGCAAACACCAAGGGTTCAAACCAGGTCAAGGAAAGGAGAGGGAAGGGATGTGGTTCAGCATGATGGCCCTCTATGTCCTCTCTTGTTGCCTATCTTCTTCCTTGATTGCAGGGGTTGGCATCAAAAGAGGGTTTATTCTGCTGAGAAATCAGGCTGTGAATCATCTTTAGCTGGCCAGGCAGTGCCTATTGGAGGGGGAAGAGGGCTGGAGGCAGGTTTTTTACGGGGCCTAATTAGATCAGGTTCTAATCAGACCCCTTAAAAAACCTGCCTCCAGCCCTCTTCCCCTCCAATAGGCACTTCCTGGCCAGCTAAAGATGAGGGAAAAGAAGCACTTGAGGTGGGGTCAGGGGCTGGAGAAACTTGCAAATAATCAAATCTGTGAAAGTGAAACCCACAAATGTGGAGGGCCAACTGTATTGTGTACTGTACATTTGAATCCATGGCGGGTTAAATCTGCAGATCGTACATTTGTGTGTGTGTGTGTGTGTGTGTGTGTTAAATATAGTTTGGAGCGCCTAGAGAGGTTTGTGTTTTTTCTACTTTCGTAGGAGTCCTATGCCCTTAACCCCCTACGAACGTGGAGGGATGACTAAAAAACCAGTTAAAATACTTTAAGGCAATTTAAAATCATGTACATGTAGGGGTTTGTGTAAAACCAGTTAGACCCTAGCAGCTTTTATAAACAAACATGTTTTCACTTGGTGCTGAAATGACAGCAATGCAGGCACCGATTAGCCATGTAAGGAGCCGGAGTCCAAGTTCCCACAGGTGAGCTCTCTCCCCTGATGACATCCATGATGGCAAGTGGTGGAGGCAGTTGCAAACAGACTTGGGATCCACATGGGGTGGAATGGTCAAGCCAAGGACCACTAGAGCTGATGTTCTATTTATTTATATTTATATTTATTTATATTTATATTTATATATTTATAAATAAATATAAATGATGTTCCAGTGGTTCTCAACCTGTGAGTCCCCAGATGTTTTTGGACTTCAGCTCCCAGAAGCCCTGAGCATTGACCATAGTGGCTGGGGCTTCTGGGAGCTGAAGTCCACAAACATCTGGGGACCCACAGGTTGAGAACCACTGTTCTACACAATCCTTTAATTTTTTTTTTTTTTTTTTTTAGTAGAGTCAAGCCTGGCCAACTGGTCATGTATTTGATTGCAAATGTCATTTTCTACATCATACTGATGCTTATTATGTGCTGCGTTCAGCAGTAGATTAGCAGAAGCAAATTAAGTTTTATTTCTATACTCATGATGATATGATGATTTAAATGAGTTTACGATGCAAATGCTGAATGTGAAACCAAATAACTTGGACATTCTATCTAGAAAATGCATTTTCTTGGCTCTTACAATAAAATATAAACATAAATAAAATTATATTTAAAAAGAAGTGTACAATGAAGTAAAATTTAGTAACAGGATGGATGCATGTGCCTTGTTTAAATATCCCCTTGAGATTATCCTCTTCCTAAAATTTGTTGTAATGTTGCAGTTTAACATTTGCAGCTGAATCCGCTGACCAGGATTAAAGCCAGCTGCAAACCTGCTGTTTTACAATCCTCTTCTCTTTAGCTACTCAATAACAGTGAAAACTTTATGAGCCAGAGAATTATATGGTTAGAAGCAATGAGAAATGTTTTGATTGTGAATTGTGATGTCTGTGTCAGAACAATTCTAGGCTAAGTCTGAATATTGATGGTGGTAGTGCTGATGACGATGACAACGACAATGGAAATGGAATCTGTTTACAATTGAAGCTGTCAGATGATACCTTGGGTGTTAAAGACTGATAATCTCAGAGTTCTTTGCTATAAACCAACAGGCAGTACACACTGCTTTACAAGACACGATATAAACTTCCAGCTTTGGGTTTTACTACATTTTGCCCTGGGAATATCATTTGCACCATCAAACTCATGGTGTATAGTACAAGAAACCTGAGTCTACTTAGGTAATCATTAATATGGACTTCCTTTACAATATCTAATGTAGGCTTCTGATGTACAGTCAACCAACTTCCCCATACAAACCATAGGGCTGGAAGAACTGCAATATCAGCATATCAAAATACAAACATGGGCAAAGACATGTGGGTGACACGTATCATATGGGAAACAGTTGAGCCTTTTTGAACCATAAAATGAATATGTAAAAGCAACTTCACTCCCCAAAAGCTGAAAACAGCTTTTTCCACTTACGGAGTCTCTGATGGGGTTTTCCAGAAATGTTAGTCGTAATAGAACAAATGGAAATGTGAATTACCTTCAAATTACATTTGTTTTCATGAAACAGCAATAACTACATGTTTAAATTAAAGTAAATTATTCTGTTAAGTGTTCTAGACAAGTTAAAGTAAATTATTTATTCACAAAAGTCTAATGTCTTCATTCCTGTGTGCTCATATCAGTTATGAAGATTTGCTACACACCGTGGAAGCAATGACTGAAAATGAAGGGGCAGAATTTACTCAGTGTATGAGCTTTACCTTTCTGTAAAATGATTTTGTGTGTTTCGGCTACACTAACTGTGCCATGATCTTTGTTGCCATTAAGCTGATTATACCTGGCCCAGGCTTCCTCCAACTAATCCTGAAATATTGCAACTAATAGGTTTTCATTTTAACACAATTTTTTAAATTCCATGCAGTTTGATTTCTTTGGTCTTTAAAACTGATTGCACTATATTATAGGGATCACTATGTTAAATATTCCTTTTGATTGATGTTTGAAGCTAGAACATAATAATAGCTATGTTTTAGAGGAGAAATCTTTTGACCCGTTACTTACATGCATTGTGTTGCATTCAGGAGCCATGACCCTCCCACTTTTCAAAAGGCAAACACATTCCATTGTTCTGATACTGACATTCTCCCCACCCCTAGCCATATGTTGCAGGCAGTAGCTTGCTGTATACCTGAATGTCTGCAAACATCCCAGTTAGTGACCAAATACATTGTGTATATAGTATAAGAACTGTGAAAATAGCTACACTTTCATCTTACTTGCTTCCAGTTGGCAATCTTCCAGCTAGAATTTGGGTCCTTATTGAAATGAATGGAGAGTGTATTGATACATTACACCAAGAGTATGGGAGCCGCACCTCTGTTTTCCTTCCCCTGAAATTCTGTTTGCGTGCAGGAAACTTGTGTTACCATTTGCATTTTGCTCAGAGTTCAGAGTTTTAGTTCAACTCTTCAACTTCCTTGTGACTTCACCTAGACTAGGAAGGAGCTCTCAGATATTTCTTTCAAATTTGCCTCAAGTAGTATGAAGCCTACACAAAATTAACAAGCTTGTATTGCATCTTTGTAAGATAGTTTCAGAATAATTATAGCATTTTTCATTATAGACAGTTTTGGCGCTGTGGCTGTAACTACATATATATGAGATTTTGTTTCCGTCAGTGGTTTGGTGTTTGAGTAAATATGATGCTTTAGATGGAGGCAGTAAGCATTTTCAGCAATGATTGTGACCACCAGAAAAGGGTGAGAGTCACTTCAGGTCAGAAAAGTGAAAGCCTTTCTGTAGACTCCACTTTGCCTAATATGTGGCACTGTTAAGGCCTCCAGATAATCCCTTTAGATTACTCATGGCAGTGCTTAGTGAATGCTTATTTTGAAGTGACTGCCTTGTCTCTAACCATTACAATTGGTTTTTCATGCATCTACGAAAGTTGTAGCACCTGCATCGGTTGTGCTGTTTTTCTAACCTTTTTAAGAATTATTTTTCACATTACTGAAGCTTTAATCCCGTGAGCTCACCCTTTAATAACAAGAAACAGTATCAGTGTTCTTTGCCATGCTCATTGGTGCTTCAGGGTAACTCATTCCTGAGGAACACTCCTAATGGCATTCAAGGCTGTCTTTCTTTCCTTTCCAGAGGGGTGCTTGCTATACAGTTTTTGCAGGTTGCCGTGAAGCGTGCCATGTGGGTTCAAGGACATGCTCCCAGTTTAATGTGCACAGGCATGCTCCTGCTCCTGCTCTGATTGGCAAGGTTAACTCGGAGAGGCTCGGAGAGGCTTCAGCTTTTTAAACTGATTTGATTAGAACTACTACTTTATCCTCTTCACTCCCCCTCCCCTAGCCACTACCTCCTGATCCTTTTAACATTGGTCCAATAACCATTCACTCTGTCTCTTCCCCCTGCCTCCCCACCCTCTATCCTATTTTCATGCTGAATTTTGACATTTTATAAAATAGATTAAGAAGCTCTAGAGGAAGGATTAGGCACTAATATCTGTCTCCTGGGTGCATTGTTTTCTGAGATGGGTTGAAAGTGCGATTCTTTTTGCCTCACCTCCTTAGCAGTTTTCTGGTGTCCTGTCAGCATGCAGATTTTAGGCAGCAGGCAGCTATGTCTTGATATGAGATTTTTGGAGATGTTTTACTTGGTTCCTTGTAAAAGAATTGATTTCAGCCATCGCTCCTCTTCTGCTTTGTCTACTCTCTGACAATTGTGCAGTGTGGGCTTCTCTTCACAGAGGCTACTTTTTGACAAACTGTTGACTACTTGCATGACAAATTCCTCAGTGACTATATCCTGTTACAGAAATGGTTGCTTCCAGTTACAGTTCCACATGTAAATTTGTGCTAAATCCTGCTGTGAATAACTGAGATACTCAGTTATACATAATGTCATCTTCTCAGCTTTTGATCACAGGTTGTGGAACTTCCTTTCACGTTGTTTTTGCTGCAACAGGCAAAGTCCTTTTTATTCAAGTTGGCCTTTGGCTGAGAAAACAAATTTTGTGCCATGCTTTCATTGTTGCTTTCTTTTAAAATTTTAATTCAAATGTGTTTTAATATTATAATCTGTTAAATTGTATTTTAATATTATATTTTTTCTTTTAATGTCTGCCTTTCTTGGTTAATCTTGTTGCGAGCTGGCTTGAATTCTGGTTTTAGGAGGAACATGGGCTATAAATCAAATAAATAAATGGAGCAAATGTGCCTTGATAATTTTCATTTAACATAAATTATATAGTGAAGGCTTTGCCATTTCTCCATTTCTGCTATGACATTTAGGACCTGTTGTTAACATGCAGTCCCATTCTTGCAGATAGGTGCACAAGAATATTATGGACTTGTGCATGTGTAACTAGGTGGGTTGAGCAATGTGTATGGCACACATTGGGTCCGTCTTCCCCACAACCTCTGTGTGCACAATTTTCAGGTTACTGCAAAGCATCATGTTCTTATGTCTAAAGTGGTGATGACATGCAGACACACTGAAGTGTCCATGTGCATATCACCACCTTTGAATATAATGGAATATGAGCATTTGTGAATTTCACTGTTTGTGGGAAAGGGGGTTCCTGGAATGGGACCCAGCATGTAAGGAGGGCCCATTGTATGCCTTGCCTTCAGAAGGAACTGTATTCGCACACAGATAACTTGATAGACTGTGCTATTTTTCTCACACATTCTTCCTCAGACATTGACACGTATGACATGTGGAGTCTTTATTTTGCTGCCGTGGTACTCAGATGTTAGTAGTCAGTTTCATTTTGTATGTGCAAAACAGGAGTTAGCAGAGAGACTTTTCAAAATAACAAGTGAAAAACAGCAGTGTCAAAAGCTGTAGATGCAGAAAAGTCATCTCTATTGTACCTGCACCCTGGGTCCCCTTACCTTACACAGCTGTTGCTGACTCTCTACTCTGTTGCTGAGGGAATCTGTTGTTAAGTGTAGAGGGCAACTAAGCTTGCAAAACTACATCTGGTGGAACTAGAACAAATAGTGGAGTATAAACACAATCCCCTACCCAATTTATTAAATCCTGACAGGCTGCATTACTTAAGAGTTCTCGGAAAGAATTAAAGCCGTTTTGACTTGCGGGGAAAATTTTAGTGACATTTAAAAGGTTTCTCTTGTGTTCCTTTTTAATGGGATATATCAAAAAGGCTTGTTTTAGGCTAGCAAATGGGACGACAATCCAATTTCTCCTGATTCCATCAAGACACTCTGAAAGCATTAGCTTGTGCTGTTAAAAGAAAAACAGCCCCCCACCCACCCACATGCTTGACCCTCTGCACCCAATAGCTGAAAACAGTGTCTTGATGTGTAGGTATTTACTCACGATTGTATACTTACAGCACTCAAGTGCATTCTGGAAAATCAGAATTATACTGCCAAGCTAGCATGCATATCAGTCAAGTGAAACATGCTAACTGGGGCTTCCATGATGTTTGTGGTTTTAACCAAACTAAAAAGGCAACATAATAGATAATTTTATATAATGCACTCCTGACAGATTCCTGTTTCCTGAAAACAAGGGTATTTCTGGCCAGGAAATGAAAGGGGATGGAAGCCCTCCTAGGAGTCATTATAGTAAAACTGGGGAAGCTTCTCTCAAGCTGCTTTCTCTTTGGGAATGGAGGGTTGGCACGCCAACAGTGGGTGAGGCCAAAGCTACTCCAGATTTTGTTTTTCCTGTTAAGGACAGCACCATCTATGTCATTTCTGTGTGGTTTTGATAATATTAAGACCATCACCAGCTCTCCACTCCAACAGTGCACTCTGTTTCTTTCTCTTTTTCCTAAACACATGTGTGGCTGTATGTGGATTGTATGGGTGTGAATGGCTTCATACGTACCTGTTGTTTCTCATACGCATGTCTCATAAATCCATCCATTGGCCACCCCTCTCTTCCTGGCAGAGATACTTTTGAAAATGCAGATCAAACTGAATTATTTCTTTCAGAGCTAGGCTTGGGTGGCTGACTTTGGGGTGCCACAAATGGTAGAAAGTAACTGATTTGCTGTCATAATGGAGGGGTGCCATTTGATTTTTCTACTTAGACATCAAAACAAGATGGGAAGTGTCTCCTCTAGTGAACACTGAACTCTGCGTCTTTGCTTCTCTGACTTCTTTGACCTGAAAGTTTTCTTTTCTCCTTTGGAGTTCCTCCCTTTTCAAATAGAGGAGAACATAAAGACTCTAATATGTCCCTTCCCTCAAAATATACATATGATGAAAGTTACCCATAACCCACTGTTCTGGGATGAATGAGAACAAGCATATTTTTGACAGTAGTGGTACTTAACAGAATAGTCTTCTGTCTTTAGTAGAAGAACTCTGTTTGGTGATTCATAGTAAGTTTTGTGTTTCAAATATCCAATTGTAGAAAATCTTGACCCATCAGCTATAAATATAGCCCCATGTATAATATAAGGTGTTATGGAGGAATGGATCTTGTTATGTCTAGATTAAAGCATGGGCGACATGAGTCACAATTGCTAGTTATCTTATGGGGACAATAACTTCAAAAATAGTGTAATAAGTAAGAGCAAAGTTATTTTGCTGATGTAACAACTAATAGTTTTAGTTATGTTCAAAAGGGCATTTTCAGAGGAGTATTTCAAGTTTTATGTTGTCTTATCAATCACAATCACTATTGGAGCTATGTTGATATATTTCCGTATTATCTAGTTATTCACCCAGTTGTAATAGGAAGCAGAAATATATATTACATATAATAATAATATACAAAGTATAGTATTACTTTGGAAGCCTTTGAAATGCTCTGAATTATTTTTCAACTAAAGTAGTTTTTTTTTTATCAGTGATCAGATTCATGGTTCTAGTCTTACTAGTGGCTGTTTATCATCTGAAAACGTACTTGCATTTTTAACTTGTCAAAACAGCTTTTCTTAATACAGTACTACCACATACAGCAACAGTAGTATCAAAGGCCTACCATATCACTACAACACCTCCCCACCAGTCTTCATCAGTCAGCCTTGCCGCCAGAAAAAAATTATAAGGTGTGCTGTCCATATTTTCTTGGTGAAGTGCAGGATTGAGAAGTAACGCTTTGCTATTAACAAGATTACCCATAAGATGTTAGGGTTCTTGAATAATGAGTATCTGGTGATATTTTTACTTTTTTAACTTGATTTTTTAAAAAGATTTTCTTTAATCATTTTAGATTGACTCCCATCCATGGAAAAGTAATGAGCAGCATTACTTTGTGTTTAGTTGTAGTAGTAGTGAATTGTTGAAATGAGAATGTTGTACCAAGTCATTACTAATTGCATGATTTAAAAAAAATATCTTCCCATGTTCTAGTGAAGTGATGTCCCATTATGTGGAGACCCAGTACCTGTGTTGACTTACCTTGGTTGCATACTTCCAAGGCCAAGAGAAGGCATTCTTCCCTGCATTGAGCCTTCAGGAAGTAGTGCATGAAATGTTTCATATATTCCATATGCCAATACTTACATAGCCTAAATGGTACCTTATATGCTCAAGAACTGTTTTGGAAAGGGGACCAAAACAGTTCTTGGGTTGGTGATTTGATTATGAAATTGTCATGGAATGGTGACTTGATTGTGGAAGGGTAAGTTGAAAAAATCATAGAACAGTGATTCAAAAAGAATCATGGAATGGTGGTTTGGAATCATGGAATGATGATTTGCAAAAAGATTTGCAAAGTGGGGAGAGTTAAAAGCACTGATTTGCTAGAAGTAGTTAGTGAAGAGGAAAGTATGACACTAACAACCTGGGAGAAGTCAAATTGCTGCTGATCAAGTGTCATTAGGAGCCACAAGAGGCTAGGATGTGGAAGAACTAAGGACATGAGCTGTGTGGTGGTATCTGTCCCCCTTTCTTGCTTTTATTCTGTTTCTTCTGCTCTATTTCTTCTCTTCCTCTTCCCTTTTTTGTTGTTGTTGTGTGCCTTCAAGCCTTTTCCAACTTAAAACAACCCTAAGGTGAACTTGTCAACAGGGTTTTCTGGGGCTGAGGATGTGTCATGCACCTAAGGTAACCCAGTGAGTTTGTATGGCCGTAGAGAATTAGACCCTGCTGTTTAGGGTCACAGTCCAGTGCTCAGGCCACTACATCATGCTGGCTCTTTCTTCTCCTCCTACTGAGCACAAAAGAAAACAGAAAAAGAGATCCATGAATATAAAAGGGGTACTCATTATCTCGATAGGCATTTGCTGGTTAACACTGAGGATTGTTTTTATATTTCCCCAGGGATAAAGGTGAAGGCTGCCAATAGAAATAAAAACAAAAATTCAGTTACCTGGGATTGGGCAGCACAGTGTCCATAAGTCTCCACAAAGATAGATCAAAGTAAAATATGTCTTTTCTTTCTAACTGAGCCAAAATAGTTCTGGTGATTCAGTTTCCAAAGCAAATAAAGTTCACTAGCCCATATTGCAGGTTGGAAGGAAATGTATCTGGGAGATTCACTTATGAGAACCTTGCAGTGTAATGCATGCTGAATACTGAAACATTGAAGGCTAGAATCTAAGTGGTTCAAAACAGCCCTATATTGTTGTTCATAATTAGTAGACCCCTTTTGCAGGATAGAGGCATGTGAAGTGAAGTTGAAAGACTAGGTTAAAACACTTTGGGAAGAGCAAGTAGCACACACCAGTCCTGTAGTGTTGTTTACTGTTATACCATCAATGCTAGTGGCTGTGGACTACACCTTTTATGCCTGTGTTGCCCACATTTGGGATTGCAGGTCAGAAGTGAGACTGAAACTCACTGGAATTCCCAGTCAAAAATCCCTCATAGCTCTCAGGTTGCAGCAAAGGTCAGTCTGCTTAAGCAGACCCACCAAGCTTCCTCCCTAGCTGAAATCATCTCTCAGTTGCACGTCAAAAGCTTATGCTCCATTTAGTTTCATGCAAATTGGTTGCACTATTAAATGTTCAAAAATTAAATTTTCCACATGAAATAAGTTTGAGGTTAGGCCGGGGAATCCTGTCTTTGATGCTCACTTTTGGAAGTTTTTTTCAGACCCCATAACCAGAGGCTCAGGTTATACATGCATGCTGGGATAATCAGCAACATTTGGCTGCTATGTTCAACATGTACTCCTTGATTTTATAATAACCTATAGTCTAATGGAAGGGAAAAAGAAGAGTCAATCTCACTTAAGGAATCAAAATAAAAGGCAGTTATATTTTCCTGGGTACTCTCTGACATAGAATCATGACTTTAGTATTAGGAATCATTAAACAAAACCAGAACAAGCCAGACCTTGTGCTGTAACTGACTGGCTCTGGGTCTTCATAAAATCAGGTTAAGGATGGGTGCTTGGACAGTTGTGCCCTGATACTAGCAGACTGTAGGTTTTATAAATACATACAGAAATAATTAAAATCTAAGGGGTTTAGAATGGGTAATCTCCTTTTAATAATCTCTGCCACAAAGCCTGCAAAGTCACTGCTGGCAGAGAGCCCAAATTGGACCGGCTGTTGGATATCAGGACAGCACGTGTGGTTTGGAGTTCAGAGAGATTAAGTGAAACTGTTGCCCTGCTGGCCTTTCATGCAGATACAGGGCTTTGTTATATGACCTCTCCTAACTGGCTAGGCTGAAGCTCCAGTAAGACGTCAGTTTAGCACCAAAGAGCAGGTGAGCATTCAGGTGAAACTTGGAGATAAGAAACCAGAAATAGAAAGGGTTAGTATTTTATTTATTCAATTTATACTCAGCCTTTGTCTCACCAAGGAACCCAAGATGGCTAACAGCAATTTAAAATAGAAGTTGGCTAAAATATTATATTACAAAAGTTTAAAAAGTGATACTATAATAGCAGAAAGTAAAAAGAGTTTAAAATACATTTAAAACACAATTAAAAACATAACAAGATAAAAACACAGCACACCACTATCAATGCCATTGGACCATGTGATTAAAAATTACAGACCTGCATTTTTAAAAGGGTTTCTACCTGTTGGCAGAAAAAGAGGAAGGAGGGGGCTAACTGGACCTCCTGTGGAAGACAGTTGCAGTGTGGAAGCAACCACAGAGAAGGCTCTCTTCTGTGTCCCCTACAAATATGCCTATGGTGGTTTGGGGTCCAAGAGAAAGCCTCCCTCAAGGATCTTAAAACTTGTGCTGCTTGTATAGGGAGATGCAGTCTTTTAGATAACCTGGACCCAAGCCATATAAAGCTTTAAAAGTCATGAGTAGCACTTTTAATTCTGTCTGAAAGCAGACCAATAGCCAATGAAGCTGTTTCAGCAGAGGAGTTACATGATCCCTGTAACCAGCCCCAGTCAACAGCCTGGCTGCAGTGTTTTAGCCCCTCTGAAGTTTCCAAACAGATTCTAAAGGCAGAGTGAATTACATTAATCCAAACAGGATGGAATCAGGGTGTGTGTCACTGTAGCCAGATCTGACTTCTCAAGCAGTGGATTGCACGCTCCTGACCCATGCCGCCACCACTCCTATAAAGTAACCTCTTGTCAAAAAGATGCAAGAAGGCCTCTTGTCTGTGACACCAGACACCTCTGATTCTGAGGGTGACTATTGGAAATATTTGTCATACTTCAGTAAAGTTATTTGCTTGAACAGTCAGTCCTCCTACTATCCAATACAAAAAAAAAAATCAGATGAGAAAATAATATTAAAGCTTGCATGTTGTTCTACTTGCCCATTCTAGTGCCAGGCAAAACAGTAATCATCTTTCAGTACATGTATCTGATGGATGCCTCCCATATCTTGCTTTGACAGAAATCATCCATTTCAACATACCTGCAATTTATCTGATTGCTCTGTGCTGGTCTTTTGAAGATGGTGCCTTTCTAGTTTGACAGCACTGCTGCTTTTTTGAAGTCTCCAAGAGGATAGTTCAAGGCCAGCCTTGTTAGGAGGAAGGCCATCATAGATTTTTAATGTTTTTCTAGTTCAGTAGTTATGAGATTGGGCATACTTCATCTGTTTATTCCAAAAAGGAATAAATAGCTCATTCTGAGACAATCCCATATCTTGTGTTGTATCATGGAACTCTTCTGTGTGAGCTTCCTGCTTGGTAAGAAGCAAGCCCCAGAGTGAGAGTCAGTGTGGTTTGAGCATTGGACTAGAACTGTGGGACACTGAGGTTTAAATTCCATTTAGTCAAAGAAACCCGGTGGATGACCCTGCGCAAGTCATACTCTCTCAGCCTGAGAGAAAGGCCATGATAAAACCTCCTGTAAATAAATCTTGCCAAGAAAACCAGAAAATAGGGCCTCCCTAAGTCGGTCACCTTAAAGGTATCTAAGAACAGCAAATCCCCAGAGCAGTGGCTCATGCAGAAACAGTAGGTTGACAGTTCTGAGGGTGGAATTGCCTCCCATATAGAAGCAGAACATACTTACTTAAACTCGGAGCAGCTTTGGTTGGAAATAGAAAAGGCCATATAGTACTGAGTCATAAAGATACACAGAGAGGGGCTTGTACGAGGCTGAGTTATTTGGATCACTAGGAGCCTCTCTTTAGTATATTTCTCATAACACTCAGTTTGGAAATCAGTTAGGAAAACATTTGGCACAGTTTATTTCATATTAAATGTTTCTTCTGTATGGTATGGTGAAAAGACAAGCATGGATTGGCAACAAAATGTTGTATGTCTACTATCAGTTTAGAACAGGAGCCTTTTAGCACTGTCCAAGAGTTTGATTTCAGCAGAGAGAAAAAAGGACCCAGAAACTATCCTATGCTGTGCTAAATAATACTAACGGAGTACCAGACTGATCATGAACACTTTTCCTTCCCTTTCTATTTCCCTTTAAAAAACTCAGGTAAAAGTGATGCCTTCATAGTCCTTATTGAGCCATTTCAATTTACATCATAAATACTTCTGCAATCCTGGAAAACCCTGAAGTATAGAGAAGATGCTACCATGTTTCTTGGTGACCTTGTTTGTCTTCCAGACTGACAGGCCTAAGGGCAATGGAGTTTGGTATTGGAGGGAGCGTGTGGGGGCTTTCAACAAATCACTGCAGCACACATCTAGGCTCCAACAGGAATCATCCTGTTCAGGTTCCATAGCAGCCTGGGACTGGTGCCCTGTGGTCATCTTTGACACTCATGGGTTGGAGCGATGCCTTCAGAATGAGGAAAATACACTTTTTTTTTCCTTTCTGACTCGCTGATATCTTCCAACTGTACTGTGGAGTACTGCAAGCACTAACAGGCTGTAGGTTGAGGCTGCGCACAAGCAAGCCCTAAACTTGAACATTTCGGTGCAGTAATGCTGTATTATATCACTGTTGCCAAAACAGAACTTACCCTGCTTAATGCTTCAGTCTTGTATTTGCTCATCAAGGAATAAGTTTGTAGCTTACATTCCTGTATCTGTCAGTTTTCCACTCACTAGGCACTCATGGGGTTCCTGTTTTCTTGACTGCATGGATTTCCTGATGGCTGATTTCCAGAATTTTTCTGATTAGTGTATAGAACCACCACTTATGAAATATTTAATATTTGTCATGATCTAAATATTAATTTTTCTGTAACATTGGTGGTACTGTCTAGTATTACCAAATGAATCTTGTGGGGGGTTTTTTCTTTTAGACCATCTTAGGAAAAGAAATATAATCAGCCCTCCACATTTGCTGTGGTTAGGGGTGCAGGACCCTGCGAAAGTGGAAGAACTTCAAATATCAAAATGTGTGTGTCTGTGGGCAGGGGCCACAGCATGGTGGGGAAAATGGGCACTCACGGTCCATTACTAGGTCGGGGAAAGGGGGTGGGTTGGCATAGTGGTCCTATACTTTCTCTCTCTCCCATCTCCTTCTTTGGGTGTGTAGGGGGCCTTGGGAGAGGGTTTGTGGTGCTGA
This sequence comes from Iguana delicatissima, assembly GCA_948472985.1. NCBI lineage: Eukaryota > Metazoa > Chordata > Lepidosauria > Squamata > Iguanidae > Iguana > Iguana delicatissima. The sequence continues at coordinate 184,624 of CAOKZL010000855.1, forward strand.
GAAATTAGGCTCTGAGCTGTCTTTAGTTGGTGGTAGTGGAGGAGGACCAGAGAGGGGTTTTTAAAGGGTGGCATGGCCTGATTGGAGCCGCCAAGAGGGAAGGTTCCCCCAGAAAAGTGCTTGGGGTGGGTGTGGACAGGAGTTGAAGAAACTTGCAAATAATCAAATCTGTGAGAGTTAAACCTGCAAATCTGGAGGGCTGACTGTACTTTTTCCTAGTCCAGCTTTTTGGTTCTCATGTTCATTTTATCTCCACATTCCTCCACTCAATTTTTGGAAGTCCTAGTTCTGCTCTAAATCTGAGAGTCAATGTAGTGATATTGGACTTCCCCTGGGGAGACTGAGGTTCAAATCCACCCTGCCCTTTTGGACATGAATCTAACTGAGTTTGGCCAGTTCCTGTTTTTCAGCATATACTGTTGCAAAGGATGATTGCGTGGATAAACAATAATAACAGCTGGGATTTTAAAAGCCTTTTAGATTCACTTGAAAAGTTTGTGTAGACAGCTGTTGTCTTGTTAGAATACTGCTAGTACTGCTGAAAGCGTCAGTATGAAGTCAGCAAAAGCTCTGTTAAGTGCATAGTTAACTGCTTCTCAAATGGATATTGTGGTAGATTTGAAAATGCAAGACTCCCAAGTCCAGGCTCATACTGCATTGGAAGGAGAGTCAAAGGGGTTAAATTTCCAAGCTGTAGAAGCAGATTGTGTTTTCCTTCTATGATCTGGACTGACAAGACATCAGTATTCTATTCATCTGTTGGGAATTAGGCTGTTAATCCAATCAATGACTCTTGAGTGAGCTGCGGCCTGCCTCCCCACTGGGGAACAATCGGATCAGACGGCAGATTGTTTAAGAGCACCACGCTGTCCCAGTGTCAGGTGGAATTCTTGAACATTCCCTGGTGAATTGAGGCTGGGGGAAACTGTCTCAGAGCATTTATCCTGCTCTTTAAATAACCAGGTACCTGCCTCATCCATACTAAAGCGATAAGCAACAGGAGAAGGCAGAAGGAAGCCCACTGACCAAAATGCTGGGGAATAGGGCTGTAGTAAGGACAGGCTTCTGATCTAAGTTTTCCTGTTCATTAAATATGTTCAGGGAAGAGGTTGCCGTTTTGATGTGCTGAATAAATTTTGAAATAGCTTGTATTTAAACTGTTGTTTATGGAATTTTGTGAGTTTCAACTGCCTTGAAATTAAAAAGTTGAAATAAAAATCTCCCAGTAAATAAATGCTTATTATTGCATAAGTGCAATCCACTGTGACTTTTTTTTACATTTTGAGAGGACTGTTTCAGCAATTTGAGGAATGAGAATGTGTACAAGGTCAAATAATAAAATGGTGGTACAGTAGGTCAATTGTGTTCACAAGCTCAGGATTTGTGAATTCAACCCTACATGAGCTGAAAAGTGAAAAAATATTTTAAAAATTAAATTACCTGACATCCACTGCAGAAACAGTCCAAGGACAGCAGGGGAGATGGTCGCAGAGCCCAAGTGCCTTGCAAAGTGGGTGTCTTGTGTGCTCCCCAGAGGCAAGGCATCAGGAAGAAAGCTTGCCATTCTCTCACCTCAGCTGTCACTCGGTGGAAAGGACCTTTGGCAGCGACATGACAGCAGGGGTGTTGCTGCCATCCTGAACAATTGCAGGGCAACCAGTAGCTCCTGGCTGAAGCTCCTCAACACCTTGTAGTTTTTGTCAGCAGGTGCAGTCCTGACCCTGGTTGCTCATTCACACTACCAGCAGTCACAGAGTGATGAGGAACTTCAACCAAGAGCTGCTGGCCATCAAGGGAGTTCGGCAGGGACATAGAAGTGGCAATTAGCACATCTCCACTGTTGCTTGAGGCCACCTCTGCTGCCACCGTGCACCATTTTTCCATAAGGAATTGAGAAAACCCAACTTTTAGTCTTTGCAAGGGGTCCTGGAACCAATCCCTCCCAAATATGATAGGCTCACTGTATATGGAATATGAAATTAAACGTAGAATTTGGATTTTAAAAGGAGCTAATTAGGAGGCTGCGGCTATCTGTTCAAGATGGTGGTATGGGCTAGAACAGCTCTGAACAGCTCTAGTGTCTTTTACCACTTTTAGAGTCTAAATTGAAATCAAAACATACACCTAAAAACTATTGCATGCAAAGAATCAAATGCCTCATTGATCAACCCATTTTGAGTTTTTGTCCAGCTGCAAAAGAAGCCCAAAACCCTCTGGAAAGCTGGCAACAACTTGAAGAGGCAAGTATGGCATTGCTGTATCCTGCTCAGTAATGTTTATACAATTGCCACCAACGCTCAGAGACTTCAGGTGCATCTTTTCCAACCCTACCAAGGAGTAAACCACTAAGGAATGATTCTTCTTTTATCAGTGGTTACTGGCTGTGAATGCTGCGTGGAATATCCAGTTTCAGCAGGTGTTATGCAAATAAATACCTTTCCTTTGAATGCTTTGATACTTTAAATGGATTTAATTTTACAAATAGTTTAATACTATTTTAATCTTGATTCTTGTATCTTTTTAGCTACATGAGTTTTCTTTGTGTTTCTTGTAATCTCTCAGCCACATTAAGTCTCAGTCTTAAATAAAGGGACTGATTGATTGAAAAGAAGGGGAATGCTATATTGTCTTCAAAAACCTGTTGTGTTTTTATCTTTTCCCCTCCCTCACACAGGTTTCTAGCAAATAAGTCAAAGTGCAACCAATTTTTAATTCATTTGTTGTGGGGGAAAAACAAGAAGTTTCTGTCAAGGTTCCTAAAAATTCTTTTGCTTCTGTATTATGATGATGTCCATCTCACACCTGTCAATGTTTTCATGAAGTAAAGCTGTAAAAATAAGTAATAAAATAAGATTTTACCTGATGCACACCTCCTGGATAGGGACACGATTTGTGACCGTAAATGCATGTATTTCTGGGCTCCCAGTATAGTCTGTGGAAGTAAGAAAAAGCATTTAGCAACATGCAGGCATTTGAAAAATGTACAGTAAACATTTTTCTAGAATGTATACAAGAAGGTTTTAGTCATGGGGGAGGGGAACATATCTTTTCAGATCTCTGCATCCATTGTGCATCTAAAAAATCCACAGAAAAATACATACTGCTTGTGTGTGTGTGTGTGTGTGTGTGTGTGTGTGTGTGTGTGTGTGGGTAATTTAAGAAATCTGTAAACAACACAGTGGGGACTGAGAAAGGAACAAAGTTGTGGAAGTGGACTTGATATAATTGGCCATCCCTAGCGAGCTTTTGTTACTGTTCTTCCATTTGTTACTGTTCCTCAGACATTGATATTGGCAACAGATACTTATCTGGTAACTAATAGGAAAACTAAGCTTATTTGAAAATTGGCCCTTAATACAATGTGATGTAGCACAATGGAAGCTTCACACTGCTAGCCATTTTAAAATGGATGACAGTTTGAAAAGATGTGAACAACTTGGATGAGCTTCCAAGATCAGGATAATGAAAGAACCCAGTGTTGGAATGGACATAATGACTCCTACTTTCCAGAAATGTGAAATATAAAATTGTGATCAGTTATCCATTTCCCCCATATTTCAGTACTCCTTAGTTCCTCTTGATAGGTACAGCTCTAAATGAGCTACATTTAGGCAATAATTCACCCTAGAACAGAACAGAGTATAAATAACTATGGCAAATATTTCCCCTTCTTGCTTAGTAACTCAAAATAAAACTTAATTATCCTGCTCAGTTTCAAAGAAAAAAGGATCAGCTGTTGCCACTCAGTTCCATTTGCTTATTTATGGTTGCATTTTACAGGAGGACTGGAAATTTCCCCTCGTACTTGCCCAGGGACAATTTATCAGAGTTGCACACTCAAAACAATGTTATTCTACTGTTCCACATGAAATGTAAAAGACACATGATCTGAATCACAGATGTTACTTAATGTCATAATTAATGACATTACCTACAACACATTTGAGGTTGTCTAATTTTTAAAATAATTTTTAAAGAAAATACCCAATTGACTGGTACTATGGTAGTGGTGGTTTAGTATAACAACAACATTTACTTGTTGCTTCTCAAGTACTACCCTGCAGAGGTCTTTTGGAGAGATTTGAAGCTAGTTAGCTAGCTAGCTATTATTGATTTATTTAAATCAACTTTTTAAAAGACGAAGTTTAAAAAGGGAGCAATACATTAACCAATCTCTTTAATAAATTATTTCTTTTAAAGTCTAATAAGCACACTGCTCCAAAAATCTAAGACAGGTTTTGAAATTTGTACAGTGCCATCCATTTTATGTGTTGGCAAAATACTGTCATGTTTGAATTTAAAGAGCTGAGCTTTTGTGCTACTTGCTTCATTGTGGGGCAGTGAGACTTCCATAAAAGCAAGTTATATTAGGTGACAAGCTTATTAGTTTTCTTCAGCTTGAGTATTAGCGCTTGCTTACTGCTTCCTTCCCCTAATGAGTTTTCATGGTGAAATTCTTTAGGATTAAGAATTCTGTTGCTCCTCTTGAGTCGAACACAGTTTCTATCCAGCACATGAAGCTGGATGCCCATTAGACACAGCACTCCAGGCAGTAAAATCCAAGAACACAGCTCCTTGCAGGCACTTGAAAACCTTTAATGGTTGTCTTGGTATCAGCATCTTCAGGGTCACGGAATTAATATTTTGTTGGTGCAAAATAAAGACTAAAAATCTCAAAAGCACTAAGCACTAACATTCAGCTGCATAAGAACTTTGAATTGTAGTCTTTTCTTACTCTTTGATATTGTTTGTCGTCTTTAAAAGTGGTCTCAATGAAGTAAGATTTTAATCTGACCCTGCTGTAAAATGATTAAACATGATAAAGAAATGCACTGTTAATAAGGAGAGTTTATAAAATATTACTTTGAAAGCTGAGGGAAACATCTAAGGAGTCACAAGATTTGAAATATGAGAAAATGTGGGCCACCCTTACCATGTGAAATATCTCTTGTGTCAGTGTTGCCAGTTATTGCCTAGAGACTCTTCACTCTGTTGAGGCAGCACAGATGGTGTTCATTTCTCAGATATTCAAGTCCTAGCCCAGACTTATCTTCATGTAGTACTTATGTAGGCACTGTTCAAAACAGTATAAATTGTAATCCATTTTAATATCATTTCTCTTAAGGCTTTCTTACACTCATTGCTTATTTTGAAGCTTAAAGTACTGGCTTGTGCCTTATTTTGGAGGCTAAGCAGAGTCAGGCCTGGTTAGTGCTTGGATAGAAGGTTGCCAAGGAACAGTGGGTGCCATAGGCTGTATTTCAGACAAAGGCAGTTTCCTTGTCTAAGAAAACCCAGTGAAATTCATGGTGTCACCAGAAATTGACAGGCAACTGGAAAGTACATACATACACAGAGTCAACGTTTTGTCAGAGCACACATGTGTATGTTTGCTGCTAAAAATAATAATAATAATAATAATAATTGCTTAGGTCTTTGTAGTCTTGATTGTAGACTTTGTAGATTTTTTTTTTAATGAAGTACTGCATTGGACAGTTGTGAACAACCATGAAGTCGCTATTCTTTTTCTTCAACTATAATATAATGGAGGTACAATATTTTTGAAAATGTTTCCTCCATTCCTTTCTGGTTCAGCATGCACAACTACATATAAGCTAGCTTGCAGTTTTTCATAGCATTTGGACTTGGAAGAGATAGGAACTTCTTGACCTAGAACGGGTGAACTAATGCTTTAGAATCACAGAATCATAGAAATGTAGAGTTGGAAGAGACCACAAGGGCCATCCAGTCCAACCCCCTGCCATGCAGGAAAACCCTCAAAGCACTCCCGACAAGTGGCCATCCAGTCTCCACTTAAAAACCTCCAAAGAAGGAGACTCCACCACACTCCGTGGCAGCACATTCCACTGCCGGACAGCCCTGACCGTCAGGAAATTCCTCCTGAGGTTCAAGCGAAATCTCCCCTCCTGCAGCTTGCATCCATTGCTCCTTGTCCTGGTCTCAAGAGCAGGAGAAAACAAGCCCACTCCCTCCTCGACATGACATCCCTTCAAATATTTAAACAGGGCTATCATGTCCCCTCTCAACCTTCTCTTCTGCAGACTAAACATACCCAGCTCTCTAAGTCTGTCCTCATAGGGCATGGCTTCCAGGCCCCTCACCATTTTGGTTGCCCTCCTCTGGACCTGCTCCAGTTTATCCATATCCTTCTTGAATTGGGGTGCCAATTAGTTTGGGAAAGTGTGAACCACCACTCCCAGAACCCTTTAGCTAAGAGTGTCTAGGAGCTATAGTCCAAAAGAGTAGCTTCCCAAGCTCACAACAGACTTGCAGAGTTGATTCCTGGGGATTCTTTGTTCCATACCCTTGAGCAACACACTTGCCATCCTTCTCCCTAAGCTAGTAGGTGGGTGACGGTGGTGAGTATCTACTAAAGCTTCTAGACTGGGCAATAGTGATAGTGGAGTCCAGTTGGGCCAATTAATTCCATTCAGAGGGAGAGAGGAGTGAGCAAGCAAAACAGTAATTTCCCTTTTCCAAATTCATTTGCTCAGTCATCTGCTTTAGCTAGTAAATTGACTGAGTGAAAGAAGTGGCTGCATCTGTAAATTAGTTCATCATAGAAATACCGTGATTCAGGAATCAGGCCAAGCACAAAGTCTAATCATGCAGAGGTCACAAACTGAACCAGAAAGGGGAGGATGGGGAGCAGTACTGAAGTATCAACCAAGTCTCAGATTCAAGATGAGTCATACAGGCAGAACAGACTTTTGGGGCAAGAGTTTTTAGAAATATTGTTAATGAAGAAGTCTGAAATTTGGAATCTTCTCCAAATCTGTACTAAAGTTTTGACTCCAAATCTGTGCAAATGTTTTGCAATTGTGTTACAATGACAACCCTGTTTGTTTGTTTGTTTGTTTGTTTGTTTGTTTGTTTGTTTGTTTGTTTGTTTGTAATATCTTCAGAATTGAATGTTTCAAGCTAGGTATCCTAGTAAACTTCAGACGTTCAACATTGCTCAGTTTGCTCCAAACCTGTGCCAAAAATTTGCAATTGTTTTGCAACATTTTGCCCTTGGAATTGAGCAACCATTATCTGAAATCAGAGTTCATAGTAAATTGCCAAAATCACACCTTTTGGTGATTTTGGCAATGTACCACATCCAGTGTGGAGGAAATGGGGTTTTCTTTATGGGACTTCGAGTTGAAGTGTTTAGGAATATTCCCTGCTCAACGGCTGTAAACTGGCCTCATTATGACATAACAGAGAAAGCACACTGTAACTTTAACCCATGGGGAATTCCACATCTGTCACACAGAGTCCTCTCCAGTAATTGGGCTGGTAAGAGTGATCATTGGATAGCAGGCTAGTCACCTTATGTATGGCTCCCCCTCCATGCTAGGCCAAACCTCTTCAGCTGTAAAGTTGTGAGTTTTTTGTATTCCAACAATGATTGTCTACTGTGTGTTATTGCCATCTGCCACTCCAAATTACCACTGTAGCTACTTTAAAACTGTCAAAATAAGTTTTCAGTAATCAAAAATTGAAATATTTGTGCCTTATAAAATATGTATGTACATGACCACAACTCAAAGTAGTTTTCTTTTTTTCCCCTCTAGGATGATGAAGGTCAAACGGCATTGCATTATGGTAAGTAATGCATGAATATTTGCCTGTTAACCCACATGATCATGCAAACTGAATAAACGATTTCACAACCAACCAGAGATAACAAAAAGCAGAGCTCTGGTTAGGAACAGGTAGTAAATTTCCTAATAATAATCAACAAGATGCATCTTTCCTAACCAAGAATCTCAACTTTGACTGCTAACCATTAATCCTGTTTCATTATCTGTCCCGGTAATGACTAATATGATCTTATAAATTGGGAAATGTCTTCAAATGACTGGCAAATTACAACAATAATTGATAGACTGCATTTTTATTTCTATAGTTTTAGTGGGATCTTTGATGGATTTTCTAATGTTTTAAACATTAGTTTCTTTTTTTAATGGTAAAGTTACTCTCAGAGATGTTAAAGATATTACTAGACTAATTTTATTAATATTAGTCCTCCACATTTGTGGGTTTGACTTTCATGGATTTGATTACAGTGGCCCCTCAACTTTATGAGGGTTCAGGGTGCAGAACCCTCACAAAAGTCAAAAACTCCTTTCCCCCAAGAGTGCTCTTCTCTCCCTCCTCCTGCCTTCTTTCTGCAGCTGGCCTGGCAGAAAGGCAGGTAAGTGTGGGGAAAACCTCCCCCTCCTCCAGTCCGGTGTCTGTTGCCAGCACAGCCTGCCTTCTTCCTACGCATCCACCTGGGCAAGAGGCAGGAAAGTTGAGGAGAGGTCTTTCCCGGTGCACTCTTTGGGCTGCCTCTGCCAGTGCAGCCTTCCTTCTTCTTGCATGCCCATGCAGGTAGGGGGAAGGAAAGGGGAGGGGAGGGGAGGGGAGGGAAAGTCTTTCCCCTTGCACTCTCCTGGCTGCCTCTGCCAGCACAGCCTTCTTTCTTCCGGCACATCCGCACGGGTGAGGGGCAGGGGAGGGGAGGGAAGAGCAGGGGAGGAGAGGAGAGGTCATTCCCCCTGCGTTCTCCTAGCTGCCACTGCCAGCACAGCCTTTCTTCTTCCTGCAAGGCCACACAGGGGAGGGGCAGGGGAGGGGAGGTTTTTTCTCCTGTACTCTCTTGCCACCCCTTGTGCATCCTGCTTTCTTTCTGCACACCTGCATGGGCAACAGGCTGGAGAGTTAAGGGGGAAAGTCTTACATACCCATTAACCTTTCCCCCTCCCATTTGCTTGCCTTTTGCCAAGGTAGTGTACCTGGGCAAAAAGCCAGGGAGTGGCAGGGGAAGAATGGGGGAAATACAAGCGGGCACCTTGTGAATAATCAAATTTGCAGAGGTCAATCCTGTGAATCTGGGGGGAAGACTATATTTACGAGTTCTTCCAACTCCTGCCCCCCTTCAGGCAGTCTTCCTAGGGACATCTTTCCTTTCAGCAGAAGAACCTTATCCCAGTGCCAGTGCTCCAGAAGTACTATGCAAACATTACTGAACATCTGACAGTGTGTGGTTCAGTTCAGTTAATCATTGGGCATTTCCACCCTAGACTGTTATAGCGCTATTATTACACTTTAAACATTCTATGGAATCCTGGGGTGCCCCTCCTGAAACTGCAAATCCCAGGATTCCATGGGATGTTGAAAGTGGAATAATAGCACTATAACAGTCTAGTGCAGAAATGGCCATTGTAATTTGCTCAGATCTGCCTTCCTGAAAATCAGTCTTTTCCTTCCTTCCTTCCTCCTTCCTTCGTTAAATTGATTAATTGTAACCAAGTCTTAACTATAAGCACAAACCTTTCCTCTTTACTATCACTTTACAACAAACCAGGGAATTAACAGCATCCCTTGGGGGTGGGGGAAACGGTGAAGTAGAATCTGAATTTAGCTATCTTTTTATGAGGGCGTTTGGTCTGACAGCTGTCCTTGCCTCAGCAGCTCTCTTGATTACAGAATGTGTCAAACTGCATCCTTAGATGGGTTATAAATCCTGGTTCATTCTGATTAAACATGGGTCACAGCCATTCTGAGGTTAAGTGAAGGACAGGTCCCTAGTATGTTACCCTCAAATGGGATGCCAAAAAGCACCCCGCCCCCTTCAGCACAACATCTTCTGGTGCTTCTGGCAGTCCGTGGTAAGCACTAGTCTCTGCCTTTGAAAAGACCAGAATGTGTGTGGTCTCCCTTGTGAATGGCCTGTTAGGCTTTATATTCCCTTGTTAAGACCTTTTTTCTACCGCCTCCTCCGCCCCTCGCACACACACTTGTTCCCCTCAGGGAATGCTCAAATGATTGCCTCTCTTGCCTCCCAGAGGAAATCAAGGTTTCTCCTTGGACTTGAAGTCACGTGACTGTAGAGTAGGCTGGCTCTCATATATTTCTCCTGGGTTCTTCCTTCCATGTGGAAAGGCCATCTGCTCTGCCTTTTTTTTTTCATACTATGGCAGGGCAGTGGGAGGAGATGCCAGTGGAAAAAAAAATAATAAAAGGAAAAATCCATCATGAAACCTCTAAGGATTAATGGACTTGGAAAGCAAACTGCGCTGAATGAAAATTCATCTTCACCTGTGTCCGTGTCAGGCCTGCCCCACTGGCGCTTGACAAATAGAGGTTCCCAGGTTGGGCTGTAAATCCAGCAGCTGCTCTAGCCTCCAGGGAACAGCCTTGCAGTCCTTAGGGATGGTCTGAAGTCCTCTTTGGTTTCCCAGCACAGTGACAACACATTCTCTCATTTGGGGCTTCCTCTTCAGAAGTGCCAAATATCATATGGCACCTCCTTAGGGTCATTCCTTTCATTTGTAGAGGGCCTTCTTGTGTCATCACTGCAGAGCTAAACAGACTACTTTCAAGGAAAGCATCTGCCCCTACTTTGTTTTTCCTGGAGGCTCGTGTTAAAAGATAGTGGCAGTCAGGAACTAGATTTATTCCTAACTTTTAGTTTTGATCTGTTTCCAAATAGAATCTAGTTATTCACCAGCAAGATCACCATTCTGTGACTTAGCTAATTCTAGGGCTGTAAGTGAAACAGTAATAATAAAATAATACATTCCTTCTTATGTTAACATTGAAATCAGCAGAGGCTCAGAAACTGTTGGAGTATGACCTTGTAGTGCCTTACTAATTTAAGAGTGGTCCATGCTGATCAAGCTGATAAGGCTAGGCTTCTTTGCAAAGGTACTAAGTCCCATTGGCAAAGTTTCATGGGAATAGGCATACAGAATCAAGCTATGCATTTTAAATTTATATATTATTTTATGAGGTGAGCTTCACCATTTTTGTGAGCTGCAAAGGTAACTACTACTAACACTGATGCAGCTGTTCTAAGGTTCTTTACAATCTTGACTGTGTTCTCCATGCTACACTTGTACAAAGTCCATCATTTTTACTTAAATGTGTATACATCTAAAACTGAGATATTGAGAAAATGATATGCTTTAGACCACCTGCTTTGTCCTTGGAAGACGATAGGGTTCAATATAAATCAAAATAACAATACTCTATCAACTGTGTCCCCATTATGCTCTCCAGTCTTACCTAGAAAAAGAGTTCCAGTGTTTGTCGGTTTTCAGTCTTATTTAGAAATCACACTAACTTCTGGGTGTATCTTATTATGAAGAATTACATCTTGCATTTATTTGTTCATTTATGGATTTGTCTTAGCATTCCTCCAGTAGTCTCATATATTGTATTTATCTTTCTTCTTAGAGTCTTCAACACTTGAAGGAAGGCAGTTCTTTTCCTTAATGTAGCATGTTCCTCAGTGGTATTGGTCACTTAAAGACTGTTCTGATTTACCTGTGTAGAAGACTGAATTCAGACTTCTTCCTTCCTTTTAGGCCTCTCTAATTTTTTTGTTTTCCTGGCAGATATCTCAGTTGATTAATTAAAATTAATACAGTTATTTAATGTTTAATGATAAAAATGCACATTAATTTACTTCTTAAAAACTGTATGCACTGAATTAAAAGTTATTACTCTTCTGAAAAGCTGTTGGAAAAATATCCTTACAAACATGTTTCCAATTGAATTTTCTATAAACTGCACCTGTAAACTGCATATTATGGCATAACAGTGTACTGTGAAAGAACATGTGCTATAAGAAAAAAACCTATGTCATCATAGCTTCTTCTGAGCCCATAGAGGAGGCTGCTTAGCGCATTTCTGCATGATTCTTTCTTGGACCATGCTCCATCTCCTTCTGTCACTGATGCATAATTCTGCCTAATGTGAAGAGACAGCAGTATTTTCTGTGTAAAACAAGTTTAGGAATTATGTGTCCCTCCAGATACTGCTGGACTGCACCTTCCAATGTTCCTCACTGTTGGCTAAGCTGCCTGGGGCTAATAGAAGCTGCAGCCTGAAAACATCCGGTGAGCTGCATGATTCCTATCCTTAGTGTAAGGTAAAGAGACAGCATATACAAAATGATGCCCTCCAGGTGTTGAAAGCTGCAGTCCAGAAGAACAGAGCCATCAGGAATGCTTGAGGCTACAGTCCTAACCCAGCAAGCTTGACCAGTGGTCAGAGAGCTCTATATTGCCTAATCTTGGAGTAAAACATTTATTGATCCTTGCCCTCCAGATTCCTAGTTTTGAGTTTTTCAGTGCCCAGTGGATCTATTCTTCTGGGATCCTACTGGAATGTAGCACACCAGCTGTACAGGAAGCCAGAGATATCTAAGGTGGCAAGAGGCAAAAGAAGACAGGCTTTTTGCACCTTTAATTACCGAGTAAAAAGGGGGAATGGCAAGCTACATTTGCTGAAATTATCTCTCCTGTGCAACCATTAACGATGCAAGAGGCCTTTCCTTCTTTTGCTTCTGACCAGTGTAAAGGCCTTTGTCCTGGTTCCCTCTTTGGTGAGATTGGATTCTACTTCCTTTTAAGCCTTAGAAAGGGAAGGCTCAGTACTTCATGGTCTCTGTGTCTCATACAAATCAATTTACTGTGCCTGCTCAGTGCACCATTTGGAACCTTCTAAAGCTGTTATGCTAACCTTTTGGCGCTAGCCCTTCCTCCAGTGTTACATCTGACCACACATGTTCCTGCTGAAACCTTCAGTTCCCTTTCATCTGCCATAGCAGCGTTGAAAGGAATAGTTGGCTATGTATTTTTGGCTTTCAGTTGTTAGGTCGATCGCCTCGTTTAACTTGAACTGTTTCTCAGCTTCTTTCTTGGTTTACCCTAACGTGGCTACCTGTCTATCTCCAATTCTCTGGTAGGCATGCCATGCAGATCTTTTAGAAAGTGTTCCATTGCTTTTTGTGCCCCTTCTGTGTCCTTGGCCTCCCATTTAAATCTTCTGTATGCAGTATAATGGTGCAACCAACAGTGTCTTGTGAAACATCCTAACCTTCTTACAAGGCTTCCTGTATGTGAGTTGCATTCAAGTTGCCATGGGAACTGGGTTGCAGCTTACCTGATCATTTAATCATTGTCTAAAGAAATTATTGGCTCCTCGAAGCCCATCTGTGGATCTATCTCTCATTGTGATTGTTGTGTTCTTTTCTTGTTACCAAAGAGGACAGACAGTGTAATGGAGATATGGCTAATGGAGCAAAATCCTGCATACAGGAGTAAGAGAAACCTTGGCTTGCAAAATCTCAACAAGCCAGATTTGGAACCTGCCACCAGTCTTGGTTGCCAAACCAGACAGACAAATGGTTTTGCCTAGAAGAAGATACATTTTATACAGGAAAATAGTTCCTGTAACTAACCTCCAATTGTATTGCTGTTCTACTTTAATTAAACTTTTGCTTCCTCTCCCTCTTGTGTTAGCCAAGAAAGGCAACAAAACATTCAGGGTACTTTCTAATTACTACTACTAATTGCAAAAAGAAGGAAGTATGTCACTAATGTGTTGATTTGGAATGTAATTAAAATAGTAGTTAGAGTTCAAACAGAGAGGCTTCTTGAAAGTATATATCCTACCAAAATTTCACTTTCAGAGTTAACTGGACAGATCGTCTAGCCAGATCTCGTGGCTGTAGGCCAGAAGTTCTTAAGCTGTGGTTCGCTGACCTCCAGAGGGCCACAGTGTCCTCACAGGGCCTCTGTGAGTTCTTGAATAAATGTTACACACTTTTACAGTTAAAAAAGAAAGTCATACATAGCTTCTTTGAGGATTTCCCAAGATGGACTAAGCTCTCGCCTTCTGCCTCTCTACTCAGCAAAGGGGATGGCTCCCTTTTTTAATTTTTTTTTTATTTTGCGAAAAGTTAATACTGTACCTTAACTTTTATAAAAAAAGAAAAAGAAAGAAAGAAAGAAAAGAAAAAAAACCCATCCCCTCCTCTGAATAGAGTAGCAAAAGACCTTTTTGAATGCCTGAGCAGGAAAATAGCAGCAGCAGCTAGGAGTGGCTGGTTCCCTAAGATGACACTAGTGCTTTCCCCTTGACCTGTCCACAGGTCATATCAAAATCCATAATTTTGTCCCCAAAACCTGCCCTCAATTTATATATGAGTTCGATTTATACATGAGTATATACAGTAGTTAAAATTAGTCTGTTAAAAAAAAATTCTGATAGGTACCCCCTTTAAGTTTCCCTTAATATTCTTGCTACATTTCAGCTGCCTAGATTTTGCAGTCTTAGAGATGTAGTACAGACAGGTACACAAGTAAGTACATACTGTATTTTATTATTGGAAAGAAAGTGGAGAGTGAAGATTAAAACTGTAATATTTGTCATGGCAGTGATCTTTATTCAAGAGTTGCTGTGATAGCTGTATAGCTGGAATCATACAGTATGCATAGATTTTTGTGCCTGTGTAGACTTTGGAAATATAACAAACCATACAACTGTATACTGAATATGAACAGGTAGGAGTAAGCTAGGAAAGCAAGATTCAAACTACCGTGAGGTCTTTTAAAAGCCCAGAGTCATGGGGTTCTTACTGGCCTTAGGAGGATTTGCTTTTCAGTAGTGAGGGAGAATAATTCCAGAGCAGGGTGAGGTTGTACAAGGTCCCAGATATAATCAGTAACATCTCCAGTTAAAGGAACCTCTACTGGCAGGGATGGAAAAAAATCTTCCTGGGATGTAGGAGAACATTGCTGGTCAGAGCAAATAGTACTAGCCTGCATCTAGGGTGAAATGCGTATGGAATGCAGATAGTGTTAGACTGCAGCTCCCAGAGTTCCTAACTCACAGGCGATGTCAGTCAGGACTGCTGGAAGTTGCAGTGCAACATCAAAAAGCCACATGAATCCCACCCTTGGTCCGCATGGACTAATTTGGTAAGATGCAGTTTCATGTGCACACAAAGAAGAAAGTTATAGTAATTTCTTAAATGACCAACAGGAACATAGTTCCATACCAAGGTATGCCATACCATATTCTCAGTCTGTGCCTTCATAAATGTGAGAGAATGTCTAAGAGGCTGTTAGTCTCTCCCAATAAGAAGGATAATTTAGTGCTCTATTTTGTCCCATCACATACCTTTAACAGTAGCATGGAAACAAAGTTTGAGAGCTTTTGAGTGCCAATTCTAATATTCATCTGTGACACCCTTTTTTCTGACTTGAAAGTAGGTATAAGCCAGTTTTAGCTGTTGGTGGTGTTTTTTATTTTTAAGTGGTTCCCCTTTTCCTACAGTGGAAGTTTCACTTAGCTGCTCTCCTGTTTGTGTATAGCCTAATAGCACAGGCATTGGCTGTTGAGAAATCATCATAGCAGAGAAAACTGTATGCAGGTTCATTCAGGTCTGGAAATGCGTTTTTCCTAATTCCTTAACTAATTAAAAGGAAAAGATTTTGAATCACATTTTACTAGAATTGATGATAAACATTAGTGGGGAAGATCAGGTAAATTAAAATATCCAGCATGTTTTGTAGCAAATGACAGCCCTGGCACAGAAATGCTGTTGCATTCTGCTTGGCATACAGATGAAAAGAGAACACTGTTTTTGCATAGTGCTTCACGTTTGACTACAGTTAACTGATGACTGAGCACCCTGAATGTGCGAAGCACCATTCTTTGCTCTTTTCTAAGCCCTTCCCTCTGGTGTTCACCTGCAACTCCTATTGCACTTCATAGTCATCTCTTGTTACAATAATTATATTGGATCATACTGGTTTTGCTTGCTCTCCAGTTAGATAAGAAAAAGAGAAATGGTGGCATCATGCTTTCCAGAAATAAATGCTGCTACTTCTGTTTAACTGTGTGAATCTGCTCGGATCTTGGCCACTCTCTCATTTTTCAGGGGAAACTGAGGCAAGGAGGAAAACATGAACACCACAGTTTCCTCCCAGCTTTCTCCTCAGCACTTGTGATGTGCAGATTACCAAGATACAAACAGCTGATGTGCTTTTTGTCCAGCGTGAATGAGAGTGGTTTGTGGCTTCACATTTATTCTAGTTATATTAATATAACACTAACTACAGCACAACGCCCCGGTATGTAAAATGTAATTTATTGTTTCTGACTTTAATGCATTAAAGTGTTACTGTCCTCCTTTAAAATAACTCCAGGAGCATAGGATTTCCTGTTATTTGGCCCAAGTAACTGATGCTTTGAGCATTCGGAGAGGCATATGTAATATTTCTGCATCATTTTGGCTAGTGGCTCTTATGGTGCTGCTATTTTAGGGAAAGAGAGAATGGAATCATATTAATCACCACTATAGGAAGAGTGCAGTTGGAGTTAAAATTCCTTCTGTAAGGCAGAAAAAAAGAGTACTTATCTGTCACTTTAATTGCCATAAAATATCAAGTTGGTGCCAAATCTTATAGTAGGACGGAATTTTTGCTACTACTCTCTTCCATGTCATTCCAGTAATGCAACAATAGGAGAGGTTGCATGAAAGCTATTTAGAAGGGCTTAGCCCCTTAGCATAAGCTAAGGAAATTCATGGAAGAGAGGCCAGCTTAGCCCAACAGTTCCTTTCCTTTCTCTATTGGTCATGCAATTGTGTGTTGCTTATGGTTCATGGAAATTTGTGCAAGGAATGTTTCCTATACCCTCTCTCTCACTACAGCATCTGCAGCCCCCCAGAAAGTCTTGGATGGGACTCCTAAGCAGTCTGCAGAGGGGTTCGGGTTGCTGTAGGCAGGAGGTGGGAACAGGAAGCATTTCTTGTGCAAACTTGCTTGATTAACTTGTGCTAAGATTTCAAATCATTATAACTACTTTCCATTGCAGTCTGCCAGATGCCCATTATTACTACAGTTACCTGGACTCCTTTCCAGATCTGCTCACCTATCCAGCCAAAGACAAATAGTGGAAAATTAATAAGATGGCAAAGTTAATATGGATTGGTATGAGAGTGTACTTATGTGGTTGGAGATGGCATTAAGCTCCTTGTCTCCCTGCATCCCTAACTAAACCATTCACCAGTTGTGAGAGTTCTGTTGGATGCCATCTTCATGTAAAGTGGCATCTAGGAAGACAAAGTTCTTCACAAATGTCCTATCACAGCATAGGAGCTTAAATGTTATCTGTGCTACAGTTAACAGGCTATGGTGAAAGTAATCTTTTTGTGTTTCATTCACCTCATGTCTCCTGTAAATCAAGAGGAATTGCAACAAACCAGTGGAAAGTGGTCTGGATACATGACATCAGCTAGAGAAATCTACCTTGTGTTCCACAGGACAATCAAGTCAACACTAGAGTTGATGCTAATACGTCCTTTAGTTTTCTGCAACCTAGTTGGTTTCATGAAGCCCCATGAGTTGACTATCCAGAAACACTGGGTGCTCTGGATATAATTCAGTACTGCCTGCATACATGCAAGGTTCTTCAAAAATAACAAAGTGAAAGCTGTGTAAAAACCATCACTTCCCTAGTTCTTTGGGAAAACCTTAGTCTTTCTCAGTGATATTTCCCTTTGGCTGGGACTGGTGAGTTAATGTGTTAGCAACAGTGAATCCCAGCAGCTACTGACGTGTCTGGGGTGGGACATGTTCTTTATCCTGCAGCAGATGCTGGTTTTGCTATAAAACAAGCTTTCTTCCTCCTAGTAATATACCTACATCCCAAAAATGTCTTCCCTACGATTTATCTAAGTTTGAACCTGAGAACATTAATTGCCTAGAAAAATAATTCTATTATAAAGACTGCTCAGAAGTCAGGAAATGCCAAAGTCAAGGTGATGAGTCTCATACTTTCTCTGAAAGGTTAAGATTTAAATTTAATATTTTGCCTCCCTTCTGTCCTCCATGTTTTGTTTTGTTTTTTGTTATAATTAGCTGTGTTTTCATAGTTAAGTCTGAAGTAATTTCACTATAGTATCGATAGCTAATAACCCATGTGTCACAGTGTTCTCCAAACTCTGCTACTGGCTTTTCTCTTATTCTGAGATTCAGAGTTTTTTTCCTGTTCCTTTCTAGTAACAAATCAAGATCCAAGTAACCACTCCTTATTAAATGCTCTCAGAACTGTGACCTGAAATACATTGCAAGAAACTGCAATTGTGGTTCTAAGCATGTTGACAGAATATAGAATTTTGATCTTGAGCAGACTGCTATCCTGGGTTCTTTGACCTGTTTGGCTTTTAGACTGTTTTGCTTCTGCGTTTCTGAAACACATCATTCATCAGGCACTGTGCAAGCATTTCTTTGTAACCTGTGTTTGCTCTGCTCTTTTTAAATCTAGCGTCTACTTGTGAATTTTCTGACATTGTGGAACTACTGCTGAAATCTGGAGCAGACCCTACTCTTCGAGACATGGAGGGATACTTGCCTGAGGAGGTGACGGACTGTCGAGTAATAACCTCCATGCTGCAGGAGTACACTGCTGGCAAAGCTTAACCAGAAGAGCAAGGAAAGACACAGGCACCCCCAGCCCAGGGCACTCAAAAGGAAGAAAAGTGGCAATAAATCCTTCCCTCTCCCACATAATTGGTATGCATGATGTATGGAAAATGAAACTTGTTTCAGGAAGGGGCTTACTATGGTGATATACCCCTGGGAGCAGAAAATAAAGCAAAGGAGCATGCAGTGTACAACGCAGCTCCTGCCTGTAGTTGTGACTTGCTATGTTTTGGAACACCAACATCAACCAAATAAGATTTATTGAGCTTCTGGTGATCCACTAAACATGGCTACTGTGATGTGTTATTTGGTGGGTCACATGTTATATAGAATTGGTACAGGATGAGGCTCCTTTTGCATCCATAATTATGACTATGGGACAGAGGAAAGAAACAGCCACATTAAGGTTGCTATCCGATGTGTGCTTGGAGTAAGCCCCATAGAACACTTTCTTTCCCAAGTGAATATGCATTGTATTGAGTTGGAAGAGTAGCTGCTCTTTTGCAAAATACAAATTATTTGTAAGAAGAAAGAAACTGATGGGCAGAGAGAGGGGAGAAATAGCCAGTTTACAACACTTTCTATCTAGTAAAAATCACTTATTACTGGAAGAAAGTACTGTGTCACTATTATTATTTCCTTGAATTGGAAGAAAAAGGTTTTCTAAGATGTCAAAATGGGAGGGCTTTTCTACTGCCTCCTGAAAATCAAAATGGCAAAATAGGGAGGCTGAGCTTTTAACAGTGTTAATCAAAAACTGAAAACTGACAGGAATGCCCATTATATGTATCCTACTGTCTCTGTTGTAAAATACTGTCTTGCACAATAAAAGATAATCGAAGAATTGTTTGTGAATTGTTCTTTTCCTGTGCCAAGTGTGAAAACCAAACTAGATCCACAACCATCAGCAGGTGCTGAACACTAAGAAATGTTATGTAGAGAGATTTCATGAGTTCTACCTTGACTACTTCCATTATTTTAGAAAAAATTAAGGAGAGTTGTTAGGGGTGTTAAAAAACCTTTCGAGATTGAGGCATCTGTAAGAGGAAGTATGGCAATGAACATTAATGGCTAAAAATCTAGAAAGTGAGGAAGAAAAGTATTATTGATTAGAGATTAGATTTTATACTGCTGTGAATTGCTGTTACAATTTGGAGTCACACAGATCATTGGGACTTCCTTGCCATTAGAGAGACTAAACTGACAAGATTGAGCAGTTGTCGTAGGTGCCAGCATAAATGGGAAACATGGATCACATTGTAAAGCTCTGAAAAATAGCAAATATGGTTGGTAAGCAAGTTCACAAATAGCCAGCTATAGACATGTGAATTAATCCTACCTTAAACCTTCAGTAGCATTCTGATGACTAAATATTTCTGTGTTTGTGGCCCCTTTTCATCACCTTTGCCACCTTGGCATGTTGTTCCCTGTACAAAGATAAACAGGCAGGTCTGTTCTCTAGCTGGGTTGCCCGGATTTTTCTGCTTCCTGCCCATGTTCTGGAAAGTTTAGTGCAGTTCTGCCTATTTCCTATAAAGAGATGCAGAGTTGACTGAAACTGGAAGATACATAAAGATGGAGTTACAGGTGCATAGAAAGATCAGAGTGACAGGCACACAATTCACCATCAGAAAGGGATAACCTTTTTAGGATAGAGTGTTTGCTGAAGAGCTATGGATGCCTCCCCACCTCCCTGCCCCCAATATCTTCCCTTCTTAACTGAATAATTGGTTCCCTAGTGAGCTTTTCCCTAATACCCAGTGTCTTATCATCCTGTGGTCATTAGATCCAAATATATGGTTACTGGTATTGTTGTAGAACTAAGGTATCGGTGGCAGTCCAACATTCCCTCAGCTTAGTATACAGATCTGTGTGTGGACCGATGTGAGGCTGAGCCATAGACCGTTCCCCTGACTTACTGAGAAGCTCCAGAAGCCACTCCACTCAGCTTTTCCTTGCTCTGTGGGAAGCAGACAGTATCACAGAAGCATCTGGCTTCATCAAGGACCTCAGCACTGATGTCACTGTTTTGTGTCTGGTTATGGGCATATGGGCAAATGAAGCCCACAGAGCAGGAAATAGCTTGTGTGGGGCAGCTTCAGGAGCTTTTCAGTAGTGGCGTGGTTTTGGGCGCTGAGGAGGGAGAAAGGGAATACCATCACCCTCACCCTCCCCCAGCACCCACAAAAAGATATCCAGACTCATAACAAAAACTCACATGGGTGGATGTCCCTAACAGGATGCCAGCCTTAGTGCTTTTTGATGCATGGTGATTTGACAGATTAAAAGGTATAATTGCTGCAGCATGGCTAGCAATTGCTAACTGTCTCATTTCTGGATTTAAGAAATCAGTCACCAGTTTTGGATTTGTGCTATAGAGAGGTTGGCAGAAGCTAAGGAGCACAGTAGTCGTCTTCCTATGTTCTTTTGGCATATAACAGCTACTTTGCCTGGAAGCCAGAATTTATTTATTCTTTTGTGCTGAAGGTTATCCTTATTGGCATTTTAATATTTTAAAGGGAAGCTCTCTCTGATGGACATCTTGTGTACTAAAAAGCTCTCTCAAAATAACACATGCTTGGTGCATGCCCAGATGCAAAGTAGCAAACAACAGTGCCCACTGCTTTCACAGAGTACATTTACAAAGCTTAGGCTTGGATATATTTATAGCACTTTAGGGCTGTTTGTGAGGTTGGAATCCTTCCAAGAAAAAAAAGGAAAAATGAGAAGGCATATATTATTGTTTATAATCTGCTTTATTCAGCCAAACCTTTTTCCCCAACAGCCCCTTGGATTGCTGTTTAAATCCTCTGGTGCCTTTAACTACCGAAACTGAAAATGGTTAATGCGCATTCAGACTAAGCTTGGCATCTACTTTGGGAAATCACTTTAATTGAGAAGCATTAAATGTTAAAATGATTAAAATATATAAAGCCAACATGGTGTGTTTAAACAGCCAGACCATGGCTTCAGAGAGCTTCTTGGCCCAGCAAGCATGAAGTGTGAGCTCCAAAGGCCAGTACAGTTAGGAATTCCCTAAAAAGAAATCTAGTCCCTTTCCTTATCTCATCCCACTGGTTGGCTAACAGTAATGAGCAAGCAGCTCTCTGGAACTGCAGTTCCTGGGAAAGAGCCACTGGGAAAGGTTTACTGACTTGATACTTTAGCTGAGTCTCTCCGTTTTGGTAGTGTGTAATGGCCAAAATGGCATGACTTTTAACAAGTAAGTGATGTATGTGAAATAATTCCCCTTTTTATGATCATGTATGTATCATACAGTTACACCTCCCTTCAGTTTCAGATTCTGAGAGGATGGAGTGACTGATGCACTGATACACAGATGGATCCACAAAGCTTCAATGGTTTTTGTATAATGGATTTTGTGTTCATAATTTTTAAAATCAAAAATAGAACTGTAGCTCATAATTTTTTTGTCCAACGTGGAGCTAGACTATTTACCATTTTTCAGAAACGGTAGAATATTCCATGAGTATTTCAAGAAGTTTTCTTTCAGAGGATTGCAGTGGTTTCTGGGAAGGAGGATGCAAACATGTGCTGTGATTCTCTAGTGTTGAACAAACATGCAGTAATGCTTCCCAAAGCAGAACTGAAATATTGTCATTGCTCAAGTGATGGAGAAAGCAAGTGGGAAAATGGCAACACACACACACACGTACAGTTTTTCACTTACAGCATCTTTGGTAGAACAGTACAGCACTACAAGGAGCATGGCCACAAACCACACAAAGATACTATTGTTGCTGTATGGCTTCAAGTGGTTTCCAACTTAAAATGACTCTAAGGTGAACCTGTCATAGGGTTTTCTGGGGGGGGGGTGAGAGTGTTTGACATGCCCAGAGTCACCCAGTGGGTTTCCATGGCTGAGCAGGGAAATCAAACCCTGGCCTCCAGGGTCACAGTCCAACACTCAAACTACAATGCCATGCTGGCTCTACACACACATGTGCCCACTCTGAAATGGAAAGATATCCTGCTTGTCATTAAAAATGGTTACATGGCCTTGCATGAATTGATAACTGCACCTTTGAAATGACTGTTGTGAACAGAACATTTATTCCACTTTTTTGTACCTTGAAATCAGTGCTTTCTGCCCACTGTCATTATGTAACAGATCTGATCACACTGATACTCGCCAAAGTAGATTGAACACCAGAAGATCTTGGCTGAAAATAAACAACAAAACTGGTGGTGTGTAGTTGGTCCCCATGGAGATGTGAAAGTGTGAGTTTAGGGGATTTCTCTTTAGAATGAAGTAATATAGATGTTTTGGGTTTGCTTAACTTTGGACTCTTTTTTCTCCCTTCTAAATGAGAAGAGGTAGAACCATTTCTGAATATTGGATTGCTTGAAGTAACATGTATATAAACTGAGTTATACCAGTTACCATTTAGTGGATATTAAGGTGCATGTGTGTCTGTAACCAGTTGGCAGACTGAGTATTTATTCTCTCTCATCTTGCATAGCGGAATTCCCTACCTTTTCTTTATAGTAAGATTGCCTTCCCTGTTTGAGAGAATGCTATAGACCATTGCCCTTTCAAATGATTACATTCACACTCTGTTAAAAACCTCTGGACATTGCTGCTGGCTGTATTTATTATACAGCCCCATATATACTGTTGTTTTCTTGCATTGCGGTAGGCATACACAGGCCAAGGGCAGACTTGCTTGCACATGTGTAGAGGTAAAGTATTCAGTCAGCTTCACCTCCAACTTCAAAAGTTAAGTGTGCCAAGAAGACCTGAGTATGCCAGTCTGAGCTGCTAAGCCCTGAAGGGATTCAGAGAAGCCAAACACCTCACGCTTTACTTGTGAATGCATGAATATCTCTCACTATTGACTACATGAGAATGAGGTTTATGATGTTCGCTGTTCCCAGTTTCTTGATAGGCTACTTAAAGTATTAGTTGAAGAGAAAATCTACAAGGTTATTTTATCTCTATAAAGTCTTGGTCAGTGACTAGTTCATAGTAGAAATTTATTTGTGTAGCCTATGACCTATGTAGCCACCTCTGCAAAACCGTACAGCTGACAAATCCATCTTGATCAACAGCACTCTGTCCATAGATGTTTATTTGCCTCCTGATCGCAAACTATGTGACTAGGCCATCGTGGCCAACTTAAGCTGAGGACACTAGATGTTATTCTCTGTGCTAAAATTTCAAGTACTAGCTGTTTTGGATAATTGGGTTCAGTTCTGCAGCGGGTGAATATATTTTTTCAAAAACCTTGGAGAAAATATCCCAGTGCTATAAGCAAAGTCTTCTCACTGTTTTCTTCTCTAATTTGAACTTTTAATGCAAGACAGAAAAAGGCACATGAATCCTAAATAACTTTTCATATTTATTTTACATAGAACTTTTTTTAAAAAATTTTTTACATACAACTCATGCCAGCGCACAGGAGGCATATGCCAAGAAACTTGCCAGGTTTTCTTGTGTTTTTCCAAAGACACATGGCAATAAATAGGTTTCTTTCTCTCCCCACCTCCCGAAACAAACTTCACTTTAGAACTATACAAAATTTATAACCACTGGGAGGTGGTCATGGTGGAAAAAAGTAAACTGTGGACATGGTGGGTTAAAAGAGTGTTTGAAACAGCTTCAGAATTAGAGTCCAAGATGCTAAGTTTGTTCCTTGTCTTCCTCCTCCACTAAAGGGGGAACAGATCTGTGCTTGCATGTCTACACAGCAAAGCTATGGCACAGAAAGCTGGAGGAGCTCAGAACACCCCCACCCCCTGCACACGGTCTGTGCTGTGGTTCGGATACAAAGCAAGCCATCTCGTTCCTCAGATGTCACCCATGTGCTTTACAGTCTTGTATTTACCAAATAAATATATATATATAATATTGCTGATACCTGCTTTTGCAATACAGTGGGTCATCCTTACCTGCAACCTCCAGAACTGCAATTTTGAGCAACTGTGGAATATCGCATCCTGTACCTGAAATGGCAGCTATGTGCAGTCAGATGCACTGAAGCATCCACTCACATGTTGCTGCCGTTGAATATAATAGGACACAAACATCTGCTATTTCCAATATTCATGAGGGTTCCTGGAATAGAACTCCTGGATATAAGGAGGGCCCACTATCTTGGCTTCACTGGTGCCCTTAGGAGCAAATCCTGTTTTTAAAAGAGAGAGAGAGAGAAGACAGTGGCCAAACCCAAGAAGTAGAGGCAGCATGCCAGTGGTGTGCTTTTTCTTCTTCTTTTTTTTTCCTCTTAAAATTTCACTTCAGCCACCATGGCCAGAGTCCTACAATAGCAGTCATAAAAATAAAACATGTTCGCACTGAAATGAATGTGTCCTTTTGGAGTGTTGTTTCCATGTTTTAAAGTGCAGTGGTCTGAAGAAGAGAGACATGTTGTTTTCTTTCTATGTAGCTATTTGATCCATTCTTATTCGATATCGAGCTGCTTTAGATTGTAGGTAAAGGCTGAAATCAAAGAGTTCTGGCCCAACACTGAGACCATAGATAAGGCTAGCATATTGCAAACCCAGACAGAACTTGGAGTGACGCTTTTCATGAATTATTAAAGAGACACGGGTGGTAAAAAACATGCCGTAATCAGTTTAATCTTCTTGGAGCCAAGACACAAAATTGGGATGATTCTCTGTCCTCCATAATAATTACAAGCAAATGATTTTGCCTAGATTAGGCTGAAACAAATCCTCTAGAAAAAATCAAATTTTATTAGACTCTTCATGGCAAAGCATTCATAATTTATGTGTGAAGCGACTGTCACTTGTATGCAGGGGAAATCTACCCAGGGATGTCTGTGTCATTCCTAGAGTGCCTAAGTGTATAGTGAAGTAGAAAGAGCTAAGAACAGCTAATTGTAGGGTTTACTTTTCACAAAAACTTTTTGTGAAAAGTTTATAGATACCAGTAAAATGGAATAATTTCATGGATAGACAAGACTCTTAAACTAATCTTCCAGTGCATAGCAATAAATTCTGACTCCTCTTTTTGGGATGCAAATGGGCCAATAAACAAGTTTCAAGAACAAAGAAGAAGTTTCTAGATTTTACCAGTTAAAAAAAAAATTAACATGCAACAATACTGGGCTAATACCTCAGGCTGCAATCGTGTGACTATGGTATGAACTTGCATTGAGTTCCTGTTGGATCCGATACAAATTTGTACAACTCCCCTCAGTTAATCCTAGCATGGTTTCCTGTCTTGATTTGATTGTGGAGGTGCTATGCAGATACTTTCAATTGTACTCTGGAAGATGTAACAGATAAACCAACAGTAGAGTGTCTTTTACATGGAGACTTATTCATTGATCTTTGTTGTGGACATTCCCACAGCTCCTCCTTCGATATTGCTAGCAAGGCCTGGTGATCAGGAATTGAAAACAAGGAAATGGATCCAGACTCAGCCATGTACAACTAAGCTGCTGAAAGCAGATTTCCCTTTTCCTAGAACAGTCCTCTCCATCCCCCTGACAATCCTTCACAGAGGATCAGGAGAACGTATTGAATGGTGACCTATGAGGAAGGCGGAGAATCTTCCAAATCAGAGAGAACTTCAGCAAGCAGAGTCTTTCTAGCAGAAGGCAGAGCCCAGGCCCAATACACAAAGGGAAATTAATATTCATTGTTCTTAAAAAGCTAGACTCCCTAGCTAGCCTTCACTACAACAAATCCCTTGTTAAAGAGTGAATAATTTACTGTAGAGCAAAATACAGTGTACCGTCTTCTGGTGCAACCTCTCTGTATACACTAAATGTGAGGTTGCACAAAGTATCACTCCCAGTGGACATGACTGGCACACACTCAAGCACACACGTTGCATCCATTAATAAGACACAACCCTCACATTTTTTTTTGTTTACACAGGAGTTCCTGTAACGAAATTTTAGATCTGGGTCCCCTTAGATGTTCTGCACTAGGGTGCGAGGAATCGCTATTTGCTGCTGCTTCTGAATTGCTGGTCCTTGAGTGAATAAATATGCTAAACTTTTCAATTTCCTTCTGATATTATCCTGTATTTCCTTTGTAAATACTCTGTGATACATTTAAAAGTACATCCCATACAATAATGGCTGGAATTCACGATCGCAGTTATGAACGCATAACTTATGCAAGCAATGGAGGTCTGTTCTGTTGATTGAGACACAGCAAACTGATACTCCCACTCCTCTCCCATGAATGATCTCTGGTGTGAGGAGAAATTGCAATGGCAATTCTGGTTTGATTGTTGCACTGGAGCTCAGTGGGAGGAGGGTTAAAACATCACTCTGCTGCATCCTGATTGACAGAATAAACACATCCCTGATGCTTGCAGTGGCTGATACTCATGAAGTCAAGATGAGAGAGGTGGGGCAGGAAATACAAGTCCAGTATATTGAACTGAGTAGCTAATCTAGAATCATGGTCATTGTTTTCAGCTCTGCTTTTACTGACATAGGGAACTTTTATTTTTAAACTAAGTATTGGTCCATATAGTTCAATACTGTTTTCGCTGACTGCCATTGGCAGCTCTCTGGAGTTGCTAGGGCTCCCCCACTGAGTTGTGTTCCTTTCTAATCCACGTTTACATTAGTGTTAAAGCTCTTTTTGATTTCCTTCCCATTCCGCTAAACACAATCCAACAATACTGATTTCTTTTAAAGGCTAATGGGATTGTGAATATGGAATAAAATGAGATGAAGGAAAGCTTAAATATATATAAATTTCTTGAAATACTTCAAGGCAGAGTTGCAGTAGGCAAGGATCGTGTAGGAAACACTGGCAGGGTGAGGGGAAAGATAAAGCCCTTCTAAGATTAATTGATTCCAATGGGAGACTTAGGCCCATGATCATCTTACCCACAGAAACCCAAAAGATGTAAAAGTGGTTAACTTTTGCCAGGAACATGTCATATTTTTGCAAGCTTAGTGCCCCAAGCCTTGCAGTAGATATTTATAGCTTTAAAATGCCACATTTCCTCTGCCTTAATGCCAGCCACACCTTAAATATGACCCTGCGCACATCCCTTCTAAGCATATTCTCTTCTAGGTATTGCCAGCACATCTTTTAGAACATGTACAAACAAGTACCTGCTTGTTTGTTTTTTTGCACTGATTACTCATAACTGAAAAACATAGATAATGTGAAATATGTTTGCAAGAGCTTTAAATGTTCAGACTTAAATGATCAGGCAAAAAATGATAGTTGTATCTATTTTACATTCTTCAGTCTGTGATTTCAACATGGATAATAACAGATTGACCTCAGTGAAGTGCAGTGATCACGATACTGAAATGATTGTTTTCTTTCTTGAAAGTAACAATCTCTTCAGTGATAAAGCTGCATTAGTCAGTACTGTAAAGAGTCATGGTAATAAATGACATAGGAAACTTATATAGTTCTAGAATCTTAAATGTAGGCAATTGGAAATGTGCATACATTCACTGATAAAGTTGATTGAACTGTAGCACAAGCAGCAAAGTAAAAGCATCTTTTTTTCTTTTCAGCAAGATTTCTCTAGAAATATAACTTGTTCTTGCAGGCTGGTCTTCAGTGAATTGAATTTCATTAACGCTGTTGTTGTTGTTGTTGTTGTTGTTGTTGTTGTTGTTAAGGCTTCCCTCATTTTTGTTAAATGAAAATGAGAGGGATGAATCAAAGTGATTTTAAATCAAGGAAAATTAATGTAAACTTTAATTATAAAAGAGACTGTGCTGTCTGGAAGAAATGTGAGCCAATTTTGCAAGTGTATAGTAACCAGAGCAGAAGAGTATAAAGTACCTTGCTGGTAAATCTAGAGCAGAGCTTTCCAAACTTTTCATTTTGGTGACATATTTTTAGATATGCATCATTTCGCAACACAGTAATTCAGTAAGTGGAGGCAGCCCCTCCACCTGGGCCTGGCCTGCCACTGCTCTCGCTGGGGTCTTCCTTGGCCTGGGGCGGCAGCAGGGGGGAGAGGCAGCCCCTTCACCCAGGCCTGGCCCACTGTGGTGGCAGGAGAGGCAGCCCCTCCACCCATTGCATTTGCACAACACACCTACACACTGCAGTCGACACACTAGCATATCATGATACGCAGTTTGGAGAGCTCTGACCTAGAGAGTCAGAATCCAGCTGACTGAATTGTTTCCATCAGCAGGACTAGGAGAAGAGGTCATGCTTTTCTCCATTGCAGGACCTCCTGTGTTCTAGTGGGCCGGGAATCCCTCTGGAGCCAATTTTTTGAATGATGGTAAGAGC
This sequence comes from Iguana delicatissima, assembly GCA_948472985.1. NCBI lineage: Eukaryota > Metazoa > Chordata > Lepidosauria > Squamata > Iguanidae > Iguana > Iguana delicatissima. Next base: position 213,129 of record CAOKZL010000855.1, read on the forward strand.
TGCGGGGGTAGGGTCAGGGAGAAAGATCTGGTTTGCTTTGCTGGCAGCAAACGATTGGGATTTAGAGCCATGGGTTTTTGAACAAAAAGACACTTGATCTTAATTTTAATCAGCTTCCTGAAGCAGAAAGCAACCTTCACAAGGAAAGTTCCACTGAAATGTTTCTTTTTGCTTCTTTTTTAAAAATGATTTTGTGGAAGAAGGGGAACATACATACTTAACTCATATGAAATACAGGATGAATGTTTATTTTGTATCTGGCTTAGGAAGCCGCTATGTTCCTTTAGCCTTTTCCTGGCTTCTCAGGTCACACCCCTGTGACTTTGCTCTTGTTTAATTGAGAGAGTAAGTACTTGCTTGGAGATGCAAGTAAAGCCTTGTTTTCTTGTTTCTTATTTCTGGCATGTGTCTGTAAACTGACCAGTTCATAGAAGACACCAGAGTCTTTAAAAAAAAAAAAGTTCAATGTACTTTGCAGCTCCTTTAAACCAAGACCGGGGACTGTGTGGCCCATGACGCATCTGCCTAGGGCTGATGGAATATTTAGTCCAACAACACTCGGCAGGTCACATGTCCATTCCCCAATTTGCAAATAGCGGATGGAGTTAGCAGTCCCAAGAACAATGCCTAGGAGCTTTGGAGCACGGATGACTCCTAACAAATATCAAATGCTGTTCACATAGCCGCCTCAGTAAAAAGTTTAATGTTCCTGATCTCAGTTCAGCTCAGAAAGCCCTTGACACTTCTGCCTCTTGGCTAATGTTTTGCTTCACATGATTGTCATGATCTTTTTCTTCCTCTTGTCTTTTATATTTTTACCTACCCTAGAAATCTTTCATTAGCAAGTGACCTTTGAACAATTTTAATCTCCTAAAGAAGCTTCATCTGATTACTGTTGCATCCCTTTCTCCTCAGAGGCTGCTGGGAGGAAACACACAGGTTGAGATCAAAGCCTTGTGCTGCAGCATAGTAATGATGACATTATCAATGGCCGCATTGCTTAGAATGGTGCCCATATTATAATATGGGCTGAGATTGTGGGAAGGCTGAGAACAGCATGTTCAACTTCACAGCCAGTGATAGGCATTGGCCATTTATCTCTATGTAAATCCATTTCATATAAACTAATACTCTTTTCCTTTCTGAGCAGAAGAAATATGCCTTGTGCTTGACTTACATACAGAGCTTCTGGGCCATGAGCTGGCCTCTGGGAACAGTGCTGCGGTTTTGAATGCTTCCAGGTCCCACTGGCTGTAGGCTTTAGCTCATGCTGCCCCTCTACATGGTCACAAAACCAGTGTGGACTACTGCAAGAGCAGTAGTGGAGACAAAGTGGATCTGCATCTGTTTTTTGCAAGTCCCATCACAAGAGGGAGTCCTAAGGGAAACAAACCTACTCTTTCTGGAATCACCAGAAGCTACGGTATCTAATCCAGATCATAGATACCTCTGATGTTACTGTGCCTTCCCACTCCCAAGTTAACTAAGATGATTGTGGCACAGGCTTCACTGCTTTGTGCATAATTAATCTTTCTTCCTATCCACTACATAACATATTATTCAGTTAATGTTAATTATAACTCCCCTGATAAAAACAGTACTGGCAGAAGTTGCTGCCCGTGAGAGGGATGGACTTCAGCAGGATAAGAACACATCTGCTTTGCAGTTATTATTGCACGGTACCAAATTGGGAGAGCAGTCTGAGAGGGAAAGGAGTGGAAGGCAGTAGCAACAACAACTCCCATGATGTGATTGAGGGAGGAGAACAGATGTTTGAAGGCTGCAGTATAAGTAAAGGAAGAGTGGCACTGTGGCTGCCTACCATTACTCCTGAGTAAGGCAAAGGTTTACCTCTTCATGACATATCTAAGTAAATATGGAGTGCAGAGACAGAGGAAAAATGAGAAAGTGGGAAAGGTGACACGGTAAAATCCCAATAACGTTCTGTCCCTTTAATGGTCAGTCTGGGAGGCCCACTTCAGAAGAACTGCATTTCCGTATTTTAGTTGCCAGAGTTGCGCATATGAAGGACAATGGCATGCCTCATGAGAGCTGATGTGACCAAAGATCTGCCATTTCAGTATGTGCTCGTGTCACACCCAACAGCAAAAGTCTATGGAAAGAGTCAATGAACTTTCACTTGCTACAGCTGCCACTTCCCCCCACCCCAAAGTCATACAAATGCTTTACACATCAATGTGCTGTATTCAGAAGCAGCTCCTCCTACTGTCCACTCTTTCAAACAGAAAGCAAATATATTTATATATATATTAATACCATATTTTCTTTCAGCTCTACAAGAAACAAATAGCAGATTCCCATTCAGAATGAATGGAAACTTTCTTGGGATGGCACATCCGTGATCCTTGAAGTTTGATTGCTGTCCCTCATTGGGTTTCTAATATGCTTTCAGACCAAAAGAGCAAGTGGGAATATGGCAAGTAGTGTGGTATTTTAGAAAGGAGGATGATCCATCTCATCAAGCCAGGAGGCAGGACTTGTGGGAAAGTCTGGATAACCAACACTACTTCCAGTAGAAATATCAGAGGTTGGTCCCCCAGCCATAGCTCTGAGTGTCTGACTCACCCCCTGCCCTCCACGTGCTATTATTCCTAAATTATTGTCCATTGTGTAATCCAGACCATTTAGCAGCGGAGTGTGTGATGGAAGAGACGATATAGAGGCTGGAGACTGGGGGATTCCATAAGGGCTTCCATCCCTCAAGTCCTGATAGGATTGTCCTGTCCCATCCATGGAGAAAGTACCATTCATTAGCTGTCCACCAGCCACCTCACCAGCATTGCTATAAATTCTGTTGTTGTGGCCAAGCTCTGAAAGGATTTGGTCTTCTGTAAACAAAGCAAGAAAAGCAATTTTTAGGTGCAGCTGCAGCAAGAGCTACTTCCTATATTTGGCACCAAGGCAACAGGAGGGGAGAAAAGTTACATCGTCAGGGCAGCCAGTCCAAGGCAACAAATAACTCTTTAGTCATAGGTGGGAAATGTGTGGCCTTCAGGTGGTGCTTTCTCTTTTTTTCTATGCTCCCTGATCATTGACTGAACTAGTGGCATGATGGAAGTCAAGAGCACAGCAATATCTCATGAGCACAAGTTCACCACTCCGGTGAAGGCAGTGAATTTCAGCACATTTACTGCCACCAGCACGTGGCTCAGTTTTCATCACGGGCACAAAGATTAGATACCCACTATAAATTTATGTTTTGGGCTTGTAAGGAAAATGTTCCATTTAAATTCCTGTAATGTATTATTTTAAAATATGCTCTTCTTCAAGCCTAGTAATTATTTTAATTAATATCTTATCTGCTTATTTCTGACTTTCCAAAAGATAAAGTGCTTGCCATATTCCAAGTTAAGCATAGGTTGAACCGCCTCTTACAATGAGGCTTACCTTTTGAGTGGGTTGAACAGTGTTCTGCATGTTTGTTTACCAGTCTCTACATTTTTTCAGCTACCTTTCAAAAGGTCCATTTTGTGGTCTCTGTATTTTTTTAAAAAGGGACTTGTGCATACAGATCTGGATTTGAAATGAGGCACACAGCATTTTAAAGGCAATTTAAAGTTTTGCCTGCTGAAGCCTTTTAAAGTTCTTTGTTTACACACAACCACCATAGAAAAGATACCATATATTACATGACTATCTTTCAATCATGTCTAGAACAGAATTAGAGGCATAATTAAATTTGACCTGCCATTAATAAAAGCAATCAGATTTGTCTGCATGTTGCCAAGAAAGAGAACTTCTTGTTCATCCAGGTTATGTATGCAATTGTCAATGTGTATGTTCAGAATTAAGTCCTATTCAGTTCAGTGGGGCTTAGTAACACCCTGGACAGACTGTAGCTTTAGTATGTGAATAGTGTGATCTCACTCTAATTTTTCCCTTGCTTCTTATTAATGATTGTATTTATTATTGGTTTGTTGTTTCATGGAACCAACTTTTGAGGGGAAAAAAACACTAAAGATGTAGCCCCAAATAGGGCAAATTTGTTAAACAAAACAAAACAAAAACCTTTGTCTATACAAGGCCTGGTTGTTCCATACACACTGCTTGACCTTGGAATAACTCCACAGAAAACTGATCCTGGTTTCATTGAATTCTGCTTTTGCTCACACTGTACATTTGTTTTCCAGAAGATTCCCATTAATTTCTAAACAATTGACTGTACAATTCTGGAGTGTTGCAGGCAGATTTTCTTTCCTCCAGCTTAAGGATTTAAAATTGTATGAAAATTCCCATACTTTTGTTTTTGTTTTGAGCCTTCAAGCTGACACTGATTTATGGCAAGCCTATCCCAGAGGGTTTTTTTTGGGGGGGGGGGTTGGTAGATTTATTCACAGGAGGTTTGCCATTGTCTTCCTCTAAGGCTGAGAGAATATGACTTGCCCAAGGTCACCAGATAGGTTTCCACGGCTGAGCAGGGATTCAAATCAGATCTCTCAAAATCCTAATCCAACCCTTACACCACTACATGACACTGGCACTTTTATCCTAGGAAAAAATCTTTATAAAAAGCCAGTGAGAAGTACAGCTGTCTAGTCAGGGGAAAGCAGCACAGAATTTTGATGTTCCAGTGAGATCAGATGCCACACACAACAGCCCTGCAAGTTATGCTGAGGTCCAAGCTCAGCATGCACAAATAAACACCTATAAGAGGCAGGTTATCAGCCCACATCTGCCCAGATCAGAGTTTAGAACAGTTAGTGGATTCTGGGAACTGCAGGCAAAATAAGTAACTTCTTCAAGTTCTACGTACATGGTTGTTCACCCTATCCCTTTATATCACTTGGTGATTGTCCTCCAAAAAAATAACTTTGCCCAATAATAGCCTACCTACACATAAAAAGGTCCAACCCATACGATCTATTCATCCCATCTGGCAGAAGATAGATCTTGTATATGGGAACTACATTATGTGCAGTGTTCTTCCTCCAAGAGAAGAATACATAGATGACGCCAAGCCTTACTTAGCTCCACCTGCTATCACTTTTAGTGCATATGTACTAGAAGGACTCTACAAACACACCCTTAAGAAGAGGTAGGGGGTTAATCTGTGACCTTCAGTCTGACTTTGAAAGGCCCTTGAAATCTAGGGGGGAAAATCACCAAGCAGCCATACTGGCTGTGAAGCAAAATTCAAAAGCTTGCATAATATCTTTTATGTTTTGGAGTTGGCCCATAAAAGGTACCACTGGTTGTGGATTTTGGAATTCACTATAGTTAAACGCCCTTTTGATATGATGCATTCAGATCTCTGGAGAAACTGTGTCCCTATTCCAATTGCCCAAGATATGGTGAGAAAAATGGAGAGAGAGGAGGAGAAAAAGAAATGAGATTTTGGGCTTGGAGCCTGCCCACTGGCAGCATATTCTCTCACTCAAAGGATAGCTGCTCTTGACAGAAAAATGATTCTCTCCTTTAAGCATACCTGAGGCACAAGCAGATGAGCCCCGGTCTGGAACACAATCTGCCTCAAAAAGCAAATACAATAGCCCCTCCTCATTTGTGAGGGTTTGGGGCACAGAACCCTCACAAAAGTGGAAAAAATATGAATAACTCCCTCCCCGTCATTCCCCTCCCATTCCCCTCTGGAGTTTCCATTCCATTGCCTCTGGCCCTGGTATGGTGGGGGGTAGAAAGAAGACAATCTGAAAGGCTTACTGGTACTTTCCCCTCAGACAGAGAAGAGGGGAATTCTGGAGTTCTAACTACTTTTGGTGGCCATCTTGAAAAGGGAAGGGTCGGAGCAAAGAGAGCACCTAACCCAGTGGTTCTCAACCTGTGGGTCCCCAGATGTTTGTGGACTTCAGCTCCCAGAAGCCCTGAACATTGACCATAGTGGCTGGGGCTTCTGGGAGCTGAAGTTCACAAACATCTGGGGACCCACAGGTTGAGAACCACTGACCTAACCAATCTGCAGCCAATACACCGCAGAATGTATAACCACATGGCAGAGAGGCCATGCCTTCAGCAGTGGGAGGGGGCTTTGCTCACCCCAAAGGGAAAAACTCCCTCCATTTTAGACACAAACCTTGCAAGCCTGGGGTGAGGAATGCAAGGGATGAGAGGAGGAAAATTGGGGGGGAGGCAAACATGTGCCTTGTGAATAATCAAATTCACAAAGGTCAAACCTGCAAACCCTGTGGAGGGAGGACTAGTTCATTATCTTGTGAAGAAGAAAGTCAGAGGCCCAGCCTGTGACTCTAGCCATTATTACCTCTGAAACTCAGTTCACTATCGCTAACACCACAGTCTTCCGCAGAGCTCTCTTTTTCGTGTTTGCTGCCTCCTCGATTTCTCTTTACGCTCTTGTAGAACTGGCCCCAGCGGTGCCGCCCAGCATCTTTCTTCAAACGTTTCTCTTTGGCCCTTCTGTTTTGAAACCAGACCTGGAATCCCAGAGTAGAAAGAGGGCAAAGTGTTTATGGTACAGCAGCTTATTTATTTTATTTATATCCCACTTGGGACCGTTTTGTGAGGGTCATTTCTAAATGCAGAACCAGAGAATTCTAGTCTGGCTCAGCAGGGGATATTTGAACCAGAAGACTTGAGTGCAAGTCCAGCGTTTATCATAGACTGACTGTCTGGCCCTCAGTGTATTATTATTCAACCTCCATTCAGAACAGTTGAATAATAACAACTTCCTTATGGAAGTTATTGTTATTAGTAATTAACAACTAAGAGGACCTTTAACTCAGTACTGATTAGCATAACAACCAATTATCTGTAGGTGAACAGAATGATCCAAAATACAATGTGACAAAAGTGAAATGGTTCATAACTTCCTGAAGAGGAGGCCAATGAACAGCAAAACTTATAGAACATTCAGAGGATGTGACCTGATTCTATACTTAAAGAATAAGAGATACACAGGGAACATCAAGGACCAGAAATGAAGAGAAAAAGGCTTGGAGAATCTTAGATGATTAGGGGTCCTTAGAAGTCTTTAGCCACAGAGACTCTTCTGCTGGGGTGGATTTAGTGCTGGGTGGAGATGGCCTGTGAGCTGCATATGGTTGCCCAGGGCCATTTTTGTGGGGCCCAAGGTAATTTTTTTGGGGAAAAAATTGCTCCCAAATTCCCTCTAGGGGCAGGGGAAAATTCTGCCATATTTTTGAACTCCTTTAGGCTGTTTTAGGCCCAGGATAGTCCTGTTTTCCAGCAGGAAGTGACCGGGATGTTGACTTACAAGTCAACTCCTGTGGGGAAAAAATAAAGGCCTGAAAACTCAGAGAAATAGCCTTCACGTCCCCTGGAAGACACTTGAGGGCAGAACCATTTTTGAATTTTGGGAAGGGGTGCTGGAGGAGGTCAGTGTGTCTTCCTAGCCTCCAAGAGTTGCCCAGCCTTACTCTACCACACAGAGGATTCAGAATTACAATTAATTCCAGATCTAGAATTCTATATGAGGCAGGGGCTTTGCTGACACCACTTATTCTTGAAGTGGTGCTGCTTTCAGAAGCTTTCCTGAAGTGAGTAGATGAAAAAGGAGGTAGGATTACAAAAACTACACACCTAGGTAGAAGGAATTTACAGTGTTTTCATGAAGCAGCACTTGGTGAGATTGCTCCTTTTAGTGTACTTGCTAAAGAAGCCTTAAAGTTCTGTGCAGCCACTCCTCCTGTTTCTGAGTTAGGGTCCCACAGTTCCATCCAGATGTGTTCCATCAACTCCATCTGTGTGGCCACACGCAATCATAACCCACAGGTAAAAGCAGTTGTACCTGGGACCTTTTTCCACCATGAGCCCAGGTAGCATCATCTGGCCAAGACAGCACGGCAAATTCTCCATGAGACCCACCCTCAGATATTTGTGCCACTATAGGATTTTTCTTGCAGATTCATGTGCGTTTCAGAATTCATGCCCTGTATGCCATCTTACTTGCATTTGTCTGCATCTTCGAAGGAAGCTGACGTTTTAAACAAATATACTGAATATTCTGTGCACTGCCTTAAGCAATTAGAGGGGGTGGCATGACATTCCATTAATCACTCAATCAATTGTTTTAGTTGGACAGAGAGTCAATAGCATGCCATTTGGCTCACCTGCACAACCCGCATGTCCAATCCAGTCTCAGAGGACAGCTGCTCCCGCACATGCCGGGCGGGCTTGGGGGAGTTTTTATAGGCATTTTTTAATGTTTCCAACTGTTTGGCTGTGATGGTGGTTCGGGGCCTTTTAGCACCAGCTTCTGAATCATCTATAATAGAACAGATTGCTGTTAGTTTGTAACACATAACATGAAACAGAAGCCTACAAAGAAGATTGGCTTTGAAAGTAGACAAGATTGAGCAGAAAGGAGAACAAACACCAGTGTTTAGCCTAAATCCAAATGTTAGTCCCAACTAGAATAAACTGACTGAATCAGTGGGAACTTAGTAAAATGACCTTTCAGTAAATTCCACTGATTCAATGTGTCCATTCTAGTAGGAACTATGAATGGAATTTAGATATTAATTTGTATATTTGAATAGTATTTGCATCTTTTTAGGTATACTAAAAATGTAGGGCTGAATCCAGATTATGCCATACTTTGAATAGAAGAGATGCACTGAAATCAGTGGAACATAAGTGACTTGTGACAAATCTAAGTCCCATCCAATTAAACTCAATCGGAACAAACTAAGTAACCTAAATCCCATTTATTGCAATGGATCTGCTCTAACTAAATCTAATCTAACAAAAAATCTGTGAATGTGACAAACAGGTGTTTGCAACATGTGATTTAGTTCCAAACGTCTGTGTGGTCCTGGCATCTACCACTTTGCATTTGTATTTACTATCCTGATAAATGGCTTCATTTGTATCATTTTGAGAGGTAGGTAAAGTTACACAGATTCCACCAAACTAGTAGAACAAAGCAAATACACACAGGGAGGTTCGTGGAAAGCTATTTAGCTTTATATTAATATATGAACATTTTATTGGCTGGATCACATTATTCCTGCTAAACACTTTACTGCAATTTGATTCCGCTCCTAATTTTATTTATTTCCATGCTTCTTCATTCAAAACCTGCTGCACATACATTTCAGCTGTACTCACAGCCCCATTGTGTTCCACGTAAGTTTCCAATGCTTTTTCTGGGCAAATCAAGCTACTGAGCTTATTCCCATTACCCTGCAATCAGTAAAGGAATATGGAAGCAATAAAAGGCACATTGCTCAGTGTCTGCTTAGGAAGACAAATGTAGTTATTCTAAAACCTGCAGCCATCTGTCCTTTAAAGAGTAGTTTCCTGACTTGACCGGATTAGCATGTGCAGCCAGATTAGTGTGTGTTTGTGAGAGCATTTGTGTGTGTGTTTGTTCCTTCTGTCTGTATGTGCTACAGTCTAAAAAGGGAAGTGATAACTGGGAGCTTGTGTTTCCCTTTGAATTCTGTGCTGCAGCTGAGATATTAAGCCTTTTGGTTCCAGGAAAGCATGGAAGAGTATTTCCACTAAGATACACAGTTTCAAAAAAATGTTTTATGTTATTGTTGTACATAAATTAGCTTTTTAAAAAAAACTCTGCATGCATAGATGTTTTGAGAGTTTAGTGGTGGGAACAGAGTAAGAGGCTCACTGTCACAGGCTACAAAAGGACCCATCATGGCTTTGGAATTATGCAGCAGGCATTTGGAGCAAGTTCACACATTATTTGACTGCACTGCCTGCAAAAACACATTTTTCATGCCTTGTGTCCAGCAAAACTGCAAGACTTAAATTAGTAATAACTAAATTTAAATATGTTCTACAACTCTATTCAGGCAGCTAAGTAGCATTTCACTGCTGGTTAGTTCTGTAAGTCTTTCTTTCAAAAGCAGCACATCTGATTCCCTACAATTAAAGCCAGTTTGCAAACCGACACCATCAATTCTAATTTAGTTTCAGATAAATACTGCCAAATTGTTACTGCACTTCTACTAAGAGCAGCCACAGCTTCCATCAGCAGTAAAAAGCTGTACAGCTGAATATAGCAGCCATTCTAACAGTAGAAATTCCTTTCCTTGAATGCTTGTTTAACTGGCCAGACGTACAGATACAAAGAAAGTCATTGTACATAGAAGCATAAATCCCAAAGCTGAAAATTCAGATTCACCTCCAAAAAACCACATCTTTGCCCAGCTACCTCACTAACAGAATGTCTGGTTAGAGAGGCACTCCCCTCACACAGTTAACAGTGAGTGCTCTTTGGCGTATGCCTCATCTCTTTCTTTGTAGCTCCATGGGCTGCAAAACTTTACAACACTAAAGACATCAATAGCACTGAGTCAATAATAGAAATTAAGCAATATTCAATCCATGATCTCCTAGCCATGCCTCCCCCACCAATCCTTGTAGCACAAATAGGCATTGCATCACCCTAGCCAAATTGATTAGGTCAAAATAGAGTCCTTAATTAATGAGAAGTCAGGGCTTGTCAACATGAAATCCATTAAAGACCAGTTCAGTTTTAATTTCAGTCAGGCACTGTTTGGCAGTCTCTGTGGATTCATTAGTGTTTGGTGATCTATAGCCTCTTTCTGTCTCACTTCCCTCAACCCACCTCCAATTCTGGGTTTTCTACATAACGGTAAATATTGGCATTTTAGACTTCAGGATGAAAAATGGGAGACTCTCTAGGTTAAGGGCCAGATTAAGCTGGCATGCAAGATGCAACTCTGTTGCCTCCAATAGAGCTGAACCTGGGATTGCTTGTGGCCCTTGGTTTTAAACTGAAGAAAGATGGCAAGGATTCCTATAATTTGTGGCCAGTCTGCTGAGAATATAAGCCTTCTTGAGAAGGATTGAAGGAAAATAAAAACCAAGCATTTAGATCAGGTACCCGGTGCCTGTGGGAGGTTGCAGAGGAGTCAAGTGTTTAGCTTCTAGCCCTCCATTAGTGTTCCAAGCACACTGGTACAGCCATTTTAGGGATGCTATGCAAAGAAAGGCTAGGGGTTGATAGCATGAGAAGGAAATAACAACCACACTTACAGCTTAGGATAGCAGAGCAGAATCCCATTCTTACTCAGGCCTAGTGAAAAGGCCTGGTCCTGGATGTATTAGCAGGGATGATGACATCATCTGCCCCCCATGCCCTTCAGATGTCCTGTTCCCTCTGAGTTTAGCTGCAATCCCAACAATAAATGGGTTCCCTCAGCAACAATGTGTTATTATGAGCTACTCCAGTTATAATTTGTTTTATTAAAGCCCTCTTCCTGGTCGAGATGAAAACTGCCTGAAGTTGCTTTCTATCAACACAGCCACTTGCATTTTGCATTTTCCACAGGGATGTTGCTATAGAAACAATCCTGGTGAGAGCCTGTACTTCAGTTTTTACTACTGCACCACTGATGTTAAGAAACAAATCCCAGCAACAGAAGGCAGGAAGACAAGTGTTGTGGAAACCTGGATTCCTGCTGGAGTTAAAGGAATCAACAGAAAGCAAGATTCAGGGTCAGAACAGGATGAGCTATGTGGAATCTGGAGAGCAGACGAAAATGATGGCGGCAGACCTTAGGGTTCTGGTAGGAAAGTTTATCATTCAGTGTGGACTGAAACATATATACTCTGCAAATATCTAGCTTTTCGTTTCCAGGTTTAGCAGATTGCTGCACAGTAATGCCCTTGTCTCCTCTTAACTCTTCACCCAACAGTTCTTCCTTTCTTGAGACTTAACATGTCCCCAAGAAAGAAAGCTAGAATTTGAGTGTTGAGCACATTCCAAGCCAAAGACAACACAACTGTCTTTAGAATCTTGTACAGCAAAATTAACCAGCAAAGTTGGGCACACACTATATCAAGTAAGACATTACAGTCAGTGGGCTTGCATTCCTGGAGAGGGGCAAAAAGACCCACAGCACCCTTACCTGACTCTCTGCAGCTATGTTACACCTTTCCCTAGCTCAAGCAAAGGCGCAGAAGGTACCTATGTGTGTGAACGAGAATAACAGTGTCACCTTCAGCTTCATGTGTGGTCCACTTGCTCATGGTGGTTGATTGGCCACCCATAGACCCATCTATTTCATGAGGATGGAGGGTCATTGTTCCCAGGAGATCCCACCCCTTTCTTGCAAATAAGGCTATGAAATGTTATTGGCCCACAGAAAGCCTCTTTGCTCACATAGTTGTATGCCAGTCTTCTGTGGCACATTGACAGCCTGAAAGAAAAAGACAACCATTTGAAGCTCTTCTGTCTCGTTTCCAAAGGCAATGCTTAAATGCCAGCAGATTTAAGCAGCTACTTATAAACCCTAAAGTCCTGAACTAACAAACCTGAGCAGGAAAGAATATATCACTCCCACTTCTTTTTCATGGCTGGCATCTTTGCTTGGTCCCTACCGTTCTGCTTGGCTGTCTCATAGTCCTCCTTGCACACCAGGCGCCCATCTTCCATGAGGTAGAACTCATCACCTGTGGCCAGTTGGCGGTTGCAGATGATGCAAGCAAAGCAGTGTAGGTGATAGACAAAGTCCTGGGCCTTCCTGACCACTTGTGTTGGGGGGATTCCCTGCTGGCATGCTGTGCATTTTGTCCCAAAACGCCTGCAAAAAAGGAAAGCAAGAGACAATGCCTTATAACCAAAGCTGTGTGCATCCTGCGCAGGAAGAAATAAGTAAGTAAGTAAGTAAGTAAATAAATAAATATTAGAAAATCTGCAGTTCAGGAAAAGTAGGTTTCAAAAATAATACTGTTCACCTAATTATGAATATTAGCCTAATGTGCACAGGCTGCAGTGTGTCGCTGACGACCATAACCTGGAAATATAACAGGACAACAGCTATGAGAATTTTCCAGCCAGCATGGCAGTGCTGGGTGGGAGATTCTGGGAGCTGTCAGCCAAAAATATAACTATCTGTCATTCTGCTGAAACCTCAGATGTCTGTGCATAAGCTAACCAGTGTTTAAAGGTGTGCTTTCGATGTGTCTTAGAGCTATTTGCCTTTTAGAAAGCCTGACAAAAACAGGATAAATTAAATAAGGTTTTAAAAACCTGCAGATTTACATCATGCACATGGATATTTTAATGTAAAATTTGGATTACCTGGGCACCCATTGTTGTTGGCTTTAAGGGCTTGAACTACAAATAAAAAGCAGCCCAGGGGGTGACAGTATTCTAAGCAAAGATGACCAAGGGCCTCTGAAGAAGAGTTAAGCACTCAAAACAGAGAGAAGGGGATGCGGAGGAAGGGGCAGAGTTTAAAGCAGTGAGCGGCCCAATTAGACATGACATTTCACACAGCAGACCTTTGTCTTCTTCAGTGATAAGAGATTGGTCTAATTTTTCAGATGAAGAGTTAACTCAATGGTCCTTTTAACTAAGGCCAGTGTGGACTGTGCAATTGCCCCGACAAGGAGAATACATATTTTCTCCACATTAGCTCTAAATAAATTAAGCATGGCCACTGCTAGCAATATGGATAGAAGGATCAGTTTAGAGTGATGAAGTTTTGCATGCTGCAGCAATCTCTGACACCAAATACCTTGACATGTCTGAGGATGGAGACAAGTCATAGAACAGGATGTGTTCTTTAGGCACAGTGGAAGGTCTCTAAAGGCCCTTGTCCTCACAGGCAAGACAACTTGGCTTGGAAGCTCGATTTACAGATCTTTATTGAAGGCAGAAGGCTTTCAGGCTCAGGTGAAGAGGGCAGAATTTTAGCATAGTAAATGCTGGTGGAGCACTCACATCATGCAAGGAACTGGCGTGCTCTACCAGCATTATTTTCTGCCAGTACAAACTGTCTGGAGACAGAGGGACCAATGATCTGACTTGTTCTGAGGCAGCTCTCTGTATTCCATTGAAGGGTAGAGGTCCAACTCTTTCACTGTAGAAAATAAGCATACAAAGTAATGGGCTACCTCCCCTGTGGCCCTTGGAAGCCCTTTTCATCTGTACTGACCTCTGGCTCTGGCTCATCTTTCCTCAGATTTTCACTGTAGCCTAACAAGGTCCTGTGGCTGCATATAGCCGCCTCTTCCCCACCTCTGTTTTGGACTAGATCTTGAGTCCACAGTCCAGGAAGGCATGTTCCAAGGGTCTTCCGAATTACTACATGTGGTCAGAATCCTGCAGCTGTTCTACACCAATGGTAGCATTCTTTCCAGGAGCATACAGTGGTGGTGAGGGAAGGCAGGCAAAGTTATGGTGGCTCTGAGCGGCCTATTTCTCTAATGCCTTGCTGTCTTCACCGTCACTGCGGCCACATTTTTTTTTCTACTATACTGAAATAATTACAGTGATGTAGCACACCATGAGACTCTAGCCAGACAGTGGCAATGAAAGGAGCAGCAGCAAACAGGCCTAACATCAGCACCGGGGCTGAGAAAGGCAGGCCAGGACCAATCAGGACCATTACTGTAGAGGAATTTACGTTTACAAAGCCTGGCGAAGCTAGAGACATTTACATTTTCTAAGCCTGATGAAGCTCCCAGGTGAAACAGCGGAAACAACAGTCCTTACTGTTGCTGTGTTGGCTGTGCTGTTAAATTTGGGACAAATCCCTGACTTCAGCAGCTCAGAGTACCTTCTTTTCATCAGAAGTCTAACTGTTACATTTGGGTGGCACCTCTGGCTATCAGCTGTTTAAGAATTTTTGTTTATCACTGGATATACACTGCATACATATAACTGGACCCAGTACTTCTCAAAATCAGCAACCCAAGAAATTTCATCTACCACTGGAAGTTTATGGACCATTGTGAATGGGTTGGGGTATCTGATACATTTCCTATAAGCCTTTTCTACAATAGGATTCCTCCACAGTTTCGTTCACAGTATCTCGTGCTACCAACAAGCCTTTGTACCATCATTTCTGCTCTTGATAGTGTTACTATATATCTTTGTATTGTTTATTCAGTGTCCTTAGGGTTTACAGTTGTTAGCAGTTGTGTAATATAGTTGTTTGTAGCACAGTAAAATTATTTCCATTCATTTCCATATCGTTAATATTGGTGCATATAGCATTCAATTTTACTTTATATTTACTAACACACAGGCTTGCTTCGTTTTGGTTTGCTCTTCATACCTATTGCTGATTTTTGTTGTGCATTTCAGGACCAATCAGAGCCAGTGCTGCTTGCGTCTTTTTTCTTTTTTTTTTAAACACCTAATGGTGGCAACCAATGAGGCATTTACAGATGCTGTTTTGATTTTTTTTTCTTTGATATTCTTTCTTCTTCTACAACAAAGCAGTGCTCATTCATGAGTAAATGCATCTAGAATCATGGTGGCAGAAGAAAATTCCACTTTATTCAATAGACATGGTGAGGTAGTGATTTAAATGAGTTTAAAATGTAAAACTGTATGTGCTCTGAGTAGTTTTGTCATCAAGATTGACAAAGATTTTTTTAAAAAAAACTGTTTTAAGATATCAGGAATGTTAAAACAGTAGACAAGCAAGGAATGAGGTGTAGTGGAGAAAAGTTGGCTGTGTGTTTTACAAGTGAAATAATGCAAAGGCCAACTAAAGCTACCTTCTCCCTAGTAAGACCATTAAGTCCAGGATTTAAAATTATCAGGGTCTACCTGAAAGTTACACAACTTAACTCCAGCAGCCTGGCCTTTTCACTGGCTTACACACAATTCTCATAGCAGTAATTTTATTTTCTGGTTTGGGTAATTCCACTGGCTAGGTTTAAACCAAACTAACCTGTCATGTTTTTTTCTGACATGTATGACAGATTCTCCCATTTCTCCTGCACATCTGGATAAGTGATTTTCTTTCTCTCTGTCTTATGAGAGACAGCATCCTCTAGCCAAACAGCTAACTCTTGACAAAGGTTGATAGTAAAGCAATAGTGAAATAGTTATACTAGTTAAAAACATTGCTGTTTCATGCAATTAAATGCCTTTTTATGGTGTTTAACTAATGTCCCCGCTTAGAGACACAAAATTTCCAGAAAGAAATCACAGTGAAAAACTCTTCCTTTCCTTTTCTTTTTTTGAAAAAAAATAACATTTTCAGAAAAATTAAAAACTGCAATATCAATATCCTTTACAGATTGATAGTTACTCTGTTACTTTCAGAAAACAAGATGCATTATAGAAAACTTTGGAATAAAATTATTATGTTTTAACAGTATGCTTTATTCAGAATATAATTACAAATTGAACTTACTTTTAAAATGTAATACGCGTGCGTGTATGTATATACGTGTGTATACATATACAGAAAGAGAGAGAGAGAGCTATAAAGGGAGCTACAAGATCTTAAACATTAAGAAATAACTGAACTGCAAGGAGCCTCTTTGCTTTTGCCAGTTTGAGGAGCAAGCAAAAAATTGGGGGGAAAAAGACAAAACAATTTACAGGGCATTAGTAAAACATGGAAAAATATTTTGTCTCCACTAGTTCTCCATAGTGTCAAACAGACATAATGGATGCATTCACTTAAAAAAAAAAAAAAAAAGGCAAAACAAAAAATGGGGAAAAAAGACAAGACCAGAAACTGCAATGATCTCATACTGTACATAGTCTTACATAAAAGTTTCCCTCTTACATAGTTTTTAAAAAATGATTTGGGGTCAGTAAATATTTGAACACCTTGTCAAATATTTCATTCATCATTCTAAAAGAAAATATTTTATAATTCATTTTTTTCCCATTTTTCAAGGAAAAAAAAGACTGGAAAAACAAGGAGATGGTTTCTCCCCCCCCCCCCAAAGTTTCCATATTTGTTCCAGATCTCCACAACCCTGTTCTTGATTGCAGCTGTAAGGACTATGGGGGTGTTATTTTATTTAGGTAGCAATCCCTCTGAAAGAAGTAGGAAGAAAATCGTGTTTGCCGTGTATAGTCGACCTTCCACATTTGCTGTTGTTAGGGGTGCAGGACACACCCAGAAGTGAAAAAACTGCAAATATCAAAATGTATGTGTGTGTCTGTGGGAAGGAGGCCAACGCATGGTGGGGAGGGCAGGCACCCACAATCCAAACCAGGCTAGGAAAAAGAGATGGAAAGAGGTTGAGTTGGGATGGTGGTCCCATACTTCCTCTCTGTTGCCTATCTCTTTCCTTGAGGGTGGGGGAACATCGGGAGAGGTTCTTGATGCTAAGAAATCAGGGTGTGAGCCATCCTTAGCTGGCCAGGTGGCAGCTGGTGGAGGAAGATGACTAGAGGTGTATTTTTAAAAGGTTGCATGGCCTGATTAGAGCCGCAAGGGGGAAGGTTCCCTCAGCAAAGAAGCACTTGAGATGGGGGGAGCAGACGCTGGAGAAACTTGCAAATAATCAAATCCATGAAAGTTAAACCAGTGAATGTGGAGGGCTAACTGTATATTCTTTCCTCTGATTGTTCTTTGCTATCCTTGTTTTTTCTTTTATTATCTCTTTTTCTCTTTTGCTTTTTTCCTTCTTGCTTCTTTTTCTTTGTATGCAATCTGATTCTTTATTGTATTTGAAAATGTTTAATATGATTTACAGAAACAGGGATTCTAGCTATGTCTACATTCCTAGAGATGAACATCTCAAGAACCTCCAGTGTTTATATTAGCACTGAGAATCACGTGTGCCTCCAGATGTTGCTGAATCTAGCCAGCATAGCCAGTGGTGAAACATGATGAGGATTCCAGTTCAACATCTGGAGGGTCACCCAATTCCCATCCTTGATGTATATAAAGCCACATGTTCCACTCCCAGTCTCCTGGGAAAGACTCTCCTACCTGGAGAGCATCTGGCAAAGTTGAAATTGCTGGGCTTGGCAGACTGGTAGTCACTGGCCCTTGCCTCATCTTACCTTTTCTTGGCGCTGGGGCACAGGGATTGCGCAAGCATCCTCTTGTGAGAGGCTCTCATGTCCCCGCTGCTTTGCCTCTGCAGCTGCTGCCTGCTGGCGAGCAGACAGCATGAGGGCTCCTCGTCTTCCTTTCGCAGCACAGCCTGGGATTTTCCCAGGCTGCGCTGGGGCAGGAAGCGCTAGCACTGCAGCTCCAGAGGCTCTGCATGCACTTACAGTGCGTGCTGGGCCCTGGAGCAATGTGCAATCACGCACCATTTTTGGCTACAAGCCGAAAATGAAATAATGCGCGATTGGCGCCTGCCAGCCCCGGCAGTGTCACGCAATTGCAAGGACATCATGTGGACTGCTTCTCACAATTGCACAACGCTCCAGAGGCCCTTTCACATGGTGAATGCCATGCGAAAAGGACCACTGTCTGACACAACATTCAGCAGTTCTGTGTATGTTTTAAAACATTTGTCTGCAGCCTTTAGAGACATATGAACTTCCCAGGTTTGAATCCATTGAGTAAATGTCTCTTAATCCCTAGCAATGTGGGTTATATGGTTTAACTCTAAATTATATTTCTTCTACTAACACCACACCCATCCACTTTAATTAATACTGAATAACTGCCACCACTTGGTTGACTACGCCCTGTTCAATCACTAATCCCAGATTAAAATTCCCACTTCACCCATGAGCACAAATTGAAATGGTACGAGGAAATCTAGGTATTTATTATTCTGTCTGCACAATTCTATGTTTTCTCAAAAATAAATCCCACTGTAATTGTGCATATAGGAAGGTATATACACATAGGACTCCAGCTGAAATAATTTTGTGTGTTCTAAAAAAAAATCACTAATCAGTTCCATTAAGTGGCCAGACATCACAGAGGAGTAAGAGTATGTCTCTGCCCACATCATCAGTAGGCCTTTTCCATGCTCTCACTTTTAATCAGTATCAGTCTAGCTTTCCAAGGAAAGATGTTCTGTGCATGGGGTGCCACAACAAAGAAGTCCCTTGTCCCTAACCTCAGATCAGGGTAAGAAGAGGTCCTAGAGGAGGCCTCCAAGGATAAATGAGTGGCTCTTGCTGAAGATAAATAGCAGGTGGCCCTCCGCTGTTCACAAATTGTAAAAACTATTTTATTTCCAGCCTCTTTCCTAACGGACCCAGACATGGACCTTGCCTTTTAAATAGCTGCTGTACACTGAGTTGGCATGTTCATTAAATGCACTCTCCCCCAAAAGCCCTCTTTCCTAGTTAAAGATGGTTGTATTTTAGAGTCGTTTAGAGTTGCTATGAAGGTGGGCCTTTTAGTCCCAGTAGGCATTACTTTAAACCTACTCACACTGAACTTTATTTGTTTTTGCTTTTGTATTTTTTTGGGGGGGGGCTGCTCATTTTTTAAAATTGATAATTAAAATTTTATTTGGCATAAGGTTTTTTTGTACATCAGTCCAGCTGAATTATGGAACCCTCTGTCCTGGCCTTACCGGAGGTTTTGTCTGTTTCTTCAAAGTAGCATACATTAAGTAGCAATAATTATCATAGTTATCTAGGGAGAGCACTGGAGCAGTCTGTGGCAAGCACCATTCCCTGGAGTCAGTGAAATATTCTACTATATGAATCACAAAATCATAAGGAAGCATTACATTCGTGGGACAGGTCTACCCCAAATAATTCCTAGATCTTCTGCAGAAATTGCCCATTTACTTGTATATCTTACATGGCAGGCAACTGCAGGGAGGGTGGGAGCCTTTCCACGGACCATACTTTGCCTACCCCTCTTATACAAGAAGGATGAGAAGTAGAATCTCATGTGAAAAATAGAACCCTCAGGGTTTGCCTGAATCGTCTTTCCTTCCTAATGTTCTTTCTAACCACCCAAGACTCTGGTTGCCATAATTCATGTCAGGTGCATAGATTAATGCAGAATCCAAGCTGGCTAAAGGGTACGAGCCAGGAAATCTTATGCTTCCTGTGAATTTACTGAGTACTTTTAAGCTAACCACTTTGCACAAAGCCAAATGTGTACTATGAGGATAATATTGCTGATTATTGTAATGATGACTAAAATTATAGCTGAGATTCCCCTAAGCACAGCCTAGGGGGCTTTCTGCCCTACACTGCTATTTTTCCACTTCCAATGTCCTATGGAATCCTGGGGTTTGCTGTTTAGGGAGAGGCATTTAGAATTCTCAGCCAGAGAGCTCTTTGGCCTCAGGAAAACTACAAATCCCAGGATTCCACAGGAGGTTCTAAGTGGAACCAGAACTTATTCCAGAGTATATCTATGTATATCATGCTAATCTATGTATGTCAAGTCTCCCAGATGCTCAGTTACTATATACAGCCTAATGATAATCGCCTGTATTTTTCTCTTTAGTTCCAAATGCCCAGAAAGGGAGTACAGCTAGCTAAAAAGGAGAACAGATAGATCAATCAAACATTTAAAAGATGCTTGTATCTCCAGGATAATTAATGCGGCCCAAACATCTGGCCTTCTCCAAAGGCCCTCTCTAACCCGGGTTTGACACTGGAAATACACACAAAACAGAGCCACAGCCAATCTTGGCTCTTAGGCCCTTTCTGCATGTGGAGGGGGAAGCAGGGGAAAACGCTCTAAAACGGAACTTACCAGCACCCAGGTAAGTCTGTCCCCATGCGGAGCAGCACAATCTCGCTGTTCCGCTGGCATCCAAAACAGTGGCCTTGGCATCCAAAATGGCAGCTTCTGGCTGGCGGAGGCTCTCCACCAACCGGAGAAGCTCGCCAGCCTAAAGCCCGCCCCCGGCAAATCTGCACCGGAGTGTGGCGACGGAGCTGCACGGGGCTGCACGCTCCGTGTTTTTTAAAAACCTCTGAAAAGAGGTTTTTTAAAAACACGCCGCACCACCAGTTCTGGTTACTTTGGAGCGGATTGAGATGCGGAACTATGAAAAATAGTCTGCCCCAATCCACTCCATGGTGCAGAAGACCTCCGTTGGAGGTCGCTCTGCACCATTTCATTTCAATAATACCCGGTGCAGAAAGGGCCTTAAATGAAATCTACCCAGTAAGTTCACAGGAAGCATAAATGTTTGCAAAAACTTTGTCCCTAATTGTTATATTCAAGTCTACACTTAAAACAAGGGTAGCAACTGTAATGCTTGTAGGCTATTTGTGGGCCTCCAAGGCCATTTGACGACCCCCAGCACCTCTATTTTATTTTTTTTTAATGGCCAAAAAATAGAGGCGTACAAGACCATTCATATGTGGTGGGCTAGGCCATTTTAGACAATGACTTTTATGTAGCCAACCATACTGATAGATTTCCTTTTCCAAAAAAAAAAAAAAGAAAGCCTCTCTTAGGTCTAAAAATGACTGGAAGCGTGCCACAAATGGCAAAATACTAGTTAGGGAATATCAGGGAAGCATTTTTGGCCAAAAAAGTTAAACACTGGGCACAGCAGGGTGCAGCAAGGAGGGTGTTGCAGTCCCCAGAGTTCCCCAGTCACAGACAAGTGCCCACCCCAGATTAGAATGTCTCTTTAAAAAGGCATTGTAGAATACAACTCTTGAAGTTTCCTCTTGTGCAAGGAGATGTATAAAAAAGCACGTATGCCTGCTGGCCTGAGCTGTAGTCTGAACACTATCTGCAACCTCTTTCTTTCTCCCCAGCAGCAGGAGACTATATCTTTGAGCTGGCATATATTCATTAAGGCAACTTGAAGGAGCCATATTTATTTTAAGTGCCGGAAAAGCAAAGTCACAGTGTTATAGTTCAGCCATGATGTGCCTTGATTTTATGGCCTACCTTCCCTTACCTAAACTGTAGATCATTAATCTGCAAAGACAAGAAAGAGAGTATAAAAGCTCCTTCTAGAAATCTACTTCTTAATTTTTATTAAGGTTAACACGTGATTATAGGTTAGTAGCAGAAACAATAGAGTGCTAGGTAGTTATTTACTTCTTAATGTGCACAAATTATGCAATACAATATGATGGTAGTCTACCATACTAAAGCATATGAAGAGAAGCAGAGGTATACAATTCCCCTGACCTTCTTTACCATAGTCACTTTTGTTCAAAATAATATTGCACATTAACTTGCGTCTGTGTATGTAAACAGTAAATCTAGCACTGTACTTAATATTTAAAACAAATACTGTTTTACAGGAGCTTATGTATACACAAATCCTTTGTTATGTGCATTTACTTCTAGTATGCCCTGGTGGTTTAACATCACCTTACAGTGGCACCTACAGATATTTTATTTGTGTGAAATGATACAGTGGATTGGATTCACAATACTGTAGTGCTAAAGGGACACCTCCGGAAAAGCTGCTCTGGAAGTCATCAATATAGAAAGTGAAGCAAGGGGCTACAGAAGGGAAAGTTCAACTGGATCCAGCCCCTTATATATTAGAACAAAAGGACATTAGACCACAGTTCATCTGTGCTCAACAGCAGATGATAGATTTTTCTAGAAGGTAGCAAAGGCTTGGAAAATATGGCCGTTCCCAGTTCTTCGTATCTAGCATCTGGGAAACAGCACACACTGCTCTGATGCACTGATAGTAATTCATTTTATAAGTATGCTCCATACACAGACAGACACACACCCTATACACATGGTGTGTGTATATGTATAAAGTGTGAGTGTGTGGATTGTTTTATATATACAATGAAACTATATTATATAGATAATATAACAGAATACCTTCTGAGTGTATAGTGGCTAAACACTTTTCCAAAATGTCTAATTTTAGGTAGAAAAAAAACTGCCTTGGGGCACACAGATAAAAACAAAAAACTAAACTTTTAACTATTAAAAGGCTAAATGCTAAGTATTGTTATTCATGATGTATTCTCCCTTCAAAATAAGCCTGTATATAATGTCAGCTTTGGTAAAATAATTAACCATATATTCAATGTCTGATAAAGAATACTGAATACAAAGCAAACAGATCTTGGATTATTAATGGCTCCTGAGTTACCTCTGTATCACCTCAATGAGTCTCTGCAAATGCTAGTTTTTCAAATGAGGGGACAGCAGTATCCTTCCTCTTCATTTGTTTTGTTTTGTTTTGTTTTGTTTTGTTTTGTTTTGTTTTGTTTTGTTTTGTTTTGTTTGTTTTCCTTTCTTTTCTTTTGTTTTAGATTGCCTCCTTATGCCATCATAGAACAACAAGGAGGCAAGGATGCTGTATGATTTTCTGAAGCAGATGGCCTGCTGAGACAGAGGCCATTTCCACACTAGACTGTTATAGTGCTATTATTCCACTTTTGACATCCTATGGAATCCTGGGGTTCGCAGTTTAGAGAGGGGCCTTTACAGTCCAGTCCAGTGCGGAAATGGCCACAATCACAATCTGAGTGTGGAGGGGAAAATTTTGACTTTAGACACTTCATCTCGTTTTTTGTTCTTGTTCAAAACTACACTGGGTAGAATCACAGAAATCATCTCCGAATATGAAAAACAATAGTACTATCCACAAATCCTCCCAGATAGATAGATAAATACTACTAATGAGACAAGGAACAAGAAGGCAGGACATGGGGGGAGTCACTCTGATCTTCCATATGAGTTATACTCAGCAGATGGCACTGTATAGTGGCAACATGATGAATTTTGAAGTGGACGGCACTCACCACAATAGTCCCCACAGACTATGGCCCCACGGAGAGTCCAAAAATGCAGGCAGCTTTGTGGATCTTTATCTAGGCATGCTCAGGAGGAGTGACAGACTCCACACTTCAAATTGTTCCCACGGCAAGAGAGGCTGCTCACATATTCTTGGGAATATCCCTCCCCTCCTTCCTCTCTCCTCCCCTCCCATTTTCTCTTCTGAGGGTTGCACCAGTTCAGCAGCAATCCTGAGGAGGACGCTGATTGAAAACTGCCACTGGTGCTTGAGCCACACAAACCCTGGCTCCATTGTAATCATAGAATCATAGAATCATGGAAATGTAGAGTTGTAAGGAACCGCACAGGCTATGCAGTCCAACCCTCTGCCATGCAGGAACACCCTCAAAGCACTCCCGACAGATGGCCATGCAGCCTCTGCTTAAAAACCTCCGAGGAAGGAGACTCCACTACACTCCGGGGCAGCAGATCCCACTGCCGGACAGCCCTGACCGTCAGGAAGTTCTTCCTGAGGTTCAGGTGGAATCCCCTTTCCTGCAGCCTGAATCCATTGCTCCTTGTCCTGGTCTCTGGAGCAACAGAAAACAAGCCTTCTCCCTCCTCTATATGGCATCACTTCAGATATTTAAACATGGCTATCATGTCCCCTCTTAACCTTCTCTTCTGCAGACTAAACATACCCAGCTCTCTAAGTCTATCCTCATAGGGCATGGCTTCCAGGCCCCTCACCATTTTGGTCGCCCTCCTCTGGACTTGCTCCAGCTTGACCATGACCTTCTTGAATTGGGGTGCCCAGAACTGGACACAGTATTCAAGATGAGGTTTACCCAAAGCAGAGTAGAGTGGTACCAGTACCTCCCTTGATTTAGACACTATACTCCTATAGATGCAGCTGAGAATTGCATTGGCTTTCTTGGCTGCCGCATCACACTGCTGACTCATGTTCAGCTTGCGATCTATTAAGACTCCTAGATCTGTTTCGCACGTACTGCTATCCAGCCACGTGTCCCCCATCCTATATTTCTGTATTCCATTTTTTCTACCTAAGTGTAGGACCTTACACTTCTCTCTGTTGAATTTCATTTTGTTAGCCTTGACCCAGCTCTCCAATCTATCCAGGTCATTTTGAATTTTGATCCTGTCCTCTGGCGTATTAGCAACCCCTCCCAATTTGGTGTCATCTGCAAATTTGATGAGCATGCCCTCTATTTCTTCATCCAAGTTGTTGATGAAGATATTGAACAGCACTGGGTCCAGGACAGAACCCTGTGGCACCCTGCTGGTCACTTCTCTCTAGGATGAAAAGCAGCCATTCGTGATCACCCTTTGAGTTCGTTCAGTTAATCAATTACAAATCCAACTAACAGTAGCCCTGTCCAGCCCGCATTTTACCAGCTTCTTTGCAAGAATGTCATGGGGAACTTTGTCAAAGGCCTTACTGAAATTGAGATCTGCTACATCCACAGCATTCCCTTCATCTATCAAGCTAGTAACTCTATCATAAAAAGAGATAAGATTAGTCTGGCATGACTTATTTTTGAGAAATCCATGTTGACTTCTCATGATTACCACATTGCTTTCTAAGTGATTAGAAACTGACTGCTTAATGATCTGCTCCAGGATCTTTCCGGGTACTGATGTCAGGTTGATTGGGCGACAATTATTTGGGTCCTCTTTTTTTCCCTTCTTGAAGATGGGGGCAACATTTGCTCTCTTCCAGTCTGCTGGAACTTCTCCTGTCCTCCAAGATTTCTCAAAGATTATAGCAAGTGGTTCCGAAATGACCTCTGCCAGCTCTTTTAATATCCTAGGATGCAATTCATCTGGCCCTGGAGACTTGAATTCATCCAGTGTGGCCAGGTATTCCTGTACCACCTCTCTACCTATTACGTGCCTCATTTCCCCTGCTTTCTCCCCTGCTCCCCAACCGCCAGGTTGAGTGCTTGTATCTTTCTGGGAAAAAACTGAGGCAAAGAAGCTGTTAAGTAGTTCTGCCTTTTCTCTTCCCCTGTGAGTAATTCACCATCTTCTCTGCGCAGCGACCCTATCATCTCCTTCTTTTTCCTTTTGCTGCAGATGTATTTTAAAAAGCTCTTTTTATTGTTTTTAATGTCTCTGGCCAGCCTAAGTTTGTTCTGTGCTTTAGCCTTTCTGACCTCTTCCCTACATCTCCGGGCTACTTGCTTAAATTCTTCTTTGGTGGTTTCCCCCTTCTTCCATTTCCCATACATGTTTCTCTTAACACTTAGCTCAGCTGAGAGTTCTTTAGTCAGCCATTCTGGTTTCTTCAGATGCCTTCCATTTTTCCTCCTTATTGGCACAGTTTTAGTTATAATGCTGCTGCTGTTTCAGTTTGGTCCTTGGAGAGATAGCAGAGCTCAAGGAAGATGCATTCAGCATGCCTTCCCATCCTACTGCGAGGCCTTTGGACTCACTGCTAACCTGCCCTCAGGTTTGGTTAACTTCTGGCCAAATCTTTCTACCGGACGGGCACAGGCGTGGAAAGTGTTTTTTTCCTTCCGTGTTCTCTATTGTGCAGCATGCAACATTGACTGGCTGTTTAATCAGTCTAGAGGCCACATAATGCCTGCCAAGAGCAGGGGCTGATGCCCCACACTGAGAACCCGTGCAGCATAGCAACTGGAGTAACAGGTTGTGACTGAAGTGACTTAGATTCTACTTTCAGCCATGAACCTCATTGGGTGGTCTTGGACCATTCACTAGCTCTCAACCTAAACTATCTTACAGAGTTATCAGGATAAAATGAGAAGGGTCATGTATACCATTTTGTATTCATTGGAGGAACAGAAGAACATCAATGTAACAAATAAGCTTTTGTGTCTGAAGGTTGGATTAGGTGGAGACCCAAGTAGCTCCCCTGGAATCCCTGGCAGGTCTTATTCATTGACATTTAGAATGCCTTTGTCACTACTTCTTCTGACCCACTGCCTACTCTTCCTGTAATTTGTGCCTCTTTTTTCAAGAAACTTCTTGTACAGGGACTTTAGTTGGTCTGTTGTTTTGTTTTCACAACTGGCTATAGCAGGAAAGTTGCTGCCACTCCTATCTGACCCAATAGCTCCAAAGTCCTTCTCACCTGCCATCCTATCCACCCGGTTAGCCAGTCTCTTGCTAGACCCTTTCAAGAGCCATGATTACACTTTAATACATCTTTCTGCCTTTATTCACACGGTGTGAAAAATGTTCTTCTCTCGTAAAAAACATGTTCTTTAATGGCACCTGTCAGAGTCTATCAAGGCTCAGGAAATGTGGCTAAGTAAACATGTCATTTGTTACCATGGGCAGCAGTAGCAGCAATTGCAGGACATCAGATCAATCAGTTTTTAAAAGGCAAATTAATAAAAGGATATGTGGCAGCATAAACACATTAACATGGAAAATTCATTCCATTCCTCCCCCAGTAGATGCCCCTGTGAGTAATATAACAGGAGCGACTCCCTGCAGAGAACTGCTAGCTTCAGCGTTAATATTGCCGCATTCGGCAGCCATAGAGTTGGCAGGGAACTGGGTATACTGGAACAGCTATGTGAGTCAAAATGGTCTTTTTGCATATTGCACCTAAACAGGTATGCGCTGAATAACATGGACAAATCTGAAACACGAGCATATGAGATTCACCTGAGAGCCAGCATTGCCTACAGCTCCTGGCTGAACAGGTGCTCAGCAGCAAATTCAGGCTTTGAGTATGTAATAGTCACTTCAAGTCTGGGACTTTTGGGGCTAATCACAAGAAAGCATATGTTCTGTTTCAAGGCATGGTTTGACAGCAGACATTTTGAAAGACTGTCATCCTTAATCCTTTCAATGACTTCTCATCTCCTTGGGCATTCAGCACAAACTCCCTGTCTTTAACATTCTCCCTTGATCTTGCCTCTCTATATCTTTCTTTTTCTCATAGCATGAAAAACCAGATACTTTTGTTAGTCTGTGGAGAAAAATATATTCCAGAGATAAGAACAGATATGAAATGTGCTAACCTCAATAGATTACACACAAGTCAAAGGTCTCAGCAAAGGAAAAATTTATGGAATGAGAAGCTCCATGGAATCCACCAGCCAGATGCCAGAGTATCCGTTTCAACCACTCCAAAAGGCTCTGCCATGGTTTCAACAACCACAGTGCCATCCCAGATGCTGGTCACAGAGATGCTGGTGTGAGTATGAGAAAGAAAGGAGACACAATTTCATACTTTTATCCTGAGGCACTCAGCTGGCTAAAGCCAGCCCTGCCTAGAATGATAGCCTTTGCTTATAAAATCCTTGGAAATGGGTTCTGTGGAAATTTGTTTTGACCCTCTATCATGTTATGGCAAGAATGGGAAAGTGCACCCCA
The DNA here is from genome assembly GCA_948472985.1 of Iguana delicatissima. Lineage (NCBI taxonomy): Eukaryota > Metazoa > Chordata > Lepidosauria > Squamata > Iguanidae > Iguana > Iguana delicatissima. The sequence goes on from CAOKZL010000855.1 coordinate 240,821, forward strand.
AGGACCATATGCAGCCTTCAGGGCACCCAGTTTGTGTTCCCAAAAGCCACCTATAGGGGAAAAAAAAATAATAAAAATTGGATGATTTTTTCTTTGCCCCAAACACGATGCAACATGGGCCAAAGAGCAACAGTTTTACTCATACAAAAATGCCAGGCTCCCAAGACATTTTAAAACCACACTAAAACCATGTGAAAATCAGCTAAAACTAAAGCTGCAGGTGACACGACATCATTTCTGCTCATCCTGGATGTCTAGGTGCAGCCTATAAGGTGGATGTGGGGGTGATAAATGGTCCCCTCCAAAGTTACACTCCCCTGCCACGTTGCCCACCTATCTTATAGAGTGACCAAGAAACAGAATCCAAGATAGGACCATTAAGGGTTGCAGATTTGCTGATGGGGCATAGTCGGTTCTGAGCGGTTGCTACCGAATACTCAAGACAAAGGGCTAAAGCTGAGGGGCCAGGGAGTGGAGAAGACCTGCCCCTGCTTCAGACACCGGGGTCACCAAGAGGGAGGAGCAGCTGCAGCTACAGCTTCCACCCCCAAGTATGTTTCCGTGAAGAGTTCCTTATACACATTCCACCTAAGCATATAGTTGTCATTTCTGCACCTTATTCTTTCATTAAAAAATAACTTAGGAAGTACAAAAGCTTACTCCACTCCCCCCATATGCGCACAAATAAATAGGCTATATGCCTGATTGTGAAAAACATAGATATATTTTTATCTATAGATACTATTGTGGTTAGATACTATTGTGATATTATTTTGGTTAGATGCATAGATACTATTGTGGTTAGTTAAAGAAAAAATGTAGCAGAGTTTCTTTCCTGAGCCCTGAGTCCTCCTTGCTTTTCCTTCTGCAAAGTCATTTGGTTGAATCATCAGAGTCTGTAGCTGTTCACAAGAGTTGTTTCTGCAGTCACCGACACCACGGGGTTTATTTGTGGACTGAGTGCTGATATCCATAGTTCAAAATTCTCCCCAACCCCTTCCAGTATTAAATGTTATAGTTTATTATTTTCTTTCTTTTATTGATTTTGTTTATATCCTGCCATTTCTACAATGAACTCAAGGTGGCGTATGCGGTTCCCTCAATGCATGTTCACAACAACCCCCAACGTTTTAGCCACTACAACATTATAAGTACTACACCAAAGTGATTTTGCTTGGAGCATCATTGTGCCTTGAATAATACACAAGCCAAATAATAAGCCAAAGCTTGATCAGGCAGAATTTTCTCCTGTGGCTCTCTAGAGGCCTTAATCTATTGGTAGTCCCAATTAGAGAAGATCCTTTAAAGCAATGGTAGAACGCTGAGTTAATATGGTGTAATTTGTCTGTTCTAGTTAGTATTAGTATTCAGATCTACCTATTGTTGGACTGCAACATCAAACAACTCCAGCCAGTTGAGCCAATGGGAGCTGCATCCAACTTCTGTAGGGTCACACAGATCGCACCCTGTACTAAGGCAAGTGAACTTTTAAGAGTATAAAACAATGAGAAAGGGAAGGAAACTATACAACATAATAATAGTGATACCACATGACAGCTATTGGCCACTGAATGAACAGAATGTTGGGCTAAGTAGGTCCTTGCTCTGGTCTAGCATAGCTGTTCTTAGGTACTTAAACCAGCATAACTGTTAAAGAATCAAGCTGATTTCTCTGAAATCCTAAAAACTCTCAAAACAACTTAACAACGTAAGAACTTGAGAAAAATCAATATGTGTATCTTATGCAGAAGAACAGCTTTGGTAAAAGGTGGAACAAGCACTCAAGCAGGAAAGAGTGGCTTCATTCTCTTTTCCATGAAATTTTCTTCTTTTCTCTAGAACAAAAGAAAATCTCTAAACAGTCCAAAATAAGGAAGATAAATCCATCCCTATATTTGGGTGCCTTTTCATTATAAAGTCCCTGTACCTTCCTGCAATCTGTCTGGCTCTCTCTTACTACTGGTTTTGTAAATTTGTTCCAGTTGAAGACTGCTTTTGTGTTGAGCATGCTATCACTATGGCTACACAAGAAAAAGATTAATTTGAAATTTTAGAGAGACTGAGGATTGTTCATAACCCACAAAAAAAAAAAAAAAAAAACCAGACATGTATGCCCTCTAACATTTCACAGATGACAACTGGGAAGCAACACAACATCACAGTGTGGTCAATATGGCAAAAGTTATTAACAAAGAGACCACAAATTAGGAGAGGCTGCAGCCGTTTACTTTTGCCTAATTCTGCTAGGAAGGACAAGATTCCATTCCCTCCGGTCTTCTCTCACCTTTCCTGAGTTAATGAGTACAAACTGCTTTTGTACTTTTAATATCTGTTTCAGCAGCTGAAGCAAGCTGAGGATGAAGGGAGTAAGTGGGAGGAGAGAGAGACTGGCATCTTTTAAAAGCAACTGAAAAAATAACAATGGATTTATCAGGACTATCCTTGCCAAATCAGAACAGTTGGAAGGTATGAATATTCTACAGTCTTCTTCAGTCCAACATCATGCACAAAAAAATCATCAAATTTCAGCCAGAAACCCAAAGCTATGAGGTAGGGCTTTCCAAATGGTGTGCCACAACACAGTGTGTCACCTGAAGTATGTAGGTGTGTCACCTACTGTCTTGGAAATGTATATTATTATTTATAAATCACATATTTTTAAAAATATATGAAAAGTTTTCATGAGATATGTTCTGTCCCCAAACATTTTGTTATTACAATGTATGTATGTGTCTATATCTCTTATAAGGAGTTAGTTTAACCTTCAGTTTGCTAGTAAAACTGAAATTACTGTGTCACAAAATGATGCATGTCTAAAAAGTGTGTCACCAACATGAAAAGTTTGGAAAGTTTTGCGATGAGATATTGGAAGAAACTAATTCTACAGTATATGCAGAATGCAAAAAAAGGGGGAGGGAAGGAGCATATGTTGAGGAACCTGCTCATTCAAGAGATGACTGATGGATCACAATGTTGTTGGAATAGCTTTTTCTCTTCAAAATTTTCTCTAGCATATACACACAAAATGGTTGCCAGTAAAGTGTGAAGAGCCCCAGAAGGATGTCTCCAAAGTGGAGTGAGAAAGTGAGGTAGGGATCAGTGGTAGGATAAGCCTTGCCAAAAAAGGGAGAGATTTCCCCACCTTCTCTCTTACTGTTAAAGAAAATGCAATAACATCTATGCCTTGAGGTGTAGAGAATCTCCTGATGGAAACCTGGAGTTACAACTATATTGTCACATTTGCTGATGATTTAGTGTGGCGAGAACAAAAAGAATTGTGAAGAGTTCCAAAAGGATCAACTTTGACCTGAGAGAATGAGCAGGGATTTTGTTTTATTTTACTTTTGCTCTTTATACTGAATGTTCTTTTTTCTTTTACCATACATATTGGAGCGATAAATAAATAAATATTTTTTTTAAAAAATACCAGCTTCACATATACACCAGTTGGATATGAATTGATGACAATTGACCAAAAGATTTGAGGTCATGGTTCATATGTCCAAAGAAATGTCAACGCAATGTGTGGCAAAAAGCAAATTCCAAAATGTGTCTAATGAGAAAAGAAATCTGATAATGCTGCTAGTACCCTACTGCCATTATAATATTCCATGATGTGGCTACATCTGGAACACTATATATAGTTCTGGCCACTGAACTTAAAGATGCAGTGAAGTGGAAAAGGTGCAGAAAAGAGCGACTAAAATAGCCAAAGACCTAGAGCTACTCATCTATCAGCACAGATTACAATATTTGGGACTGTTTAGCTTAGGAAAAAAGCCAGCAAGGAGAGGCATGATGGAGATATATAAAAATACACATCTTTCATAATATTAGATCTCAAAAGCATCCAGTGAAACTGAGTGACTGAAGATTCAGAGTTAGCAATGGAAGAAATATTTGAAAATATGAGAAATGGTTGAAAAACATTTTAAGTGTTAGGAAACCCTGACAAAAAGAATTCTGGACAGCGGACAATCTTTGCAGTTATTATGCCTAAAATTCACACCTGAGATTTGTTTGCACAGAAAGCACCATTTTCTGCACAGGAAAGAGCTTTCTGCACATAAATATTTTCTGCACAGACAATGCTGTTTCCTATGCGGAAACTGCTTTTTCTGCACAAGCCCCCAACATGCAAATTATGAACAGAATAAGTCCCAAAATGGAAACAGTCTTTGAAAACAGCGCAGGTTTTGAAGACTTTCTCAGTGAAAATTGCTAAAATGACTTATTGGCTCCTCTACAAATGAAATTAGCAAATAACTACTTCCCTATTTAAGACAGAAGTATTTACTGAGACCTTTGTTAAACAGTGAAATTCTCTGCCACAGGATGACTAGATAAATAAACGGAGGATGGGCTTGTCAATGGCTCCTAGTCAGGATGGCCACATTTTACGTCCAGTATCAGAGGCAGTATAGTTCTGTGTTATCCGTTGCTGTAGAGTGCAAGATGAAGGATCCAGTTGTACTCATATTCTAGCAGTGGGCTTCCTATAAACAAATGGTTGTACACTGTATGAAAAAATGTTGGATTAGATGGTTCTTCAATCTAATCCAGAATCATTTTATATTCTTAAATTACTGAAAGGTTGAGGAATCAAGAAAATGTATGTGAGATTCTAGCAGAATTCTTAAAAGTAAACAGAAAAATCATGACTATAGAAAAATATAGTTTGTGCAGAAGCAAAGCTTTGGGAAGAGCTTTTGGAAGTCTTCTTTCTGGCCTGGGCAATGATCAGCAAAAGATGGACTTCTATCTGTGAGAAGCCCTACACATCCTAACTAAAAACAAAGGAAAATATATAAGCAGGTAAAATAAAAAATATAAAAAGGCACTCTTATATTTGTGTTTCTTGCAAATATAAAGCGTTTCTTGCAAACCCTTTGGTTCTCATACTGGGCCTATTAGAAATTTGTTCCTGTCAATATCTGCTTCTGGCTACAGAACCATACATTAATTTTAAGTTTTATAGAAACAAAGGGCTTACACATAGTAACAAATGATAACATTTCCTATTTATTCTGATCCTAGGTGGCCCATCATCCACTAACAGCCCTGCCTGTAAACACTGATACACAGAATAAAAGCACACACACCCCTCTGCTCCATATACCCTTCTCCCATTTAGTAGCCATTTACTAGGAGAGAAATACTATCTGTAGCTCCATGGAAGAGGAAATGCTTTGGATGAAGTAGCCACTAAAGACCATCTCTGGTCCCTGGTTTCAAGGCTATCTGTCTGGAGGAGACTCTCATCCAAGATCCTGCTGCCAGTCATAAACAATACCAAGCTACTTTCTCCAAAGACCTAACTCAATATATGGCAGCTCCCTACCCTCTGTAGATGTCAAAAATAATGTTAAAAGTACAATTTGTCCATTCTCAAGCCCCCAACTTTTGCCACTCTGTTATCTGACAACTCACTCTTTTGACACTTTCAAATTAAGGACAAGTTCCAGTAATTTGATGGGGGTTCCACTCTTTCCTCAGTTCTTCTTGCCTATGGAGGCTCAGTTGGAACTGCTCACATGCACACACTGCTTGCAAAGTGAGTTGAGGAGGGGGAAAGTGCTAAGCTAGCTGAGAATCTTTGCAAGCAGTGCACACACAGTCAGTCCCAAGAAAGCCTCCATTAAGTTCTTCATGCTCCCTACAGAACAGTATGTGGGTTCTGCTTTTCAACCAATTCCATTTTCTGACAGTGCTCCAGTCCCTAACCTGACAGATAAATGGGAGAAGCCTGAATCCAAGACAGATAGACAGACAGACAGGCAGACATTTTAAATCAAGCAGAACAACACAAGGAATGCAATTTTTCATGAGATCATCAGGACTCTCTCTGCTCAGCAGCAAGGAGGAAGCAAATAATAGTTGGTCCTCCACATTCACTAGAGTTAGGTGTGCAAGACACTTGTAAAAGTGGGAAAACTGCAAATAGTAAAATATGTGTGTGTCTATGGGAAGGTGGCCGAGACATGGTGGGGAGGATGGGCAGCCAGGGTCCAAACCAAGTCAGAAAATTAAGATAGAAGGGTGGAGGTTGGCATGGTGCCCTATACTTTCTCTCTTACCCATCCCCTTCCTTGGGTGTGTGTGGGAGGGATTGGGAGAGAGTTTGCGGTGCTGAGAAATCAGATTCTGAGCCAGGCAGCAGGTGGTGGAGGAGGAGGAGGAGGAGGACCAGAGGCAGGTTGTTAAAGGGCTGTGCAGACTCGTTGGAACTGCCAAGGGGGAGGTCCCCCAGGAAAGGAAAGGAAAGGAAAGGAAAGGAAAGGAAAGGAAAGGAAAGGAAAGGAAAGGAAAGGAAAGGAAAGGAAAGGAAAGGAAAGGAAAGGAAAGGAAGCAGGGGTTGAAGAAGTCCACAAATAATCAAATTCATGAAAGTCAAACCCACAAATATGGAGGGATGACTATAATCAGATTCTTACACATTTCCTTGTGTTATGGGATTCTGGCATCAGATACCCTGCCATTTCACCCTGTGTTTGATGCTCAGAAATCATCTTCTTTGATTCACCCCACCCACATGACTCATAGCTGAAGGTGACAGAGGTCTGGCTAAGAAAAAAGACATCCAGAGAGTGTCTCATTAATGCTCAGATAGTTCATGACCAAAAGAATCCTTGATGACATGGGTCTATAAATATACCCTTAGTCATAGTGACTTAACTTAGTATAACTTTAGTTTGCCTTGTGTACTTCATTGGGAAGGAGCATCAAATCCTGTCATCTAGATTTCTCCAGTCTGGTGTCCTGCAGATATCAAGTGTGTCTGTCTGATGACAGCTCAGTCACCCTTAGCTACTCCACATAAGACCTGAGCCAGAATCCTGTTGGTTGCTTATGCTAGCATAACCCCAGTTTATGCCAATGTAAGTACTTTGTTGCACATTACAGAAAGAAGTCTACAATGCCTCGTTGCACAGTGCCTTGGCATTGGGTTCACCTGGACAGCCAGACAGCTCCCAGGCCCCGCTCTGCCCCCAGACAGTAACTGGCCACAGGAGTACTTTCAGGTGTCATCCAGCTGCCCCTGCACACTCAAAGAAGAAACAGCCGTCTTCACCAACTAACAGTCATCATTAATACACTGGTGGTGATTTTGGTTGTTTGAGGAGTCCTGTCACATTTTGGTCATAATAAACATAATTCAAGTTATGCTGATTTTTTCCAGTTCAACACTGTAGCCTAACACAGAGTTGCCACTAGTCAGTTCACTGTGAAAAATATCTGTTGTGGAAATCTTTTTCTACAAGTAGCTCAGGGCAGGCTCTTTAGAAGAGATCCCTTTTTATTTACACTTTATAAGGGATGGGGAGAGAGGATCCAGACGATCTCATAAGCCAGTCATGAGCTTACCATTCTCTCTATCTTTCTTTCCTACGATTAAAAAAAAAGTATTTTAAAGCAAGAAGGAGCCGAATAACATGTTGCTAACAGCCTTCTTTTCTCGTTTATGTGCTATACATTGCCAAGTTCAGAGTTACTCTATGTTAGAAAACCAAGTAAGCTGGTCAGCTAAAATCTTCTTGGGTGCTGCTGTGGGGACATTCTTCCTTTATTTTCTTTCATATTGCTTATTGTGCTGCTTCAACAACTGCAAACATGTATATGCCAAATGGTGGTGTTTCAGAACATGAGGGAAAAGGTGTTGGTGGTGACCAGTGAAGAGGAAGGGAAACCACCACTGTGTTGTGCATCCACTTAACGTGATGTGCACATTTTCAAAAAGCTCTCAGATCCCAGAATGTGAACAACCAATGTGCAATTCAACTTGTCACTTACAATGGATCAGCAGTCACTGGAGACACTAGCAGCTCAGCAGCCCTGGAAATACCCTAGGGGTGTAGCTAGATTGGGAACAAATCAACGATATTGCCCTCCCCAATAAAAATTCTGCTGCCCCAAATGAAATTTTCCTTTATGCCCCAGATGTACTCATTTTGCCTCCCTATCTTCAGCCGTAGCAGTGATATAGTAATATTAGGTTCTGGCCTCAATGGTTTTATGATTCCCCCTCCTTAGATAGTATCACTTTACTTGCTTCAGAATATGCTGAGCCAATCCTGCTATACTGGAGGTAGGGGGAGGAGAGAAGGACCCCCTGCTTATTCTACTGAGTGGGGCCATAGACCACTGTGTCAAGGGCATGCCCTGATGGCAGGACTGAACTATGGACAGCAACAGACTTCCAAGGCAATTTGTCCAGGATCTTATCAGTTCTAGAAAACCTTGTTTCTCCTCCTCTTTTGCTAAGGTCTCCCCTGCATATTCCCCTGAAGCCTGGACCCTTGCTGTGTTGTGCTATAGGCTTAGCTTTCAACTTTTCTTCCCACTCTTCGTCCTAGTTCAGCCCACTAAAGTCAAGAAAACTAGCAAAAGCACAGTGGAGGGATGTGGGCTGAATGATACCTTGCATAGTGCTTGAATTGAATTGAAAGGCAACAACTGAAATCTGGAAGTACTGAGTAGTACTGAGTGGACCTGGTGCTATAAATCCCACAATGAAAACTCATGGAGGGGTCAGATAGGAAGCATTTAGGCAAGCAAAATTGAACAATATGGAAAAGACAGACATCAAAGAAAAAAGAAGGAAAAAGAATATTTGTGTTGCTGTCCAATCCTTGGTAGCACATGTGCTTCACTTCTCAGACAACTAATAAAATAACCAACCTCTGTCTTGCACTACAGGTACAGATTCACATGATGGAATGTTTCTATGTGCTCATGGAAAACTGGGTGTCAGAGAAAATGAGAAGTAGCATTTAAGCTTGAAGGAGATACCAGTCATGCGCATACGCAACATGGGCTAGCCCAAAGCTTACGGAGGGTGGCAGGGGCATACAAACTTCAGGCTCTGCTTAAGTTTACTGACTGACCTCTGTTTCAGACATTTGTGCTGTTAGGAACTGGAAACAAGAAACTCACTTCAGAGGATAAATGTTTTAGCATTGAAACTGGTTGATAACACTGAACCACACTAGCTGGCTCTACCATTAGGCAGTCACTTCAGGGAGCTGGTTCTGCATGTCATAAAATGCCATCAAATTATCATTTATTTATTTATGACCACTGTAATTTTATTGTATCTGGAATTTTCTGCCTCAGGTGCCCAAATAACTTTGCTTCACTATTGTAGCGAGTACCATGGCTTATGTAGTGTTGCTGCTGTTCCTCAGGCAGCATTTCTTAGGTCAACCTTGGCTAGACAGCCGAAGGAGCAATATTGTGGAAAGGGGTTTTGTTTTAGTTTTCAACCTTGTGATACATGGCCCAAGCCCTAATTTTCATCTATTTGGAATACTATAACGTGGTGGGGGACAAGCAGATAAATTCTTTCTCTCCTTGCATATTCCATTTATCTCCCCATCTGAACTCAAAAAAGTTCCCTGACTCAGATTAAGTACAAACTAAATTCTAGACTCACACCATCTTCTATTTCTTCTGGATCCCTTTGTTTCTTCCCCAGTCATGTAGAGACGGGGGGGCGGAGGAGGCGGTTTGCCCCGGGCGGCAAAGTTTTTGGGGTGTCCTGGCCCATAGCCACGCCCCCGCATGCCCTGGCCATGCCCCACACACCACAGCCATGCCCTGCATGCCATAGCCCCCCCACTCCTGCCCCCCACACACACTCCAAGCTCTGCCACTGCCAGACAAGCTGTCCACAGAAAACATTGGAGAAATTCAAGAATTATCTGTGACTGGTGAAGTGATGTTATCCCCACCCCAGGCAGCATATCCACACAAGTCCATCATAAGGTAGCAGCAAAGAAAGAAGTTTCTGATCTATATCAACCCAGAAGTTTGCTCTTGAAACATCATGAGTTAGTTTTTTTGTCTCTCTCTGCCCTGAAAATTCCAAAAGTTCTGGAAGCTTATGTAGCTCAGTAGCTCAGAGGGCTGTTTGAGAGATTTCTTTTCTTTGTATTAATTCTAATAATTTTCTCATACCTAGAAGTTACCTGATACATAGAAACCGCTTCCTTATTATTTGATGAACTAGTTACACTTCCACAGGAACGTACACTTAACCACTGGATTCTGCTAGGGCATAAGTGGAACCAGTTTCCCAACTTCTAACACAGGGCCCCTTCTCACACTAATACTAAAATCCCTTATCCTATACGTCTCATGAGCTCTGAAAAAAGCTTACTTCTGAAATTGTTACATTCTGTAGAATGGAGAATATGTAACAGAATATGCTAACTACTGTGTAACCTTTTGGTCATTAATACAGGGAGCCTATCAGTGTCAATCGTCATCATCATCAGCCACCCACCAACATGGCTTGAAACATTTGGCCAGTTAACTTTAAAGTTTTATTTTTCTGACCTTTTTCTCCAGTAAGACCATGAATCAGGTACCCAGAATAAATGTCTCTTGCAAGTTCACATTCAATTGACAAGGTCCCTGTGTGGCTTAACCATTCTTGCCCCACTTTAGACTGCTTGCTGTTTTTTGATAGGAGGTAGCTTGCAGAAACTTGCCAGCTTCTGCCAGTTACTGGCAGTGTGCAAAAGATCCAAAGAGGTATGTTACTTCTCTGAAAATTAGTTGCAGTTCCTTTTTGTAAGTCTCATTTAATACTGTAGGTGGTGGCAGTTTAGATTCTTTTCCAAAAGTAGACTTGAAAGTAATTTTTCTTCCAGAATGCAATATTTGAGAAGGAAAATTTTCTCTCTGTTCTTCCCCACTCTTCCAAGGCCATGCTGTTTAGTGCTAGGAGGCTGAGGTCTGGGGTGGCCTCACTATTTATGTATTAGCGAGGTTCCTGGATAGTATAAAGAAAAAGCTTGATGCTGTAATCTATGTCATTTTTTTTAAAAAAAAGAGCACTGCAGTGAGAAAATTTTCTTTACAGAAAAGATCCTCAGAGTCATAAGTCAACCTTCTGTCTTCTACAGACCTTGTGGATTCTTCATACCACATACCATGTTTTATATGTATTTCTTCAGGGATGTTCTTCCAAGGGGGGGAAATTACGGTTGAATTGGCTGTAAGGCTTATCCTGCTGAGTGGTGCCTGCACAAAAACCATTACTTCCTTTAAAAACCTGCTTATGTAATGCCATTAAAGGGTTTTTAACTGAAAGCAAACACACAGTTCTGCAGGGCAGATCAAGCAGCCATTTTCCTACTTCCATTCTCATTCTCCAGAGAGATCCAAACAGCTAGTGAACTGAGAGGGATATTAACTGCGGGATTAAAAAGCTCATTAATGCCAAAGAGGAGCACTGGGAAGAGGCCCACAGAGAAAAATATTATCTACAGCAATGTGTGTAGCATTCTTCCCTTGGCAGCTTTAAAAGCTATATAGGTCCCGTGGTGGCAGCAGACATTTGGGTGCCCAGGCACTCTCAAGGATCCTTCAGGTTTGTCATCACCATGGGCCTCCTTAAATCAAGAATGATACCATTTGATGCTCTCCTAATATACATTGCAAAGGAAAGACCAGTGCTTGCATTTAGGATAAGCTATCTCTAATAAGTCACTTGTTCTCCCTAATTTTTCACTGTGCTGCTTTCTTCTCTTCTCTTTTCCCATGTTAAGAGTTTTCACAAAACTCTTCACCAATGTGAAATGGATATAATAAGATATCGTAATAGATCACTGCAGAAAATAACATGAAAACTTGTCTCTAAGACAAGATGTAACACTTCAGTTCCTCACCACTAAATCTGTTCAAAAGGTGCTTCTGTGCTACAGCTATTAGGAAAATCTGATCAGGTAGGCCAGGAAACCACAATTCATGGATCATTTTAAAAAAATATTTGTAGTGAAAGTGAACAACAACTCTGCATATACCTAAGTGTATATGTGTACGTCTTTTAAAAATAAGTTAGAAGACTATAGTTCAGCTAACTAACAAAGGGAGGACCTTGTTCTCTTGGGGCCTGATCCAGCATTCTGTGTATTATGCTGTGACATTTTCTAAGGGCAAGTTAGCTGTTCCTTTCTTCACCATTAAGATAGTATCTGTGCCATTGTGACTTGTTGTCAAGGCTGTAAGGGTTAATAAAGGACATCCCCAGTTCCCCTCCCAGTTGATGGCAACAGAGGCCTTTCACTAACTAGGAGAATCATTACCCAATGCATTTCCTACTTTCACATCAGGCAACTGCAGGAGAAGAAATGCTATCCAAATACTGGGCTGTAAAGCCTCAGCTACATATGTGGTTAAATTAGGTGGCAGATCGGAGTGAACAGGTGAGGCTGTGAGTGAACAATAACATAAATGACTACTCTCCCATTACCCGAATTTTTAAAAACATTTATGTCCTTTCTTTTTCCAAGTACTGGGATCCACAGTGGTACACAGTATGATTTAAAAAACAGATGCAACTAGGAACACAATACAGTTTAACATTATTTCACAATTACCAAATTAATATTTTAAAACAAAAAGCAATTTAAAAGCACATCAGAAAGAAAATACAATACCTTATCAGCTGACAGCCAGTAGCTGTGATAGAATTAATTATAAAATAATAAGAAAAATACAGCACCCATACTCAACTACAAGCTAACTGTCAAAAGGATTTTGCCTGCTGATGAAAGGGGGACAGGGACTAACTTAGCCCCCATGGAAGATAGTCCAACAACCTGGAAGCAGCCACAGAGAATGTCTTCTCTTCTGTGCTTGTCAAACCTCACTCAGAGGAGCACAGCATGGAGAAATATTTACCACCGTCCACTCTCTGTGTCCTCTATGGTAGTGGTTCTCAGCCTTTGATCCTCACGAGGCTTTGGACTTCAGAGTCCAGAACCTTTGGCCATTTCCGCACTAGACTAGTATAATGTTATTATTCCACTTTCAATATCCTATGGAATCCTGGGGTTTGCAGTTTAGGGAGGGGCCTCAAAGGCCCCTCCCTAAACTGCAAACCCCAGGATTCCATAGGATGTTGAAAGTGGAATAATAGATCTCTAACAGTCCAGTGTGAAAATGGCCCCTTATTATTGGCTATGCTGGCCATGCACAGCCCTCAAAAGACAGTTGTAACTGGAATAAATAATGATAATGGGGAAGAAACACCATCTGGCATCCTGTTGTGAAGTTCCGTGATCATAAAATGCAGGACCTCAGCTATCATCTCCAGGAAACTATTACCCCTCTCTTCCTGTCCTTCTAATCCCTTCCATGAACATAACCCCCCAGTGGTCTGCATCAGAGGTTCCGTGCTAATTTAACATCTGGTCTGTCACATATTCCAGAGCTGCTAATAGCAAAAAAAGAGAACACTATCAGCTAGAGACCCATGATCCCATTAGAGGAGAATAAGGAGGAACTAGAATTGTTCTTCCTATTAACATGTTTTCATTCATCTGGCGTGAGCTAGGCTGGCTCTCTTCATTAAGGCTGTGAACACCCACATGGCCAGGTCTGAGGCAGTGATTTGCATATTTAAGACTCAACAGGATTTTGAATCAGCAGGAAGTGGAATGCCTATACCTTCCATATCTGCTTTCCCCACTCCGAACAGCATAAATTAAACAAAATACCTGTTGCATTCAAATACGAATAAATGGTCTTGGTTGCAGAATGCTCTGTCTGCATATATGCATGCAAGATTTAGGCCACTAGGACAATATTCTGATTTTGTTGTTGTTGACAAAAAAAAAAGAGATACAGTATGAAGACTACAGATCCATTTTGTAGCAGTTTGCTATGTGTCAGCTCCAGTGAAAGGAACAGTGCACATGTTATGCAAAGTAGAACTATGCTCACTATCAAGCATGCATTATGAAGAGGTACAAGCTGATCACTGCTCTGAGGCAGAGAGATCCAGTACGGGACACATGTTTGCAAACATGGTTGTCACATTTTTAGGCACAAAATTAAAAGGAATACATCAAAATGTTATATGTGAAACACACTCAAGGCTATCATGATGCTGGTAATGCTGAAAATATTTGAGGGTGGCATGATATTTCCACACTGAAAGTCTCTACTGGTTTTCAGGCCACAGATGTCCCTGCTTCAGTTGACCATACAATAAATGTGTTTGGCCAAGAGGCCAAAATCTGATCTGGTAGGCAGAAAATCTTGGGAAAACAGGAGGGCAATCAAGAATGGGCATCAATGTGGGTTCTTCTGCCCTCTGGCACAGATTAGAACAGATGTGCTTGATGCGGGCAAGAGAGATTAAATCTCATGAATATATAGTCCAATTTGGGCTCAAAAACACAATGAGAGGGGAAGAGTGTATTAGAGAGATTTGGGTCTCTAAGAAGGTTAAATTCTCACAAATAGCATCCATCTTGCAGGAGCTCTGGAGCAGCAAATTTCCCTGTATTTAAATCAGAGTACACAACCTGTGGGTATCTGGCATCCCTTTGAGCCTGTTGTGTAGCCCCCTCATGACTCCCATGGAATCTGTAATTCAGTTCTGTATATGTATGTGTGGGGTAGGGATGGGTTAACCGTTTGCTGGTTGCCACAGTTAGGATTTGTTTGACAGGATCTGGACCAGGTGGAAGGCTCATTGAGACATCATTTCCAGTAGCTCTTGCACAGTTGAGAGAATGTGAAAAGGAAGCTTAGAGATCTAGTAGAAGCCAAGCGGTCTGCAGAGCTACAATTACTTGTGAACTGGAGCCACTAAGTTACAAAACAGGAAAAGAGGATATCTCTTGTTACACCAACTACAACCAGTGAAAAGATATGCAGGTTCTAGAGCTACATACAGAGAACTATAAATCCAACTGACGGTAACATTCCTTTTAGGGAAAAAAATAATGTTGACTGACTGATATTCATAATTATTCCAAACTAGGTAACTTGATAATAATTTTTTTAAAAAATGGGAGAGTAATAATAGCATTGTTTTTTTTAAAAAATGCTACAACACTGGAGCTTTGAACCCCCATGAGTAACATGTTTGCACTTTACTCATAGGGGACAGATGGGTGTCATCACATAGAATATGCAAGGTATTCAGTGGATTATTAGAAATGTTCAATTTTAAAATGTATAAACAAAGGTCATCTGCGTTGTAGGGCAGCTTAGAATCCTTTTCTTCTGACACTGGATCTAGCAGTTCCTTGGCAGCACTAATGCATCTCCAAGGAAGTGCTGGGTAACATCAGAGGAAACAATGAACATCTCCCAGTACTTTTCTGAACGCACATTAATGTCTCCCAGGAAATGCTGGGTCAGAGAAAGACAGGTGTCCTATACTGTACTATGGGCACGATCTTTGTCTGCAAGTTTAAAATCAGAAACAAAAGGACATACTCCGGCCACACCATCTATAAAATAAGGTGACATTCTGCCCCAACCCCATATAGGTAAAGTAATACTTCATTAATAACTAATGCAGGGCTTTCCAAATGATGTGCCATGACACGTTAGTGCAGTGGTTCTCAACCTGTGGGTCACCAGATGTTTGTGGACTTCAGCTCCCAGAAGCCCTGACCATTGACCATAGTGGCTGGGGCTTCTGGGAGCTGAAGTCCACAAACATCTGGGACCCACAGGTTGAGAACCACTGCGTTAGTGTGTTGCCTGAAGTGTGTAGGTGTGTCGCCTACAATCTTGGAAATGTATGTTACTATTTATAAATCATATATTTTTAAAAATATATGAAAGGTTTTCATGAGATACATTGTGTCTTCATACATTTTGTTATTACAATTTATGTATGTGTCTGTATCTCTTATAAGGGGTTAGTTTAGCCTTCAGTTTGCTAGTGAAACTGAATTGCTGTGTTATGAAGTAATGCATGTCTAAAAAGTGTGTCACCAACATGAAAAGTCTGGAAAGCTCTGAACTAACGCAGTACATTATTTTTCTCAAAAACTCAGTATTAAGGAATTGGAATGGGGCATGTAATACTAATATAAGGTGGTGCTGGAATTCGAGGCTCAGACTCAAAGTGTCTCCTGTAGTGCAGTAGTCCAAAGACCAACTATGGTCCCTGGTTTCTGAGATCGCAGTGGACATGCTACAGGATATGGTTGAAAAAGGCAGCTTGGGTGGGTTTAAAGCTTTTATCACATGCTGAAAAAGCAACCCACTTCTCCATAACAACTTGAAATAAAAAGCAGCTTTTCTTTTCAGCAATACCAGTGGCTTCAAACAGAAAACATGGCTGAGTAAAGTTTTATTGAAACACAGCTATAAATCAACAAACGCAGCAGCTGGGTTTTGTTCTAGAACCCTTGCTAAGTCTCCTTAAGAGTATGTGTTAGGCTATTATTTCTTTTATTATTTCTTACGATGTATGCCTGGCTCCCTCCATGACTATTTTTAAACGCATCTTAACAAGCTGGATGTCTGAGTCCATTTCTAATTAATTCTGGTTTATATACCATGTTATATATTTTATGATTTTTCTTAATGGTGAGATTTCTGTTGCTGCTGTTCTAGTTAATTGTGCTATTATGAACACACAGTTCAATTAGTTACTTTACCTTTATAGACTATATAAAAATAGTTGAGGAATAAGAGAAGAGCAATGAAAAAGGAAGAAGCAGCCAAGAATAGTCATCTTCAGTAAACAAAAGTTAGAAACTTAAAATTTAAGAATGATTGATATGAGTGTGAAACCAGATGTTACAGTTAAGAGTAACAGAAGCAGTTTAACAGTGCTGCCATTTTTGTACATTTCTCTGTCCTGGAGTGATCTCTAAGAAAATCAATCCCTTATTTTCCAGCATGGTTCAGTTTCAATAACTGGAACTGGCAGGGCGGGGGGGTTACCTAGTATAAACAGCACACTCCTCTCTCACACACAGCTTTCCATTTTAATATTTATTAAAAAAAGCTAAACTGGCAACCAT
The DNA here is from genome assembly GCA_948472985.1 of Iguana delicatissima. Taxonomy (NCBI): domain Eukaryota; kingdom Metazoa; phylum Chordata; class Lepidosauria; order Squamata; family Iguanidae; genus Iguana; species Iguana delicatissima. The sequence continues at coordinate 257,611 of CAOKZL010000855.1, forward strand.
GTGTACAAACCAGGGCATCAGGCAATGGCATCTGGGGGGCTTTAGTCCAGACTTTAAAGGAGTTATGTAAGATGCTGAATCTGTTTTGGCAACAGGGTTCAGCACCCTGGAGAACTGCTTTAACAATGTGACTAAAACTCAAGAGTGGATTCACTTCCCCAGTGACATGGGAGCCATTAGCTGCCATTGACATACATGTGCTGGTTGAAAATAGCCAGAGGACTAGTCATGGTTCAGTGCTAGAACACAGGCTTTGCATACATAAACTCTCAAATTCGATGACCTTGATGACACTGATGAGAAGACTGCTGGTATCCAATCCAGCAAAGACCGCCTGATCATGACCTTGTAGAGCAGCTCTCAGCAAAGGTGGATGATACTGGGCTGAAAGAACTAATAGCTTGATCCAATAAAACGCCTCTTCCAATGTATGTTCTTTGAATGCACAACAGAGGATAAATCCAGCATGTGGTTTGTGGACATTTTCCATGCGTAGTGTAAGATTTGAAGTCAAATTCCAACTGGAAGTGAAGAACCAACTGCCATGGCTCTTAAAATTGGGAAGGGAGAGGGACCTGACTCCCTATTACTTTAGTCCTTATTGGAATTCACATGTATTTGAAGACTTTCTGTCTCTTTAATTGAGAATTGCCTGTTTTTCCATTTCCCAGTGAAATGTGCCATGTAGTACAAAAATGGCACAGAGTTGAAGATATATAATACGGGAACAGGTCAGTGTTGGAAGTGTCAGGAGAATGTTGGAACACTATTTCATATGTGGTGGTCATGTCCTAAGGCTAAAAAAATATTAGAATGATATACATAATATGATATGTAAAATATTGAGGGTTCAAATTGATAAGAAACCTGAACTGTACTTATTAAATATGACACATGTGTTAGATGGAACTGTTGCAAAGAAATATTGGCAAATAATGCTGTATATAATTACGAGAGCCCATATTGAATATGCAAGGCTATGGAAAACTGAGCAGATACCTACAATAGAGCAGTGGTGGGCAACTTTTATTGAAAATCAGAATGCAGATATAGTCTCTCAGAGATTAAAAGGAAAATCAGATGATGACATTAAAAATGGCACAGAGTTTAGTGATCTAACACACGTATTGGAATTCAAAAGCCACAGAAATTAGTTCATGCAAGAGTAGGGAATTTCACTCAGAAAGAAATGTGATAACACTCCTGATGCCAATATACACAAATCCGGATCAGTACAATTACCAACAAGCACTAACAAAAGAACCAATAAATCACCACGTGATCTTATGCACAGCCACATCATAAAATATATAAGATGCAAACATGTAACATATCATCAAGGAATTTAACATTTTTAAATAGATAAAATTTTCTAGCCCATTTACAGGAGACAGGGTAGAGAAATAAATACATCCATTTTAAATATAGAGTGCAGTTCGTTTCATTCTAAAAATATATGATTTTTGTATTAACCTAAAACAAGTAAAAGATTAACAACAGAGATACCAAGATGATAATAGCTAAGCAGGTTGAACTTATCTCTTAAAGGGGTAAGCAATTTTGGCTGGTTCAGTGGCCAATTTTCTACCCTGGTTAAAAAAAAAAGTACTATATTGTTGCTATTGTTTTAATTCATTTAATTCATTTATTCATTTTAAAAAATGAAAGCAGAAGTGACCAATTTTCAGCATTGATAGCTTGGGAAGACTTGAAGAAGAGCAAAATAACACCTCCTGGAGACTTCTAGGAATATCAGATGTCATTTTTTGCCCACACACGCACAGGACCTCGCAAATCAGACAAAGGGGACATTTTATCCTCTCTTACTGTGAAAGAAGTAGCTAGGTCAGGTTGGCTGGCTTCTGTTTTCACTGTGGGATACACTTCTTTTCCTTGTTTTTATCCAGTCCTTAAAACTGACAGGGCATCAGCTGTCTACTATCTAACTGGGTCACTGAGATACTTGGAGCTGATCCCAAAGAGGCCATGCCCTTGTTCCACCCAACCTTTGCCATGCCCAGAGTCCCCCTCACAGAGGCAAAGCAGCTGCAAGGAGCAGATCAGGGTTTGATTAAGAGAAATATTAAGTTAAAAGGGATTTATTTCTAATGCAAAACAGCTTGGAGGGATTGCTTATGCTGGAGGGTGTCTTAGGTTAAGCCACCGCGTAGCTCCCTGCAGGAGGGATGTTTACGCTAACCTTTTGCCACAAGTGCAGCAATGACAAATGCTACTCGAATCAGCCACCAAGGGGAAGGTTTCACAGGCTTGCCTCCCAGAGATATTCTGGGGATCTTCTTTCCTCGGTGTTTGAGGCTTTCATTGAAGCACAAACACAGTTACAGTCATCTCTCCACATTCGCTAGGGTTAGGGGCACAGGACCACTGTGAAAGTGGAAAAACTGTAAATAACTCTAGGTCCTCCCAAACCACATTTAACACACAAAAAAGTATGATCACCATATTCAACCCACCATGGATCTCTTTGAGACATCAAGGTTCCCTCACAAGGCAGGAGTGGGAGGCTGGTGGGGCTTCCTGCCATCTCCACTCCTGCCCCACATCATTTTTAAGAGGGACTTACAAGGCTCATTTGCAGTTTCTCAGTCTCACAAGGCTTGCAGTCCCTATTAAAAATGGCATAGGGAGGCAGCAGAAGTGACAGCAAATTATCTGTGAGTAATCTGCAAAAGTGAAACCCGCAAATGTGGAGGGCTGACTGCAGTTGCTCAGCAAGAAAGCAAAATAGTTCCTGGCTTCCAGGATTGTGACCAATGAGTGCAAACGAGGGGGATGACTGACAGGTAATGGGAACAGCCTCCTTCCCCTTCTTGTGCATTACTGATCAGCTGAAGAAGAAAGGGAACTACTGTGTTCTGCAATTTTAAAAACCATGTTAACATTTATTTTATTACAATAAATTAAACAGCTGGAATTTAAGCATAATAGATGATTCATATATAGGTTTTGGCTGATGTGCATTAACTTGTGATGGGCCCAGCCCAGTCTTTCTCTGTCTGTCTGTCTGTCTGTCTCTCTCTCTCTCAAAGGTTCCCTCTTTTCCTATACAGGCTCAGTTAGCCATTAGCACCAGAGGATTGCGCAGAAGTTCCAAGCATCCTGAGAGAGCCCTTTCAAAATGGACAGGATTATCGGCCCCTGACATTGCAATCCTATATGGGTCTCCTCAGAAGCAAACTTTTTTTCAAGGGGAATTATTTCTAGTGCAGTGCATGTAGGACTATAGTCTGAATAGCTGCTTCAGCCATCCTGAGATGAAAAATTTGGATAGGGAGCCTTTATCAAAAATATATAAGTCTTCCCATCTCCTTCATACCACAGTAAGAAAATAGGGAACAGGGAATTCCTAGCTAACCAAAAAAGCTGTGGAATGATGATACTCAGAATAATTATACTACATGAAAAAAACAGATGCCATAGAACAGTGGTTCTCAACCTGTGGGTCCCCAGATGTTCATGGACTTCAGCTCCCAGAAGCCCCAGCCACTATGGTCAATGCTCAGGGCTTCTGGGAGCTGAAGTCCATGAACACCTGGGGACCCACAGCTTGAGAACCACTGCCATAGAAGTTACTTGCAATCAGAATGAGACGTAAGCAACAGCAACAAGCACCCTATGAAGCAATCCACATCAGTAACATTTATACCAACCATGCAAGGTAGATCTGTACAACAACCCTGTAAGGGGCACTTGCTTGAGATCATGTAAGATCATGTCAGAGGGCATGCTCATCAAATGTGCAGATGACACCAAATTGGGAGGGGTTGTTAATATGCCAGAGGACAGGATCAAAATTCAAAATGACCTGGATAGATTGGAGAGCTGGGCCAAGGCTAACAAAATGAAATTCAACAGAGAGAAGTGTAAGGTCCTACACTTAGGTAGAAAAAATGGAATACAGAAATATAGGATGGGGGACACGTGGCTGGATAGCAGTACGTGTGAAAGGGATCTAGGAGTCTTCATAGACCACAAGCTGAACATGAGGCAGCAGTGTGATGCGGCAGCAAAGAAAGCCAATGCAATTCTCGGCTGCATCAATAGGAGTATGGTGTCTAGATCAAGGGAGGTACTGGCACCACTCTACTCTGCTTTGGGTAAACCTCATCTTGAATACTGTGTCCAGTTCTGGGCACCCCAATTCAAGAAGGTCATGGTCAAGCTGGAGCAAGTCCAGAGGAGGGCGACCAAAATGGTGAGGGGCCTGGAAGCCATGCCTTATGAGGATAGACTTAGAGAGCTGGGTATGTTTAGTCTGCAGAAGAGAAGGTTAAGAGGGGACATGATAGCCATGTTTAAATATTTGAAGGGATGCCATGTAGAGGAGGGAGAGGGCTTATTTTCTGCTGCTCCAGAGACCAAGACAAGGAGCAATGGATTCAAGATGCAGGAAAGGAGATTCCACCTGAACCTTAGGTAGAACTTCCTGACGGTCAGGGCTGTCCGGCAGTGGAATCTGCTGCCTCGGAGTGTAGTGGAGTCTCCTTCCTTGGAGTTTTTTAAGCAGAGGCTGGATGGCCATCTGTCGGGAGTGCTTTGAGGGTGTTCCTGCATGGCAGGGGGTTGGACTGGATGGCCCGTGTGGTCTCTTCCAACTCTACATTTCCATGATTCTATGATTCTGTGATTCTATGATTCTATGAAATGACTCCACTGAGGTACTAACCAGGGGCTTCCCAGCTTATATAGTCAGCCATTACACTACACTGCCTCATCTACATTGTTTTAGGGGAAAATGATATATCCAAGGATCAGCAACCTCTCTTTCCAAGGAGGTGGTCCTTGACAGGAGATGTACCCTTGTAGCTGCTTAGAGGCCTAGCAAGCTATCCAACCCTGGAATGCTGGAAAGTTTTTCTACACCTACTTGAAGAAGTCTTCTTTGCAATAGACGCTCCCAGCTCTGGAGAAGCAGCGGTCTGCCAGCTGCATTTGGCAATCTGCACACTTGAGGCAAGAGCCGTGCCAGTGCCGGTCGAGGACTTTCAGGATGAACTTATCCAGAATATGCTGGTTGCAGCCGGCACACTGGGGGATCTCTGGCAGGGGAAGAAAGAGAAGAACATGAGCCAAAACAAAAAACAAAAAAAAACTCCTGCTGCTGAGCAAGACACAACTGCACAGAACAAGCTGTTCTGACCTAGAAAGTAAATGACAACTAGGGCCCTTTTGTACTACACAGTTATTGCACTATGATTCCACTTTAACTGACATGGCAACAGTCTGTAGAATCCTGGGATCAGCAATTTAGCAAAGGGCATGTAGAATTCTCACCCAGGGACCTCCTCTGGTGCCTTTGAGTCAACCTACAAACCCCAGGACTCCATAGGATGCAGGCAAGACCGTTAAAGGGGAACAGAGAATGCTGTAACTGTCCATAGTTTGAAAGGGGCCCTGGTCTGTTTCTTTGACCATTTCTGCAGTATACTGTTATAGCGATCTGATTCCACTTTCAACATCCTATGGAATCCTGGGGTTTGCAGTTTTGGGAGGGGCCACCTGGCCCCTCCCGAAACTGCAAACCCCAGGATTCCATAGGATGTCGAAAATGGAATCAGATCGCTATAACAGTATAGTGCGGAAATGGCTTTTGTATGTGCACAAAGCCCAATATGCAGGAAGCTTCACTCCTGTAAATGGGTAGAAGGGAGAGGGAGAATCAGCAGGTGTTGTTTGTCATGCTGTCATGCTGAAATCTCCTCTTCTACACAACCATTACAAGTACAGGAGGCCTCTCCAGTTTTCACTCTGACTGTTCTAAAGGGGGAAGTAAAGAGGGCTGAGGCTGCAGACCAAGGAAAGGCCCACATGGGCCACTAGCTCCCCACAAGTTGGTATTTTCTCATGGGGTGGAAGTGGAAGATGTAGTCATCTGCATAATGTCTAGCTTGTTTTTTATCGAGTGTCCCATTTTGATTCAGAAGGAGTCTGCTGTGTATATATTTTTACACACAAAACCAGTCTGTTTAAAGCAAGCATTATTTAAAGTCAGTTTGATCAAGCTTTTTTAAAAACTTTCCCAGTATTTTACAAATCCAGCCCCAGGCCCAGATTGATCTATTAGGCTCACATAGTGTGGAGACCCTGCACATTGATTATTCATAAAACTAAACTATGGCTCCTCAAAAATAAATTTTAATACTTAGTGGTTGTAATGAAATGTAAATTGAGGTGAAATTGCAAGTTGGGAGAGCCTGAATTTTGTATCTGTGGAATCCATGTTCTGGCAACATAGCTGTTTTCTTGTCTGTCAGAAAGAATTTGAAATTTTGTAACCAAATTATTTTTGTTAGGAACTTGAATGAGAACTTTAGAAGTATGGATGCACATAATTAAAAATGGAAGAACAGAACACAAACATGCACATGTCAATTGCAAAAGGACAATAAAATATGGGGAAGAACTGGAAATAGCATTAGGCCCACTCTCTTTTTTTCTGACTCTTTAGCATTAAATATCATTTTGTCCTCTTTTCCTTGCCCAACTGTACAAATCTTTCCTACAAATGAAAGCCATGATGCTCAGGAGTCTACAGAGATTAGCAGTTTCTACAACAGAGGATGCTGAACAAGATGGTCAACAACTGGCTCCACACATGGTGCCTCCGGCAATGGTTTGGATTTTTGGAACACAGCCTGAATTTCCATGAACGTGGGCTTCTGGCAAGGGATGGTCTGCACCTCATGAAACTTGGCAGGAATGTTTTTGCAAACAGTCTTGCAAGGAGGATTAAGAAGTCTTTAAACTAAGTTTCGCTGGGGAGGAAGAGAATATTATTCAGGGCAAGGACTCGGCGAGTGCAGGGGGAAAAGGCCCAAATGATATTGGCCAAGTAGTACAAACGTCCAATGGTGGGAGGAATAGAAACTATAATACAAGAGTTGCAGGAAGGGCCCGGGGACTTAAGTGTCTCTACACTAATGCACGGAGTATGGGAAACAAGCAAGATGAACTTGAACTCTTAGTACAACAAAATAAATATGATTTAGTAGGCATCACTGGGACCTGGTGGGATGACTGGAATGTAGGAATAGAGGGGTATAGCCTATTTGTAGAAACAGACCAAACAAGAAAGGCGGAGGGGTAGCCGTGTATGTCAAGGATGTTTTCACCTGTGAAGAGATCCACGACTTAAACCCAGAAAGCCAGGTCGAGAGCATCTGGGTAAGAATTAAGGCAGCGAGAAACAATAGGGATATTCTGGTGGGAGTTTACTACAGACCTCCAACCCAGACTGAGGACTTTGATGACACCTTCCTCAACTAAATGACTGCATATTCAAGGAGGAGAGATACAGTAATAATAGGAGATTTCAATTACTTGGATATATGTTGGCAGTCAAACTCTGCCAAGACAGCAAGGTCCAGCAAGTTTCTTGCTTGTCTTGCAGACAATTTCATGGTCCAGAAGGTAGAGGAGGCGACAAGGGGATCAAATATTCTAGATCTGATCCTGACCAACAGGGATGATCTTGTTAATGAGGTAGAAGTGGTTGGATCATTAGGGGGAGCGACCATGCCCTATTGGAATTTGGCATCCAGTGGGAAGGAGAAAATAAGTGTAGCCAGACACTCATCTTAGATTTTAAAAAAGCAGACTTCTGTAAACTTAAGGAGCTGCTGGCTGAAATTCTGTGGTCGAGAATAGTGAAAGGGAAAGGATTTCAGGAGGCATGGGAGTTCCTTAAAAAGAAGATACTGAAGGCACAATCTAAAACTGTGTCAATAAGAAGGAAAAATGGAAGGCATCTGAAGAAACCAGAATGGCTGACTAAAGAACTCTCAGCTGAGCTAAGTCTTAAGAGAAACATGTACAGGAAATGGAAGAAGGGGAAACCACCAAAGAAGAATTTAAGCAAGTAGCCAGGAGATGTAGGGAGGAGGTCAGAAAGGCTAAAGCACAGAACAAACTTAGGCTGGCCAGAGACATTAAAAACAATAAAAAGGGCTTTTTAAAATATGTCTACAGCAAAAGGAAAAAGAAGGAGATGATAGGGTCACTGCGCAGAGAAGATGGCGAATTACTAACAGGGGGAAGAGAAAAGGCAGAACTACTTAACAGCTTCTTTGCCTCAGTTTTTTCCCAGAAGAATACAAGCACCCAGCCTGGCGGTTGGGGAGCAAGTGAGGAAGTAGGGGAAATGAGGCACGTAATAGGTAAAGAGGTGGTACAGGAATACCTGGCCACACTGGATGAATTCAAGTCTCCAGGGCCAGATGAATTGCATCCTAGGATATTAAAAGAGCTGGCAGAGGTCATTTCGGAACCACTTGCTATAATCTTTGAGAAATCTTGGAGGACAGGAGAAGTTCCAGCAGACTGGAAGACAGCAAATGTTGTCCCCATCTTCAAGAAGGGAAAAAAAGAGGACCCAAATAATTATCACCCAGTTAACCTGACATCAGTACCCAGAAAGATCCTGGAGCAGATCATTAAGCAGTCAGTTTCTAATCACTTAGAAAGCAAGGCGGTAATCACGAGAAGTCAACATGGATTTCTCAAAAATAAGTCATGCCAGACTAATCTTATCTCTTTTTATGATAGAGTTACTAGCTTGATAGATGAAGGGAATGCTGTGGATGTAGCGTATCTCAATTTCAGTAAGGCCTTTGACAAAGTTCCCCATGACATTCTTGCAAAGAAGCTGGTAAAATGCGGGCTGGACAGGGCTACTGTTAGTTGGATTTGTAATTGATTAACTGACCGAACCCAAAGGGTGATCACGAATGGCTGCTTTTCATCCTGGAGAGAAGTGACTAGTGGGGTGCCACAGGGTTCTGTCCTGGGCCCAGTGCTGTTCAATATCTTTATCAACAATTTGGATGAAGGAATAGAGGGCATGCTGATTAAATTTGCAGATGACATCAAATTGGGAGGGGTTGCTAATACGCCAGAGGACAGGATCAAAATTCAAAATGACCTGGATAGATTGGAGAGCTGGGCCGCAGCTAACAAAATGAAATTCAACAGAGAGAAGTGTAAGGTCCTACACTTAGGTAGAAAAAATGGAATATAGAAATATAGGATGGGGGACATGTGGCTGGATAGCAGTATGTGTGAAAGGGATCTAGGAGTCTTCATGGACCACAAGCTGAACATGAGTCAGCAGTGTGATGCGACAGCCAAGAAAGCCAATGCAATTCTCGGCTGCATCAATAGGAGTATGGTGTCTAGATCGAGGGAGGTACTGGTACCACTCTACTCTGCTTTGGGTAGACCTCATCTTGAATACTGTGTCCAGTTCTGGGCACCCCAATTCAAGGAGGACATGATCAAGCTGGAGCAAGTCCAGAGGAGGGCGACCAAAATGGTGAGGGGCCTGGAAGCCATGCCCTATGAGGATAGACTTAGAGAGCTGGGTATGTTTAGTCTGCAGAAGAGAAGGTTGAGAGGGGACATGATAGCCATGTTTAAATATTTGAAGGGATGCCATGTAGAGGAGGGAGAGGGCTTGTTTTCTGCTGCTCCAGAGACCAGGACAAGGAGCAATGGATTCAAGCTGCAGGAAAAGAGATTCCACCTGAACCTTAGGAAGAACTTCCTGACAGTCAGGGCTGTCCGGCAGTGGAATCTGCTGCCTCGGAGTGTAGTGGAGTCTCCTTCCTTGGAGTTTTTTAAGCAGAGGCTGGATGGCCATCTGTTGGGAGTGCTTTGTGGGTGTTCCTGCATGGCAGGGGGTTGGACTGGATGGCCCGTGTGGTCTCTTCCAACTCTACATTTCTATGATTCTATGATTCAGGGAAGGGGGAAACCTCCACAGTACTACCAGCCAGTGCTTAATGTTCAAATTGCTCTCATACTCAGGAATATAAATACATATAGATATGGATATTACATAAATACCAAAAGAGATACAACATTCAAGCTTGGTATCTTTCCTTTCTGTGGGACCATAAACCACATTTGTTTTGCTTACAAGTTACACTGTACCTAAAGCTTTTACCAAGTTTTGATCAGAACAAGGGAAGGGCTCCAGAGATAAGAGGCAGCCCTGAAGGCCATCGATTAAGTCGTCACTGTTCTTCAGCAAAGGCTCTTGGCTCCATACTGCAGGAATTATAGGCAGATACTTAGACCTTCTAAACCAAGGATGGACTTGGTTGGGGACCAATTTTGACCCCAGACACCCTAAAGGAGCACATGAACTGGCAGAAGTACTCTCACACAAACAAAAGCCAGACAGAAAACATGGAGGAGTCCAGACATCCAAGCAGGGCCTGAATCCCATTTAAAATGTAAATTTGTTTCTCCTGGATTCACCACCATTCTCTAATTTTAAAAATGGGCAGTTTGCAAAGTCTGGAGGGGTAGAGGGCCACCAAAATAGCCTTGTGGCCACAGGCAACCCTAGGACTGCCTGTCCCTTGCTCTAAGTATGGGTAGTGAGTCAGACTGGATGTGGGATTCAGTTGATATTAAGAACCAAGATGTTCTAAGAATGAGTGGATGGAAGGACATTGATTGGAGGAGCACCAAGAAATAGTTAGAATGGAAGGCAATGCCAGCTTCTCTTTTGACTTCAGTCACAGTAAGATTGTATTTCACTTCAGGCTCCTATGGCTATTTGTTGTTACTGTGTGCCTTTAAGTCATTTTCAACCTACGGCAACCCTAAGGCAAACCTATCACAGGGTTTTCTGGGGCTGAAAGTGTGTGACATGCCCAAGGTCATCCAGTGGGTTTCCATGGCCAAGTGAGAGACTGAACCCGGTCTCTAGGGTCATAGCCTAATGCTCAGATTGCTACAACATACTGGCTCCTATTTAGCAGTGAATATTACAGAAGCACTAGATGATCAGTACAACATCTATAAAACAGGAATGGAGAAAACATGGACCCTAAACCTCAGTTTTACAGCTCCACTTTGCATTCTTCCTAAGCCCACAATTTAAAAAAACATTGTGAAAATACCAGCAACCCCTCAACATGAAAAACCCCACACCCTAGCCCCTTCCCAAAATACCCTAATTCCTTCAGAACTACCCCACCCGCCACCTCTTTTTTTCAACTGACGTGATTCCTGGTTGCCATTTTGACCAGGATATGGTGGGAAAAGAAAGTACGGTTAGATGTTTAGGGGTCATCCTAGGGCTTGCTCACCCTACATAGCGGCCCATTCCCACTTCAAGTCTTTTGGAGTGGTTTGGGTGACAAGATTATCTATAAAATTATTTTCTCAGGTGGTTTTCCAAACAATCTGGATGTATACCAGATTGCCAGCCTTTTTTTTGGATGGGATTAAGAAAGCAACAGCGTAACAGAATCTACTAGTTAAAATGAAGGTGGGGTCAAATCAGTCCTTTTGCAGACTTTTAAAAACAATAACACTTGCTACCTGCCTGTCTGACCAGTAAAATACTGATTTGTAATGGGGAGTGGGGCCATTTCCGCACGGCACTGTTATAGCGCTATGATTCCACTTTCAACATCCTATGGAATTCTGGGGTTTGCAGTTTCGGGAGGGGCCCCTCCCGAAACTGCAAACCCCAGGATTCCATAGGATGTTGAAAGTGGAATCATAGCGCTATAACAGTCCCGTGAGGAAATGGCCTGGGTTACAGCAGCTGCAGATCCCAATTAAGGAGCCAAGACACTATGGAAAGAGGAAAAAGGGGTGAGGGAAGAGAAGGGCAGAAAGATCCAAAAGAGTTTCGGTTTGCATCACAGAGGAGTCAGGATATGTGAGTAAGAAATGATGAAAATCTGGGTCACTATAAGCCTTTTAACCCCATCACTGCTGCTCTCTGAGAGACATTTTTAACCCCATAGTTCTAAGCGTTGATTCATTTCTGAGAGTTTGTTGACTCTGCCTGTATACAGGTTGCCTGTCTGGAAGCAGAATAGATTATACAAATGCAGATAGCTGTGTGTTCATCTCTATTTCCATTTTCCTTTAGTTCCAAATAAGAGAAGGTGTGGTAAAAAATTCTGCCAACTGAGATTACTCAGTAAAAGCAACGCACATAAATCCTAATATACATGCCTGAGAGAAGATTGATTTCTGAAGAAGCAAACCACAGAACTGATAAGGTGTAATACCGCAAGAGATGTTTATGCATCGGAACTTCCCCCCACACCCGCCTTTTTTTTGTTTGCTATCCTTTGGGTAGCTCTGGGGTAGCAAGAGACTGACTCACAACAATATCAAGAATTTGTTGCCTTTTTTATGACACTACAAATCCTCTGTATGGCCAGCAAAGGCTCCTCAGAAGCAGGAGGATGGAAACTATTTTACTGAAACCCGAATGAAACAGCCAAGGTGATTGGCTTATTTATTGAGGGGTACTCAGTGGCTGGAGACTGGTATTAGTTCTTAGGGAAGTTGAAGGTGGAATGGCAGGCCTATTGTTGTACTTTCTCTGTATACAAACTTTGCCTTGCCTTCCTCTGAGGCCAAGAGGACATGACCTGCCCAAGGTCACCTAGTGGATTTCCATGGCTGAGCAGGGATCTGAACCCTGGTCTACGAAGTCACAGTCCAACACTCAAATCACTACATCAAGCTGGCTCTGCTCCAGTTCTTTTTATTTATTATTACATTGAGATGCCACTTCTCCTTCACTGAGGCTCACAGTAACCAAATTTAAAACAATCACTCAGGCCTGACTGATTACCGGTAAGTAGCCCAGTCCAAGAATTATTGATTGTTGCTTTTTTGATCTATTCCACCTGGCTTGCCTACCAAAATCTTGTTTCCTCTTCCAAAATCTTCCAAAATCCCCTCCTGTCTGAACAGCAAGACTGAAATACACAGAGGAGTCAATAAAAAAATCTATATGCCCCCTTTGTCTTGTTAAACACAATTGTCTTTCCTGTGAATGCTAGCCTGGTCAGCTCTCCCATCACCATCATATGTCTAGCAAACTGCTTTCCTTTATCTAATTTATTTTAACTAAATTATTTACTATAACAGGAATAATGTTAATGGAATTATACACTGTGACCAGATTAGAGTCTAGCACTTTAAAGCAACAAATGTCTCCACTTCACCTCTGTGCTTATAGCCTTTTATTAAAATAAATACGTTCCCTCCACATTTGAATTTCAGTGACAGGCAGTTATCCAGCACCATATGTAATTAAATCAGTGTGGCTGCTTAATTGACTAGCTACAAATTCCTTCGTTTGTCCTCATGCACCTTTCTACCTCATCCACCCTTCTAGTACATTCCAAGATCATAGAAAACACAATCAAATATGAGGATATTTGACCAAATCCAGAGTTTCTGTACTACATCTCCCATAATACCCCAGCCAGCATGACCACTGGCTATGGGATTTAGGCCCTTTCCTCATTAGACAGTTATAGTGCTATGATTCCACTTTCAACATCCTATGGAAACTTGGGTCTGCAGCTTAGCCTCCCTAAACTGTAAACTCCAGGATTCAATAGGATGTTGAAAGTGGAATCATAGCACTATAACGGTCTACTGAGGAAATGGCCTTAGGTATTGTCCAAAGAAGTATGTTTTCGAAGCTCTGACTGTGTGAATCTGTTGGAAACTGAGTGGATTTGCTGGGCCTAGACTTGGATCATACTTCAGAAGACAGCAAAGCAATTATCTTCTCCATCTATGCCTATTTTGGTGCTATAGCAGTTTTACTCCTTTCCTTAAAATATGGCATAAAACATCTAATGTTACTTTGAGAAGAGGTGTTTTTTTTAAAGAAGATCTTCTCTAACAATGATTGTATCTTTTTAGTAAGATATAATACAAAGAAAACTGAAAAGGTCTTTTTTCAGATGAAACTCTTCTAAGAAAGAGAAAAACAATAAATACATTTCAATGAGATTAAAGGCATTTCTTAAGCAGTTTTTACATAATTCCAAAGATTTATCATTATTGTAATTATTTTTTTCAAATGAAAAATTTTTTAAAGTCAGATTTCAGTAAGGAAACTCTTAGGAGATTCTTCTGTATTCAGTTCTTTTAAAATCTGTCTCTTGTCCAGCATTATTAAAAAATATGAAATGTTAGTGTGCTAAATATGCCAGAGATTAATGGCTGGCCAACATTCTCGGAACTGACTAGGGATTTGGAAAGTGCCTTAATCAGGCACTTTACACATCATTAATATCAGAACATCCTGCATACTTTGCTCCTGAAACTCCAAAGTGCCTCATTGTCCTTCAGAATGACTGAAAATGACAGGGCAGAGAAGTCCTTCAGTGTTCCAAGCACATTTTAGAAATTGTTTCGTAATATGGTTGCAAGGGAACTGTCCGGACACTATAGACTGAGTGCATGAAAAAAACAGCTGCTGTTCAATTCTTCGGGGATGTTGGGACTCTCATCCCTTTTGCATAGGAGGACTCCTGTTGCAAGGGTTTTGCATTCTTCCAGCAGTGCAAACTGCAGGCATTTGCCACTGGGAAAATGTGATTCTCTATCACACAGGCCTTTTCCGCATTTTACTTTTGAAACGGGGCGGCATGTCCTCCAGCAAGGACATTTACACTTGGGGGTGAACTGGGTCCGGACTACTTAATGTTTGTCCGGACTTCAGCCCGCTCTAGAACGCCCAGAACTGGTTCCCCGTGCTATTAAAAGACCGATTAAAAGAGGACTTTCAATAGCCCAGTGCGCCCCAGTCCGTTGCTGCACTAAGTGTAGATTTGCAGGCTCGCGCCAGCGTGAGGCTGCAGATCTTCCGGGGGCGGGCTTCCGGCTGGTGAGCTTCTCCGGTTGGTGGAGAGCCTCTGCCAACAAGAAGCCTCCGTTTTCGTCTCCGGAGAGTGTGTAGCATGAGCATGCGCTGCTCCGGAGCATCGTGGATCGTCGGGGGGAGCGTACCAGTTCGGTGAGTAATGGACTGCCCCGTTTCCTCCACAAAGTGCGGAAAAGCCCACAGTTACAGCTGCAGCAGCAATATGTCTGTTTCAATAGTGAGCACTATAAGAATGCAGTTTCATATTACTGGACTGTGTTAGACTGTACCCTGTGATGTCCTTCCTCAGCCTGCTGCCCTCCAGGTATTTTCATGCTACAGGTTCCAGGTGATTACACATGTTAGTTGAGACTGATGGGAGTTGTAGTCCAAAACATGTGAAGGCCCTAAGGTTAGAGTGGACTACTCTTTGACATTACCAGAGATAAACAGCAGAACTTGCCTTTCCATGCTACTTCTATCTTTTTATGAAAATGTCAGCATTTGTTAATGTAAGCTAATTGTGAAAATCAGATGAAAAAGCCCAGCTTGGTCACAATAACAGAAATTCTACTAATATGTGTTCCAGAGATGAGAAAAGTCAAGTAAAGTCTAGGAGGAGCCCAACATGAGCACACTGAAGATTTTTGAGACAAGGAGAACCACAAGCTTTGGTAAAAACAACAACAAAAGAAGGCAATATGCTAATACCCTCATATTGCAGACTGAGGCATTTAAGAACAACCATTTTTAAAGATCTAGGAGCATGAAACTGAATCTGGAGGGACTGGACCTATGGGTGTCAAGGGAGTTAAATGTATTTAAAAAAACAGTAACGGAATTCCTCAGAAACTGAAAAGAATTCTTTATATTGTTTTTCACTGAGGGAGTTAGGCCAGGTGTACGCCTAACTTGGCATTTTCAGGAAAGGGGTCTGAAGAACTCAGACATGTGGAGGGACAAGAGCTGTAGCCCTATTGTCAAGGTTTTAAAAAAAAGAATAAGCCACCATGTTCAGATGGGAACTACCAGAAGATTCTTAATGCAAAATTACTTGATCATCTAACACAGATATATAACTTTCCCTAAAACGAGCCTCTTTCCATGAAGTGTAGGGAAGTGAGCAATTTCACACCAGTTGTAAAAAAGGCAATCCAAGGCAGTGTTATCACTGTGAACTGGCCTGGCTTCAGTAAACATTAGGTATCATTTCGATATCACAATTCGGTCCTGTTTTGCCACCCTCAGCCAAGTGTTTGTGGGCCCCCCGAACAAGCACCAAGCTAGGCATGGCTATTAAATGCTGACTCATCTCTGTTTACACCAAGGCAAGCCAGAAACTGCCAGATCTGCTTAGGAGACCTCCCGAAACAAACACCTTAATTAAAGATGCACGCTAACACAAAAAGACCCCTGCCCCGAGCAGGCACCCTGGCGAGCTGGACACTCCACCGCCCAGGCAAGCTGCATCTGCATACTGGCCATCCCATTGTCAATTCGAACTTAACTCAATCATGTTAAATTCTGACCTTTCAGAGGCATTGTCTCTCGCCCAAAACTCATTGTTCTCTCCCAAGTACAGACTAGCCCACGGTCGTACTTTCCCTAAATAAACCCCAAGTTCCGAGAGTTCCTCGGACCGCCTGCTGGATCGCTCCCGAGTTCCAGACCGCCCTGCTGCTGCTTTGCCCGGCGAGCTCCCCTCAGCAACCCACACTGAGTTTCTTCACTACCATCTTCAGCTTCTCCAGGACTACGAGAAAGGTGTCGTATCACCCAATTTCCCCAAAACTCTCATTTCCTATTTCTTAGTTAGCTGTGTGCTTGTGTTGTCTTATTTATTGTTTGCCTGTTAATAAATATAGCCATTTTATTACTTTAGAACTTGTCTGGCTGCTCTTCTGACCTGAATCTGTATACATAGGGTAAAAGATCCCCGCAACGTTACCTTGCCTCTCGTTAGCTTAAGTGAGTGCTTCAGCTAATTTTCCCCACCAAGAGTTGTTATTGTTTGGTTATTTGGGCGCCCCTCCTGGGACCCCCAGTTCACAGGGTAACAGCAGGCACAAGAAAATACAGGCCAGTTAGTTTAACATCCATTTTAATTAAATTGGCAGAAAACGAAAGTAAAGATAACATAATCAACCATAAAGGAAGACATCTTGCTTAAGAAGAGTTAACATGGCTTTGCAAATGGGAATATTATCTCACTAATCTTATAGAGTTCTTTGAGAGAAAATATATGGGTCGAGTGATGAGACAATTTGAGGGGTGATACTGCAGATACTGTTGCTAATCCTGGCAACCCTGAACAGCATATGCAGTTGTGAGGAATGCTGGGTTTTACGCTGCATAAATCCCACCCGCAGTGTACTTTAACTGATTAGACTTTCTTTCTTTCTCTCTCTCTCTCTTTCTTTCTTTCTTTTCTCTAAAGACTCCTCAGCAAACTTGACAATCATGATGTTGAAAGTTCTCATGGAACAAGTTAAAGAACAAGAATTGTAAAGTACAAATCAATGGTCAGTTCTTACAATGTATAGATGTAAAAAGTGGGTTTTCCCTAAATTCTGTATTGTTCTTCATCTGCAACAGAGAATTGGGGTTAGCAAATTTGCACAAGACCCCAAATTATTTGAGGTGGTAAAACAAGACAGAACAAAAATTACAAAGAGCTCCAAAATGATCTCTCCAAACAGAAATTGGCAAGGAGCAGCCCGCAGGCTGCATGGGACTCCTGAGGCCCTCCATGAGTCCACCTGCCCTGCCTATCTCTGCAGAGTCATTGTTATGAACCAAAAAATTTTTTTCTTCTGTTCTTGGAGGCTGCAAAAAACCTACCTCAAAAATGAAAACCAGCAGAGGATGACTGGACACTTCCTTGCATTTTTCTAATTAATGCTCAGGTCTCAGCATTTCTGGACCTAGTGTAGCCTGGTGCAAAAATGTGGCCCCTGTGTGCCCCAAAGTTGCCCAATCTTTCATTGAAATGATAGGTACCATTCAATGTAAATTAGAGCAAAGTGATGTACTTGAGGACAAAAGGAATCCTGTCCTTCCATATATACATTGATAGATTCTGAGGAAGCCATCAGTGAGCAGGAAGGGAATCTTACACTCATGATAAATTGGAGGCTCCCAAGCACCCAGTGTGAGTGTGAGCTACCTCGTGGTCCAATCACTTTCAGGGACTACTTGAATCTCTCCAGCTGAAAATAATGATTAAGTTCCATTGAAATTCATGGGAAATCCTCTCCTGCTTACAGGTAGAGAGCTGCATGACCTACTATGGGTAGCTTATATGGTGCTTAAGCTGTAGAACAGAGAGCATCAAAGTACTTAATGAACTTTGTAAGATGCTATGAACCTGATCCCAATAACTTGTAAGAAAAAGATGCACCAAAGGCAGATGTCTGTTGTGGAAGATTCACATAGACTTCCATAACAGACATTAGTTATATTTTCAAACCTAACAGAAGCAGCAATTGCTATATCAGCTACAAGCAGAAATTTTGAAGTCTGTTGCCATTTATTTCTATTACCATTTTTTCCTGTTTCACCAGCACAAGCCCATTATCTGCCTCCATTCCCCAACAAATGGATGTTTGATCAGTGTCTCCCCCTTTGTGCTCCTCTCCCTCCTCTCCCCCACAGAGTTATGTGTAAGAGAGCTTGCTTTCAGCAGCCACAGATGTGATTATGTCGCCAGCTAATGGACCGACTCTTTTAACCCTAAGTCAACGTCTTTCAGAGATGCGAGGAACTAACTCTGCTGGAAGGAGATCCCTGTGTGCTTCACTAGGCAACATGAGACAACATTCTTCTATTTAAATTGTTTTTCCTAATATTTGCTCAAATGAATTTCCCACTGAGACCACATAATTTGTTGGAATGGGGAGAGACTATGAAAGGTGGGCAGAGAGATAACCTGCGTTTCATATAAAGATTCTAATCAGTTTAGCACAGTATCTAAATATTGGTGCTCTGAGAAACTGGACATGATCTTGCTCTAAGCTAGCGCATACCATCCCCTGGTGCTGTGAAGTTGAGTTCTAGGCTTTTGTGGACTCTGAACCAGTGACTATAGCCTACGTCTATAGCATTACCATGGTGCTATTCAGAGCAGGCACTTTTAGCTGGTGAAGTTGTTGGAAATCTCAGCATTCTCCCCCCATCTTGTTGTTAGAACAGATGGGCAATAGCCAGATAGGGCCTCCCTTTCTGTTGCATGCCAGATCTTCTCCATTTGCCTTTCTCTGTCTTTTATTGCATGATCATAAATACCTTTGGTGCTCAGATCATGTGACCCAGGACAGTTGCTTGGGTCATCGGTCTTATAAAAGTTAAGACCCCCTCTCTCTCCCTCTCTCTTTGTTCTCAATGGCTGCTTTCCCTGAACTCTTCGCATGCTCCTGAGTCCCATCAAGGAGGATGGTGAGTTAAACTGAAGGCTCTCCTATTCACTAGATTAGACAGGTAGCAGGCTCTCTCAATACAGATGTAAATGAAGAAATGGCTTCTAAACCATTGCTTACTATTGAAAAGTTAACTGGTAGCAATTACCGAAATTGGTCTTGGAATATGCAAATGCAATTAACTACAATGGGACTATTTAAGGTTGTGAAAGGACAGCGGCCCACAGAAGATAGGGCAAAGCAGAAATTTGATGAAGATGATGAGAAAGCAACTGCTTATATCTGCTTAGCCATTGATCCAAGCGTTGTTCATTACATCAGAGACCTGAAAAGTGCTAAAGAAATATGGGAAAAACTGAAGAGATTATTTGACTCTCCCAGTATTGCAAAGCAAAGTGGTATTATAATCAGACTTACAAGAATTAAATTGTTAAATCCTAATTTTTGAATGAACATATTAACACTTTCATGACTATGGTATCTGAATTGCAAAGTTCTGGAGAAAATTTTTCAGAATCTGTGAGACTGGGAATGTTTCTAGGAAGCTTGCCTGAATTTTTTGAGCCCATAATTGATGCTCTACAAATTAAGGGAGATGTAAATTTGGAAACTGCTATTGCTGAAGTTATAGAATATCAAAATAGGAAAAATTTGAGGAATTTTAAACCTGAGGCAATAGCTGCTGGAAGAGAGCTCGCTGAACTTGCTGAGGAGAATTTGCATATCAAAAGTTTCTTCACGAAAAACAAATGGCCACCAAATTAACAAATCAAAGCCTAAAGGGCAGCCTCAGCAAAACAAACCGAATAATAAAAGTGTTTTTAACTCTAAGAAGAAATCTTCTACAAATTTTAATGTTGGTCTAATTAATGAACAATTGCTCAAACCTATGCAAAATCAAAAAGAAAATATAATTGTAATTGACAGCGGTGCTACTAGTCACTATTTTAATCGGAGAGAAAGGTTTGTAAATCTTGATGCAAGCATACACTTTCTTGTCTATTTAGCAAATGGACAATCAGTGCTTGCTAAAGGCAAAGGCACAGTTCTTTTGCAAGCAAAACTTGGCGCCAACAGGATAGAGACTTTAAGAATTCATGATGCTTATTTTGTCCCAGATTTAAAAGTGTCTCTTTATAGTGTCAGAACGACTACAGTGAGAGGAAACAGAGTTTTTTTCAAAAAGGAAACTTGTTTTGGTCTTCATGGCAAAAATTTAATTTTTTGAGGAATCCTAAATGGTGACTGTTACCAAATGCAAATTTTGGATTCATATGCAAATAGTGTGATCCAGTGTAATCACAAAGACTGTTTAAATTTATGGCATCGCCGATTTGGGCACAGAAATGTAGAATGCATTAAGAGACTGGCTAATCAAGAACTTGCTATAGACTTTAATTTTAAAATATGCTCTAACAATGAGAGATGTGAAAAATGCTTAAGGGCAAAAGCTGTCAAAGCATCACATTTGTCAATTGCAGAGAGACAATCCACCAAACCACTGGACCTTTTATATACTGATCTTTGTGGTCCATTTAGCCAAAAGTCTGCAGGTGGAAATTCTTACTTTATGACTATTATTGATGATTTCAGCAGATATACATACACTTACCTTCTCAAAGAGAAAAGTCAAGCTTTTGAGAAATTCAAGGAATACTTTAATCTTGTCTCTAATAGATTTGGCTACAAACCTAAAAGCCTACGCTCTGACAATGGAAGTGAATTTGTTAATGCAGAGTTTGATGAGTTTTTAAGGAACATGGAATTGAACATCAAACTACACAAGTTTACACTCCAGAACAAAATGGAGTGGCAGAACGAATGAACAGAACTCTCAAAGAGATGGCAGTCACAATGCTTTTAGAGGCTAACATGCCTAAACGCTATTGGTCTGAAGCTATTATGACTGCTACATATTTGTGCAACCATTTGCCAACCAAATCCAGAGATGCAACTCCATTTCAGTTATGGAATGGGACTAAGCCCAAACTGAATCATCTCAAAGTTTTTGGAAGTAAAGCATATACCTACATTCCCAAACAGAAAAGAGACAAACTTGACTGTAGAAGTGAAGCGGGAATTTTTGTTGGTTATGCTAGAAATGATTACAGAATTCTGAATCCAGATGGGCATACAATAAAAGTAACAAGTGCTGTTTATGTTGATGAAAGATCACAGCCCAAATCTAATCCAAACCAAGATGTCTATCCAGATTTGTTTGCAGTGGAAGGAAACTCCCACCAGCAACCAGAGTATGTGACACACTACCATCCTCCAGATGTCTTGCATCCAGAAGGGGCTACAGATGTAGTGACCCAGCCAGAGGACACGGAACCGGACGGCGCTCAAGGAGCAGACCCAGGTGTCCAAGTCCAGGTAAGAAGATCTGAACGCAGCAACAGAGGCGTACCACCTGATAGATTGTCTTATCTAGCCACAGAGGAGAACATTCCACAACCCTCTGACTGGCAAAAGATCAAGGGACTACCAAAGTCAGATTCTCAAAAGTGGGTGGAAGCTGCTGTTGAAGAGATGCAATCTTTATATAAAAATAAAACATGGACTTTGTCAGAATTGCCAAAAGGAAAAAGGGCAATTGGCTGTAAATGGTCTTACCACAAAGCAAGATGCAGAAGGGTAAATTCAGAGATATAAAGCCAGGTTAGTGGCAAAGGGATTTACACAACAATTTGGTGAAGATTGCAATGAAATTTTTGCCCCTGTTGCCACACACACAACTGTGAGAACTCTCCTAGCTGTTGCAGCATCTAAGAAAATGCAAGTTCAACATCTTGATGTTAAAACAGCTTTTCTTTATGGACAATTGGATGAGGAACTGTACATGGAACAACCTCCAGGATTCCAAGTTCCTGGGAAAGAGCATCTTGTATGCAAATTGAACAAGAGCATTTATGGCTTGAAACAGGCTGCCAGAGCATGGAGTGAGAAGCTAAGCCAACTTCTTATCAAACAAGGCTTCACTCCAGGCACTGTTGACAAGTGTGTTTACAAAAGATTCAGAAACAATAAATGGACTTATATTGCATGTTATGTTGATGATCTGATCCTGTGCAGTCAAAATAAAGCAGATAGTGAGGAGATAGTCAACAATTTCAAGAAAGAGATAGACATCAAGAATTTGGGAGACATCTCACACTATCTTGGAGTACAAATAGAAAGAAGCTCTGATGGAAGCTTCTATCTTAACCAGAAACAGAAGATAATAGATCTTCTGGACTGCCTTGGAGTAAAGGATGCCAATATTGTGGCAACCCCAATGGAAACGGGTTTCTTAAAGGACACTAAGAAATGTGAACCCTTGAAAAATGGAGACAAGTATAGGACTGCAGTTGGAAAACTCCTGTACATAGCTAATTTCACCAGACCTGATATTGCAAATGCTGTTGGTATCTTATGCAGAATGGTTAACTCTCTTACTGAAAAAGATCTCATTGCAGTGAAAAGATTTCCAGATATTTGAAAGAAACTGCAGATTACAAGCTGATGTTACCAGCCTGTGATCAACCACGACTGGTTGCCTATGCGGATGCTGACTGGGCTGCAGACCTAGCAGAGAAAATCAACCAGCGGAAACCTGATCTTCTATGGTGGAGGAGCTATAAGTTGGTCAAGTAAGAAACAATCTACAATTGCAGATTCTTCCACAGGTGCTGAGTGTGTTTCTGCAAAAGCAGTATGTGATGAAATAAAGTGGCTGCATAACTTACTTCTGGACTTACACATAACAGAGCCCAAGCCAACCATTTTGATGCAAGATAACCAAAGCTGCATCAAACTTTCTGAAAGTGAGAAGCCACTCAAGAAGAACATTGACATTGCTTTCCATAAGGTGCAAAAATGTGTCACAATGGAATTGTTCAGCTAGAATACTGCAATACAGAAATGATGCTTGCTGATATTCTTACCAAGCCTGTACCAAGAGACCAGTTCCAGAGACTACGAGAAGGCATGAAGATCTTCGATGTTGATCCAAGAGAATAAGAAGGGGACTGTTGGAAATCTCAGCATTCTCTCTCCCCCCTTCCCCATCTTGTTGTTAGAACAGATGGGCAATAGCCAGATAGGGCCTCCCTTTCTGTTGCATGCCAGATCTTCTCCATTTGCCTTTCTCTGTCTTTTATTGCATGATCATAAATACCTTTGGTGCTCAGATCATGTGACCCAGGACAGTTGCTTGGGTCATCGGTCTTATAAAAGTTAAGCCCCCCCTCTCTCCCTCTCTCTTTGTTCTCAATGGCTGCTTTCCCTGAACTCTTCGCATGCTCCTGAGTCCCATCAAGGAGGATGGTGAGTTAAACTGAAGGCTCTCCTATTCACTAGATTAGACAGGTAGCAGGCTCTCTCAATACAGATGTAAATGAAGAGTCATTAGTAAAGTATTTAGTCTTTTATTCAAAGCTACCTGTGTCTGTGTTTATTCCAAGTACCAGTCTGAAGCCACAAGTCATTAGATAAAACTTCTACCTCTTCTCTGTGTGACTTTGCTAAATGAAGATTGGATCCTGACAGTTTCAGTCTCATTTTCCCACAGAAGTTGCATCCTAAGCCAAGCTCAATCTACCAGGAAACATGTTCAAAGTAGGTTTGATATAGTCCTCTCCTTTCACAGCACATTTCTCAAACCAGAAGAACCTACAACTACGTAGGACCAGGAGAGAAGCCATGTTCTGAGTCTGCAGTGACATTCCAATCCAAAGTCTTTCGAACACCCATTGGACAATTCCCAGGCAGTAGCCCCAGAAGCTGTAGCCACTAGGAAACAGCCATTTTTCTAACCTGGGCCCCAGTAAATTCTGAAACAGCTATCAAGGGATCAGTAGCTGAACTGCTTGCTCCCTTCCCTTACCTATGCATCAGAGCAACATTCATTAAAGTCCAAGGCAGTACTACAGCAGATGGCTAGGCTAGGGTAACACAACGCCCAACAGAGCACACAGAAGCATGGCCTCTAAATTAAAGGCAGGTTGTAGGTTAGAGATCAATTCTCTTTCAGGTTATATATTTTTAAAATCAGGACCTTTTTTCCCCAGGTGCACCAGAAGCTGTATACAAAGCCCCACAAGCTTCTTAGCGTTCATCATTCTTCCTTGTCCTACTTTCAAGGATTTGACTCGCTTGCTGCTAAAAGTAAAGCTTCTGGGCTGGAAATGAAACAAGCATCTGCATATGTGGAAATGTGCCCAGCTTTGGGTACTGTCTACTGAAGTCTCCTTTCTGATTGTGCCAGGAACTAGTGAAATAAATAAGCACACACACACAAAAAATGGGGTGGTGGGATGGAGTCTAAAAGCATGCACACTGAATGAAGAGAAATAAAAATATGAATAAATGGCCAACATGTAGTACATTAAGTATGGAGATGGCAATTCAGAGATTTTTCCTTATATCATTAAATCAGCCACTGGAGTGGAAAATGAGGTGCCAACATCTTCTTTCATCCATTTCCCTTGGTTCTTTAATCTGCCCTACCCTTACCTAATTTAGTAGTGCAAATGAGCCAGAGATAGGAAAGATAGTGGGAAAGTAATGCATTTAGTTAATCATTAATAAACTAAAAAAACTAATTCAATTGCATTTAAGTTAGGAGTGGGGACTTAACTATTATGTTTATATTAAATTGCAATTTAAATTTAAGTTCAGTGTCTATACTAAAAGCCTCACCAGGATGAAGCTGAAAAATACTATCCATGAATATTTTATTTCAGATGCATCCACCCACCCACACTCACAGAAACTGTTTCTCTTTTAATTTCCGCACTAGCCTGCTATAGTGTGATGATTCCACTTTCAACGTCCTCTGGAATCCTGGGGTTTGCAGTTTTGGGAGGGGCCATCCAGGATTCCAGAGGATGTTGAAAGTGCACTATAACAGGCTACGGCGGAAATGGCCTAAAACTTGGTTGAAAAGGAAAAAGTTGCATTGCTTTTTGAAAGCACTATTTCTCATCCATCCCAACAAAAACAACTTCCATTTTGCTTTCCCTTGCTCCCTCCCTTCAGCTTCCTGGACTGATAAGGGTCCTCTAAGTAGCATCCAGTGTAGAACACAAAAGTGCTATCTGGATACCAAAAATACCACCCACTTCTTTGCTCCCCTTACTACTTCTTGGTTTAAAATCTTTTAATTGTGGATTTTACCATCATATCCTAATAACAAACTAAAATAATCAGTTGGGATTTTGTGACCTAAACATTTCCCAACATTCCTCAATCTTGAGAGGCCAATGAAAAGCAAAAATCCAAAAGAATTAGTTTTTGAGTAAAACAAAATAAAACAAGACAGCTGGGAAATGTAAAAATTGTTTGCTCGTTAGTATTGTCTCTAATAATTTAATTAATAACTTAATAACTTAAGTCTGGAATTAAGTTAATGGTGAGTAGAATGTGTTGGCAAAGGCAGTCTGCATTGTGGTTTATTTCTGGAAGCTTCTATATATTTTCCCCATTCCTGCTCCCCACCTTTATTGCTTCCCAAAACATACTTCCATCTCCTTTCTCCTCTACTTCCTAAAGCAGCTTTCCCCAACCTGGCACCTTCCAGATGTCCTGGACTACAAATCCCATCACACAGCCAGCATGGTCAACAACTGTGTCTGAGAGATTAGAAGGTTGACCTAGAGAGATGGGTAGCTCTGGATCTTTTGCTAATGTTCTTATTTACCCAGACTGCTCATGTATTTCAATGGGAAATATAGTGTGCACACCATAATTAATGTGGCTTGCTCAGGTCCTATAAATTTTTTATTACCCTGAGTTAGTTGAGACTGCATAGCATAGGTTCCCGAGATGTCAGTGCATAATGCAGCTTTTCCCAATAAGTGGCAATGAAAACTTTATAGCATCTTCGACATCGCAGATTTTGTTTATGCCACTGATTTTAGTCCCCTATTTAAAAGAAAATAAAATCCTGCTGTTTTCTCCTTGAAGTGCATTAGTTTCCATGGAAATAGTGATGTCACTCAAGTGGGCAGAGCTTGGATGACATCCAAATTGCTGACCAAAGCAAGGGGAAGCTATTCCTGAACCACAGGTACAGAATCTGGACCTCAGAGGAAATAAAATGTGTTGAAAGGACAATGATGCTTGGCAAGGCGGAAGATGGTAGGAAAGAGAAGGCTGCATTACAGTTGGATAGACCCAATCCCTGAGTCTGCAAGACCTGAGACGGGCTGTTGATGTAACTCAAAGGTCCCTCATTCATATGATCACCATAAGTCAAAGTCAACTTGACAGCAGTTAACAAAAACAACAGAGCATATTGATGGCATGGCTGAGTTATTATGATCTATAGTGTCCAAAATCAGAATTGGTAAGACTGCTGCAAAATTAGGGCTGCTTGGTTTATTCAAAACATTACTTTTTTTTTCTATTATTTATTGTGGGTGACTATTTTAATGAAGCATTTTGTATCAGAGGCTGCCAACTTATGGCCTCCAGATGTTGCTGGCTTGCAGTTTCTGCGCCCATACCCCACATAGACAGTAGTGAAGATGCAAGCAACTGGAGTCCAAGAACTCCTAGGGGGCCACAAGTTGCCCTCTTTATTTATATAGTGCTTTGAGCATGTAGTCTTCTTCACGTACATTACCACAGGAATCTTTGCAACAGCCTTCTGTGGTAGGCCTGCGTTTGTTTAAAGATATTTATCCTGCTTTCTCTGCCTGCACAGCGGCACTTGAAGCAATGTACATTAGGAATCAATCATCAATAAATCACAGTAGAAACACAATTTTAAGCCAAAACCAGCATTTTAAAATCTGTTTCAAAACACAGCCACATTTTGTACACAACTGAACACGGAGCCATGCTTTTTACTGGAAATGTATTTATGGAGACACTAGTAGAGAAAGAAAAAGAAGCAGCAGTCACCCACCCATTGCGAAAGGTGTTTATGAAAGAGACCATTTAATCATCAGAGCATCAGCAAAGATGCTTCTCTTCGTAAACTGTTACAAGGTGTTGATAGAACCATATTAGAAGCTATGACTCTGTGTCAGAGCCTGGAAATACTGTTGTGCAAAAGCTAAAATGTTAATACTATTTTTTTTTTAAAAAATTGATTACTAATGAGAAACAAGTAACATGATTCATTAATAATGAACTAGTAATGTTTTTCAACTACACAAAGATATCCAAAGACCCCCAGATGATCCCCAAGTAACATTTTGAAGTAACAAGTAAACATTTGAATCTGGTTGGGGAGTTCCAGCTAGAATAGACCCATTTAATCAGTTGCTGAGTGGTGAGTCAACACATAGGTAAATTCAATGGAATCACTGGCTTTCCTTTAGTCAGTACTAAAAAATAGGATTTAGGCAATATGTCCTAAAAATAAATGCTATTAATAGCATATATTATTTTTAAGCATAACTTCATTGCCCCCTAGTTACTCCCAAAGCAATTTGTTACTTCCAAGCTCTGCCTGTGATGGTCCCCAATTCCATTAACAGCTGTCTGATGGAGCAGTGCTTCCCCTCCAGATCCAAGGAAACCCCCAAAGAGGTACGTGGACATGGGAAACAATGCCTCTTAAGACAAGAAGTAGTCACAGACAAAGCAGGCCTTTTAAGGTCATCACCAGTGCTAGCTGCATTCAGAAGCTAACAGGAAGGCTATATAACTAAGCAAAAGTGGGAGTAATATGCTCCCTTTATCCCACTCCTGTCAAGAGGAGAACTGGGTATCTTGAAAGGCAGCATTAAAATATTCTATATAAAATAATCACACAATTAGTTGCATAATTGAATTGAAATATTTGCGTAATAATTTTCATATCTTGCATAATTATGCAATTGTTTGCATAATTGGAGCCTCTGAATTGCCTCGAAAGGCAGCTTTTCATTGTCCAAGAGTGCACCTTTCAAAAGTTCATGTGATCTGTTACCAAACCATGGAGGACTTGACAGTTAAATCTTCATACTAGAAAGCAGCCAGATCATTCAACAGAAGCTGGTGAGTGCTCCGCCCCTGGCAACTTTTACCACTTAAAACTCTAGCAGTAATTGGAGTCCAGGAAAACACCCAATCTATGCAAATAGTTCTGGGAGGAAGATGCAACACTTTCACCATGAAAGACAGATAAACTCAATCAAATAATATAATGTTTTTCAACTACACAAAGATATCCAAAGACCCCCCGATGATCCCAAAAAAAAAGGGGGGGGTTTTTTTTTAAACCCCCCTTTTTTTTTTTTAACCCAAAAAATTTTTTTAAAAAAAAAAAAAAAAAAAGGAAAAACCCCCCTTTTTTAAAAAAAGGGAAAAAAATTTTTGGGGAAAAATTTTTTTTTTTTTTTTTTAATTTTTTTTTTTAAGGGGGTAATTTTTTTAAAAAAGGTTCCCTTTTTTTTTTGGGGGGTTTTCCCCTACCCCACAAAAAAATTTTAAAAAAATTTTAAAATTTTTTTTTTTTTTTTTTTTTTTAGGGGTTTTTTTTTTTAAAAAAAATTTTTTTTTGTTAAAAAAAGGGGTTTTTTTTTTTTTTGGTTTTCCGCCCCCCCAAAAAAAAATTTAAAAAAATTTTTTTTAAAAAAAAAAAAAATTTTTTAAAAAAAAGTTTTAAAATTTTTCAAAAACCCCCCTTTTTCCCAAGGGGGGAAAAACCCTTTTTTTTAAAAGGTTTTAAAAAAAAAAAAAAAAGGGGAAAAAAACCCCCGGGGGGTTTTTTTTTTGGGGTTTTAAATTTTTTAAAACCCCTTTTTTTTGTTCCGGGTTTTTTAAAAATATTTCAAAATTTTTTGGGGTTTAAAATTTTTCCCCTTTTGTTTTAAAAATTTTTTTTTTTTTTTTTTCCCCTTTTTTTTTTTTTCGAAGGGAAAAAAACCTTTTTTAAAAAATTTTTCCCCGGGGAAAGGGGAAAAAATTAAATTTAATTTGGTTGGGGTTTTTAGAAAAAAAAATTTTTAAAAAAAAAAAAAAAATGGAAAGGGGGGTTTTTTTGGGGGGGAAAAAAAAGGGTTTTTCAAATTTCCAAAAAAATTTAAAATTAATTTTTTTAAGGGAAACCATTCCCCCGGGGCCCCAAAATTTTTTTCCCCCCTTTTTTGGGGGCCCCTTTTTAAAAAAAAAGGGGGAAAAAAACCGGGGAAAAAGGGACCTGGGGGAAAAATTTTTAAAAAAAAAAAAAACCAAAAAATTTTGGGGGGTTCCCTTAAACCAAAAAGCTTTGGGGGGGTTTTTAAAAAAAAAAATTTTTTTTTTTTAAAAAAAAAATTTTTTTTAAAAAAATTTTTTTTTTTAAAAAAAAAAAATTGTTTGGAAAAAAAAAAATTTTAAAATTTTTTTTTGAAAGGTTTCCCTTTCCCCCAAAACCCGGGGGGGAAAAAACCCCCAAAAAAAAATTTTCCCCAAAAAGGAGGGCTTCGAAACCCCAAATTTAAAAACCAAATTTCCAAATTTGGGGGGCCCCCCCCTTTTTTTAAAAAAAAAACCCCCCCCAAACCCAAACCAAAAGCAAATTTTGGGGGGGGTTTTTTTAAAAAAAAAAACCCAAAAATTTTTTAAAAAAAAATTTTTTTTTTTAAAAAAAAAGGGGGGGAAAAAAATTTTTTTTAAAAAAAAAAAAGGGGGGTTTTTTTTAAAAAGGGGTTTTTTTTTTTTAAAAAAGGGGCCCCCGGAAAAAAAAGGGGGGGGGGAAAAAATTTTAAAAATTTTTTTAAAAAGGGGTTTTTTTTTTTTTTTTTTTAAAAAATTTTTTTAAATTTTTTTAAAAAAAAATTTTTTTTTTTGGGGAAAAAAATTTTTCCCCATTAAAATTTTGCCCCTTTTTTTTTAACCCCCTTTTTTTTTTAAACCGGGGGCCAAAGGGGGCCCCCCCCCTTTTTGGGGAAAAAAAGGTTTTAAAGGGAAAAGGGAAAAAAAAAAAGGGGGGGGGAAAAAAAGGAAAATTTTTTAAAAAAATTTTTTAAAAAAAAAAACCCCCAAAAAATTAAAAAAAATTTTTTTTTTTTTGGGGGGGTTTTTTAAAAAAAATTCCCCCCTTTTTTTAAATTTTAAAAAAATTTTTAAAAAAAAAAATTTTTTTTTTTTTTCCCCCTTTTTTTTTTTTTTTTTTCCCCCAAAAAAGGGGTTTTTAAAAATTTTTTTTTCCCCAAAAAAAAGGGAAAAATTAAAAATTTTCCCAAAAAAAAAAAAAACCTTTTTTTTTGGGGGGGGGGGGGTTTTTAAAAAAGGGGGGGGGGTGCCGGGACCTTTTTTTCCCCCTTTTTTTTCCCCCCCCCCTTTAAAAAAAAGGGGGGGGGGGGGAAAAAAAAAAAAAAAAAAAAATTTTTTTTTTTTTTTTTTGTTTTTAAAAAGGGGGGCCCCAAAAAAAAATTTTTAAAATTGGGGGTTTTTTTTAAAAAGGGGAATTTTAAAAAAAAAAAAAGGTTTTTTTTAATTTTTTTTTTTCCCCGGGGGAAAAAAAAAAGGGGAAAATTTTTTTGGGGGAAAAAACCTTTAAAAAACCCCCCCGGGGGGGGTTTTTTCGGGGTTTTTTTTTTAAAATTTTTTTTTTTTTTCCCTTTTTTTTTTTTTGGGGGGTTTTTTTAAAAATTTTTTTTTTCCCCCTGGGGGTTTTTTTTTTTGGGGGGGGTTTTTTCCCCCAAAAAAAACCCCCCCAAAAAAGGGGAAAAAAAGGGGGGTTCGGTTGGGAAAAAAAATTTTTTTTTTTTTTTTTTTGGGAAAAAGGGGGGCAAATTTTTTTTTTTAAAAAAAAAAAAAAAAAAAACCAATTTTTTTAAAAAAAAACCAAAATTTTAAAATTTCCCAAAAAAGGGGGGTTTTTTTTTTTTTAAAAAATTTTTTTTCCCCCCAAAAAAAAAAAGGGGGGTTTTTTGAAAAACCCCCCTTTTTTTTTTAAAAAAAAATTTTTTTTTTTTTTAAATTTTTTTTTTTTTGGGGAAAAACCCTTTTTTTAAAAAAAGGGGTTTTCCCCCCTTTCCCCCCCTTTTTAAAAAATTTTTTTTTTAAAACCCCCCTTTTTAAGGGTTCCCTTTTTTAAAAATTTAATTTTTTTCCCCCTTTTTAAAAAAAAGGGTGGAACAAAAACCCGGGTTTTAAAACCGCCCTTTGGGGGCCCCTTTTTAAAAAATTGCCAAAACCCTTTTTTTTTAAGGGGGTTTTTCCCCAAAAAATTTGGAAAAAAAAAAATTTTTTTTTTTTTTAAGGGTTCCCCTTTTTTTTCCCAATGGGAAAAAAAAAAACCCCCCAAAAAAAATTTTTGTTAACCCTTTGGTTTTGGCCTTTTAACCCCCTTTTTTTTTTGGGGTTTTTTTCCCCAGAATTTTTT
This sequence comes from Iguana delicatissima, assembly GCA_948472985.1. Lineage (NCBI taxonomy): Eukaryota > Metazoa > Chordata > Lepidosauria > Squamata > Iguanidae > Iguana > Iguana delicatissima. The sequence goes on from CAOKZL010000855.1 coordinate 288,983, forward strand.
GGGAAAAAAAAATTTTTTTTTTTTGGGTTTGGGGGGGCCCCCAAAACCCTTTTTTTTTTTTCCCCCCAAAAAGGATGTTGAAAGTGGAATAATAGTGTTATAACAGTGTAGTGCAGAAAGGCTCCCAATGTTCTGGCACTTGTTAATCTTGCCTTGCACTTGTTGACCAGGATGGTGGAACAGGGTTTTTTCTATATGTATAATACTAACCTGTATATGTTTCCATTTTATATTTCCACAAGAAAAAAGGGCCAGAAATTTTAAACTAAGGTGACAATTTACAGAAGGGTTCTGTGCCCTCCCTATAACTATAGATCTGGACTTCCCCCACCAAATAACCTTTTTTTCTAAAAAGAGGAGCCAGACAGCTTTAAAGAAAGAACTATGGCCTTCTGTATTGCATTTCATATACACTGTCTCCTCACACAGTCACCTTCAACTTATAATGATCACGCACAAAATTCCTATCGATCCCAAAAGAAGGCTTGTTTATTTGCATAATAATGATGCCATAATTCACCAGGCAGCCTCCCTCCTGCTTCCACATGACATTGCATTTGCCTTTGAAATGACATGCAGAGCACTTTCAAGGATGGTACAACCTGCTGATCAGCCACATATTAACTGCTTTGCTTCTCTTCCATATAAAGAAAGTAGAGAGTGGATCATATAAAATCTTAGGGGATTTGCAGCACAGCCCTTCCTGCATTAAACTGAGCAACCTGCTTTCTGAACACTTGCCAAGGGCGTCTTCTGCTCTGTTTGTCAAGGCCTGAGTGATGCTCTGGCCTGGAGACTGGGATCATGACAACAACAACAACAATTGTAGTGGTGGTGATGTTGGTAATGATGCCTGTAATATGAATTTAACCCCAATGGGAAGGCTACTTAAGAAGAGGCCTCAGGATGAGAGAAATAAATCTAAGTGAATGCCCTGTTAAGGATTTTGGCTTCGTTTCTACAGCAATGGCTCTACCATTAGGCAGAATGAGGCAGCTGCCTCAGACAGCTCATTCTAGGTGCTGTGAGAGAGTAGAAAACTTTCAGTTAATTTGATTTGGTTTTATTTTTGCCGACAGGGTTAGTACTTGAGGAATTTTCTACCTCAGGTGCCGAAATAATCAGACCCAGCCTTGGATGTTATGCCTCTTGACTTACGGAATGGGGGCATTTGCTGCTCTGCTTCAGTCAGCAAAGTATCTCGAGCCAAACATTTAGATGAGGATGAAACTGTAGAATATAGCACATATGAGCATGCTTGCTGTGCCTACAAAGGATTCCAGTGTGAGATTTCAGGGCCAGTTCCTGTACCCTGTTTAGCCACATAAACCTTCCTCATCCACATCCTGGCCACATGTCACTCCCCCTCACAACTCCTGAGATTTTATGCTAATCTGATCATCCTGGCATAATAATACTACACTGTGAGCATTCAAGCCAAGGTATGAGATGGAATGCAGGTTTCCCCTTCCCCCAATTTGGGCTAAATATAATTTGCACAAAACTCCAAAGTAATATGTTTTCCCTTCATGAAGCTAAATACACACACACAGAGAGAGAGAGAGAGAGAGAGAGGAGAAAGAGAGATTCACCAAACACAACAGAACAGGCTAATTGATTGTAAAGACATAATAAATCACTGTTTGAATGCTACTCCTATTACTAGTTCAGGCAACAAGAAAAAGGTATTTGGGGATTAATACACGTAGAAATGTACATTTTTCCCCCTAAAACGAAAGCAGCAATCTTGTAGCAGTTTGTCCCAAGGAGAACTTTTTGGAAGTGTTCCTGTTTCCCATGCCATGAAAAACCAATTTAGGATTTACATCCCTAGAGCTGACAGAAGTGGAATCATAATTAGGACAAATGAGAAACAGTTAAAACTACTAATTTTTACCAGTTGGGGAAAATCTGTGGAAAACTAAGTTTCATGTAAAGTGTGTGTGTGTGTGCACACACACACATAATCATACACTCACACACACAACCTTGCCTGGGGTTTTTACATCATTGCTGTTTACTCTCCAGCCACCCTTTTATATAGTAACATAGAACCACCTAGAGATTAACAAACACATCCAATAAATAAATAAACAAATAAACAAATAAACAAATTAATAAATTAATTCAAACTTCAGGGAATCATCAGTGGTGTAGTGGAGTATCATCCGAGGGTTAGAGGATGTGGATTTTTTGACTAGCACAGATGATGACATCCACTGCCAACCTTCCAAGGATCATCCTGTCCTGCTGAGATGAGCTACAGTGGATAGACCTGCATTTAAAGGGAACAAGAATGAATTTTCCTAGCAGTAATTGTGGCAGGCTATATCCCTGCTATTATGCAAAGTGTTGTAGGGATGGGTTTGCTCTGGAATGGCAATTAGGACTCATTAGATTTCCAAAAGTCCTTGTCCTGCTAGAAATGGAAAGTTCTGAAACTGGTTTACTTACAATACAGCTGCCTGCATTTTTTGGATTCTCCTTGGGAACATGGCTACGGTTATGACCATGAGGAGCACTCAGAGTTCAACACTTATCACTACACTGTGGGATCACACTGGAAAGAAAATCATGTCTGAAGTTAGCAATCTGTTCATATAAGCATACACAGTCAAGTAACAGCAGTAATACCTAATTCAGTAGGAGGAAAGTCTGTTGTCATTTATATTTCCAGCCTGAGGAATCTGGCACAGTTAGAAAAAAAGAGTCTCTTTTAAAAGGAAAAAAATATATAAATCTGGGGTTAGATGTAGTCTTCAGCTGATGTGATGCCTTATCCATGATTAGTATCTCCCATACCATCTCATATCACTTTTTAAGAAAGGGAGTTATTTTATTCTTCCACTTTTGTGCTATTTGAAATTTAGCAATCGCTAAATTGTTGTTCTGCCAAAATCAGTCTATTTGTAAATTCAGATACACATGTACAAATGTCCAAATATAATATACATAATCTATAATGGGGGGGGAATCAGAATTGTGTGTTTATAAGATACACAGAATTAATTACAATTCATCAATAACTAAGAATGGAAGGCAAATTATACCTTAATATTATACCCTAATAAAATCAAGAATATCAGCCAATTTGACTCTATATTTTTAAGTCCTACACAAGAGGGTTGTTTTTTTCATACCATTTTGGGTGTGAAACTAGTGAAGGTAACCAAAGATTGTATTACTACTAGTAATTATTGTGACTGCTTTTGTCTTTTGTGCATAAGAGTTTTGCATGAGAAAAGGCAAGTGTACTCCTTATGAAGTTTATTGCTTTTTCTTCTGTTTAGCCAACTCCTTCCCAACTCCTGAAGATGCAAACTCTAGAACAGAAGTGGGTAATGTGTGACCCTCCTTCCAAATATTTTTGGATTGCAACTTAAGGGGCCTCAGCCAGCCTAGCCAATGGTGTGGAATGCTGGGAGTTGCAGCTGTAGAGGTACACTTTGCTCCCCTTCTTCTAGAACAGTGGTTCTCAGCCCTTGGTCCTCAAGATGTTTGGGATTTCACCTCCCAGAAGCCCAAGCTGAAATAGGTAATGGGCAAGGATTCTGTGAATCCACGTCCAAAAAAATCTGGACAACCCAGGGTTGAGAACCACTGCTCTAGAGCAAGGGAAGCAAAGTGTGCCCTTACAGCTTCAGCTGCCAGCATTCTACACCATTTTTTTCAGTTTTTAAAGTACCAAGACACCCTTTGTTGTTTTTGCTCCAACAGGCTAACATGGGTACACTTTAGGAATATGCAGGTATACACAGAAGTAGTGTGGAATTAGTCTCAAAGACAGACTATACTTCCCCCCCAAAAAATTTTTATAACAATTGGGAAACAATTATCTAATATTTAGAAAAAATATTGACAAGCAAGGAAGCAACCTTTGGAGTTGTGCAGCGCTGTGAGAGAGAGACCCAGGGAGGTCCATAGACTGAGCAGAAATGAAGTGCCTTCCTGCTCAGACCCCATGTTGCCAATAGCTCTACTAGTATATACAGCTCTTCCAATTCACATGCCCATAAACTGGTTTAGTAGTCCTACCACCACCAAAGGGAATAACCAAGTACATATCATGAGCATACTTCCCCTTTTCATTATTTCTCTCTTGTATTTCATGGTTGAATGTTACAGTACTGTTATTGGCAGTACAGAAATGTAGCAAGCAAACAAATAAACAGCTTGCCATTTGTAAGCCATCAGTAAGCAGGATGATAACATTATTAGATGGTAGTGGCATTATCCCTCTACTGCTGGATTAAAAATCCTAAAGCAATGTTAATGGAAATGACGTACACAGATATCACACACTAACAAACTGCAGAAAATTCTCTGCAGAAATTAGCACTCCTTGCTATGTTGACTTTGCCATTACTGCTCCTGACATGATTTTCAGCACCTAATTCAAGATTTGACCAGTAACAGGACTGATCTTTTAATTCCTGAAGACTTAGAAAGTATTCCTGCAATATACTAAGAAAGAAAAGGCAATCTTGTAATAAAGAAAAGGCTGCTCTTTATTTATCTCTCATCCAGTCAAATGGAACATTTTGGTCTCCTAGAGTCACATTTTGCTGCACACACACATGTACTGTGACCTACGGGGGGAGGGGGCATTTTACAACATTGTCAGCTGAATAGCTGCAAAAAGTCTCCCTGAATTTGAGCCACCAGTCATCAGCAATTTTTAATGGACAAAAACCTGGAGGGAAAAATTGTCCCAGCAAACCTATTGTATTTTGCCACTGCACTTCCTTTTTGTCCCAGCCAAGGTAATGGACTGAAACTAAAGCTATCCTGTGCCATTTTGGGAGTGAAACTCAATGCAGAGAAAGTGAAGGAGATGCTTGGATGATGTAAAACAACTCCTCCCTCTAACAGAACAGAGAAAATGGAAGATAACTGTAAACTGAAACTCTGCCACTGGCCTAACCAACCTATTGTTTACTAAGACAGCAAAGCATTCTGCTTATGAAGGAAAAAAAGTGCAATCATTTGCTTTGCAGACAGGATAATGCTGTCACTTGGAACTCCCTGGAAAAGAAAGACACTTTTCATGCAGACTAAATACACGGCTTCTCATCAACAGCAAACATTTATTTGTACAGACCTCAAAATTATTTTGGTGTATTCTGGAGAGTGTAGCAAGGAATACATATTCACGTTACTGTTATCTCATAATGGGATGTATGTATGGGATAAGTCAATTCCCACTAGCAGAAGCAAGGAAAGGAAAAGCAGTGACCTCAGCTGCTTTTCGTGCTTTGTGTTCTGTAGTGTGGAAATGCAATTTAGTGAAAATGTTCTGTATCAGAGGAAGTTCTGGAATGGCTCTGCTTCAAGCTGCTGAAAACCTGAAGACAAGGTTTTCCCCAAGAATGTTTCATATATAAGCATAGTTCAGAAGTAACGTCTGCCAGTGGATATGGAAGGGATGGGTCCACAAGGGAGAGAACACCTAGTGATGGGAGGTCAGCAAGTGCTCATTTAATTGCACCTGAACTGGAAGGAACAAGTAGAAATACTGATATCCTAAGGGGCTGAGACAGAAGAACCTGGTGCAAATATCCACAGTCAGTTCACTGTTAGAGCAGCCAGAGACATCATTTGGAAATGCCCAGGCCAAAGAAAAACACAAACAGAGAAACAACAAAGAATCCTTCCTCACAGAAAGCATTCTTTACCACTTAGTGCATGAAGCAAATACAGAGCTACATTGTATATTTAGGGTATTTAGGGTATTGTGTATTTAGGAACAAGAGCTAGCCTACCTAAACTGACATCACTGAACTGAAGGCATACACTGACCTATTATTTCTTTTGGGGATGTAGCGTGGACACTGTGAAGCCTTAAAAGAATGGTGGCACCTTCTCAGAGAGCTGCAACTCCAAAATTGGGTGAGTTCAAAGGTAGATGCCCATCACAGCAGTTATATCTCAAGTAAACCATGAAAACATAAGTGTCAGTGGTGCTGCAATACTAATATTATATCCTCTGAAGGGAACATTTGTCTATGCAGTAGCCTGATACACCAAGCCTAGTTTGATTAAATTACAGTGACACCATTGATCAGTTCCTGTTTCAATAATGGATGGTATATTTCACCAGAAACAGAGGTTTTTGCTAACGAAAGACCTAACATATATTGGAACAGTTCGGCAAAATAAGCCATACCTCTCCCTTTCCACAAAAGCATATTTTTGCAAATGTTTTCATTTCCTCAACAGCATTTTCTATCTGTAATATGTGAAAGATTAGGCATTTGAAAGTTGCAGTTAATTTTCTTCCCCTCATCATTCCCATTCTCTCACATACACAGACAGACACACCATGGATATCTGACTTATCAAGGACTGTTGTTCTCTGAAAAATTCTACCCAAGCCCTTCATAAGGGTACATCTCTGTGAAGTTCTTTGTGATGAAGACACGCACAGTGGTATTGTCAGGTCATGATCTTGTCCAGCTCCTACTGCTTTCACAATAGTGACTTGGAGAGAACATCCCAGTAGATTGTGGGTGGTGAAAAGGTAGTGGTTTTTGTTTTTGTTTTTTAAAATTTTTTGCCTCACCCAAATGGGCTGACCATGAAACTGTGATCTAAGTATTTCAAATCCAGGAAAGGTAATAAAAAAATCCATTAAGTACCAATGTAATGTGAAATCTAACTGTGTGCATCCCTGAAAGGTACTCCTTTCGAGTCCTCTGTCTTCAGATGCTTGCCAGTGTCTCCTTAGAATTTATTTCCTGGAATGTCTTTTTACCCTCCCTTTCATCCCAGGAATTCAAAACGGTACTTGGTCTATTTCTCCCATCCATTCCAATGGAAGCAGGAGGACCTATGATCACTCCACAAAAACCAATGGGCAAGATGGGTTGATGGGTTTTCAAGTTTTTAAGAGTCATGAAATAGCTGCAAACATGTAAAATAACATGTAATGTTTATGTGAAGTAGCTAGAGCATTTTTGGTAATCCCAGAACTTTTGTGCTATTCTGTTAGAATATGGGACACTGGAAAGATATTTTCCTTCTTAAAGAGCAACTCAGGGAATCATACTGCATGTAATTTTTTTTCGCTTTTACAGAGAAACAGAAAGGGACCTAGCCATTCCTAAGATGCAGCAACGCACAGCTAGAGACAGATGCCCACAAAGATGTGACAAGGGATTCTAAGAATAAGCTCAAACATGAAGAATAATTAAAATATTGATTTTAAAAAACAACAATCAGTAGTGGAATCCTTGGCAAAACCAGATTTTAAAGAACACTCCCCAGAGTTAATTGCAGAATTTCAAGGTAGGCGTTGAATTGTTGTTCCCATATTCATAAAACTAGAACATTCAGATCCAAGGTACTCTCCTTGACTTTGGTGATCTCATACAGTTCTGTTATCTAAACTCTAAATGCCTGCTTTACCAGCTTCTTAGCATATTTAAATTGGCTTAACTCAAGAGATCCAATAATCATACTTTTGTGATGGAGATGGAAGTCCTATATCAAAGAGGGAATCCGCATGCAACATAAGCATCGCAGTAGTTACAAATGAAAAGATTTGTTTGGAAAGGTCATAACAATTAAGCCTTTTTTTAAAAAAAATAGATTGGGGTGTATAACTATCAATCAGTGCTATTCAAGAGCTGGAATTCTGGGCTGGAGGAAACGGGTTTTCAAATCACACCTCTTAACACAGATTTAACTAGGAGGATCGTTCACTAACAGCCTCAATTCTACCTTGTAAATTGTTCGTTGCTGTAGAATGCTAACCTGCTTTAAAGAGATGTTGCTAGAATAACTGAAATCAGCAATCATGGCAGCGTGGATTTTGGAAAAGTGAATTTTTTAGCCAAAAATAAAATAAAAATTATACTATGATTAACTCTCAAATATATTTCTTAATGAATTTTACTTCTACTTCCCTATTTAGAAGGAGTGAAGAAATGCCATGGTCCAAAATTCAAACGGACTATTCAATCATGCCATGATAAATTTGTTAGCTTTTAAAGTGTTCTAAAAGCATTTGTTGTCTGCTACTGGGTTTCATTGTTATTTAGTTTAATGTAGAATAGGTAGATTGACTTCTTTTATTTCTATATACGGATGAGTACCAATCACACTAGGGCAAATGCGTGTAAGTTTTCCAGAGACATAAGACATTTCCGCACTAGATTGTTATAGCGCTATTATTCCACTTTCAACATCCTATGGAATCCTGGGGTTCGCTTATGGAATCCTTAAAGGCTCCTCTCTAAATTCAAAGGCCCCTCCCTAAACTGCAAACCTCAGGATTCCATAGGGTGTTGAAAGTGGAATAATAGCGCTATAAGCCTAGTGCGGAAATGGCCAAAGAATTCTTAAGCGTTTTGTGCATGATGAAATTTTGTGTCATTGAGAATCTCGATTTATTTATTTAAAAGATCGTATCTTTTCTTACTTAGTCCCTCTCTCTTCCTCTCTATTCCGGAACGAAGAAGAACGTCTCTGCATATCACCGTTCTGGGTAATATTGATAAGTTTTATTTTTAATAATTATTTCTTTTCTTTTTTTCCTCCTGCATTAACTGTTAGCGCCACGACAGATTTCTCTGGTTTAGAAAACCAGAGAAAAAGTGATGGTGGATCGTCATTCTTTGGGCTTCCGGGGAAACTAAACATCCGCACGTTTTTTAAAGTAATAGCAGCAAGGAAGGAAGGCAAAAGGAGAGGGGGAACCTGAACCCACTGATGATATAGACAAAATGCTCATTTCAGCAAAATTTGCACAGGTTAGAGTCTAACCGTTAGAATAACAAATCCCCAGACAGAATATTCCAAAAATTCCAATCTCAATTCTGTTAGAACTTAGACGTTTGAAATGATGGTGATTCAATGCTCGTACTGCTCCACCAAAAGCAGTGGTGTAATTAAGTTTGGCTTGATCATGCCCTAAATATGAGTAGAACAGAACACGTATATTGAACGTTGCTCTGTCTGAGAACCGCTAGCGGTATAAAATAGATTAAAACAAAGACGTCCAGTGGACTCTTTAAAGGCCAGTTTTGAGACCTTGTAGCTACTTTATTGTTTCCTTTTCTCTTTTCCTCTGCTTTTCTGACTCTTTAAAAAAAGAAAAGCGGGAAAAAAACCCCAGAAAATCGCATTATTTAGATTTGTAACTTGGATGTTATATTGCCCGGGAAATTTCATATGTGGAAAAAAATCGGGTTAGAAATATTCTTTTCTATAGCCGAGGAAGCTTAAGGGGAAAGATCTGTGCACCCTCTGGTCCCGAATCTGAAAGTAAGCCCCTGGGATCAGTGAAACTTACTTCTATTACCGGATTGTGCTGTTAAAATCCTCTGCCCAAAGCTCACAAAATGCCCCTTCTTGAAGTGAACATTTACTTCAAAGACGGAGCCTTTTGCAACTGGAAAGCTCGTTGGAAGAAAACCCTGGATGCTCTGTCTACATGCGAACGGCCGCTTCTCCCCGAGTTGAAAGCGGTTTCAAAGAGCCTCTCCTTCCTTGGGGCTCCGCGCCCTTTGTCTCTCTCTTTCCCTCTCTGGTACTCCTGATACATTGCAAAAAAAAAAAAAAAATCCAGCAAAGCTGCCCACCAGGAGCGAAAGCGTCGGGATTGACCCCAAATCCACACCCACTCCCAACCACCTCCAACTAGGAGCGGAGATCCTCCTCTCCACCCTCAGGTGAACACCGACCACCAGGAGGGGCATCATCTCCCGCCCTGGTCAGCCGCCATTCCCCAACGCCTTCCTCGCTTGAACGCGGATTTAATTAGGAAATGCCCACAGGAGGGAAGGGAAAAGCGGCGGCGGGGTGGGGGCGATCTGGAGGGACGGGCAGGGCCGTGGGGACAGGAGGATTCTTAACCCGTCTGTGGCTTAACACTCCGGAACTAAGACAGCTGGTGGCTCCTCTAATTTGGATCAAAGGAGTTGGGGTCTGGTCCGTTCGAAATCCACAGGGCCAAGGAAACGCAGCCTCGGCTCCAAGAACGTTTTGAGACTGCGAAGACCGTTCTTGGAGCCGAGGCTGCGTTTCCTTGGCCCTGTGGATTTCGCCTTAGTCCTGTTCTGCCGTCTGGCTGTTTTTATCAGCGGAGGTCTCCCCACCCCAAATCATATGAGCCAATAACTGCGCAGGGCAGGACCTCTGGGACCGGGAGAAGGCGGGAAACCGGGACTTGGGCCCCGACGCTAAAGGGGTCCGCGGCCAGCCAGAGGGGGCTCTCGGCACGGGGCGTCCCAGGGACTGAAAGGCGGCAGAAAAGCAACGACCTCAAACGCTGGAATTCCCCAAGAGCTTCGCGGTCCATTCCATTCGGGTAGACACGGGGGGGGGGGGACCCGGCAACCCAGCAACCCAGCAGGTGCCAAGGAAGTACTCTCCCCACCATTCCCCATCTCCTGTTTGCATCGGTCGGCCTGGCTGGGGCTGAATAGTAACAACATAAACCAGAGCAACGTGGCCACACAAGCGTTAAGACAACACGTGAAACGTTATTTTAAAAACTTAAAACCTATAATTAATATAGCGAGGAAAGGGGGGGATATCCAGTACGCAGAAAGGCAAGCAAGACTTCTCCTTGGAGTCCGGAACGGGTGATCCTGAAAAGAACAGTAGGGAAAGGAAAAAGGAGGCTCGTGGTCCTGGAGCACAGGCCTTTGCCCACCTGCCCCAGAAAAAAAGATAATGGGGTGCATGTTTTAATACAAGAGGCGGCGATCCAGTCATTTGTGGTAGTGGTATTCTTAAGACCACGAACGCTTTTGGCTTTTTTTTTTCAGACAAGAAGCGGGAAATCGTCAAAGAACGAGGGCAAAACAGAAGCCCGCCATTTTTGAAAAGATGTCAGTAATTCGTTTTTCTTATGGACCCTGCCCCCTGCGCGCCTAATTCCTTCCTTTAGGAATAAACACATCGGACGGGAGGCAAGAACGTTAAATTTTGGGGCGAAGTTTCTTCCTCGGTATTTTTGTTTCAGGTGGAAATCGTGTTGAATTCATTTCTTCCACACATCACTCCGCTCTGCTGACATGAAAGCAGGCGAGCGTCGCTTCAAGGGAAGATTTTGAAACCGCGCGCACACACGCACGGAAAGCCGGCTGGAAAGACGCCCGAGGTGGTCTCTGGAATCAAGTCAAAGAACGCCGTCGGGAAAGGGAAGCTATGCTGCCAGCCCCTCGATGCCATTGTCTGCCGGGACTGGGTTTGCCCCCGAACGGCGCCTCACCGAAGGGACCTTCTCCCTGGCCGTCCTCGCCGGCGATGGGGATCCCAACCTCTCGCAGCCTCGGCGCTCCTCTCGCTACGCACAGGCTCTAAATCGAGAAACGCCTCATGCACACCGCCCAGTTGCCCCACCATGGTGTACCGGGCTGAGCGTTGGACTACGACCCTGCAGACCAGGGTTAGATTCCCCGCTCGACCATGAAAACCCACTGAGCGCGTCACACACTCTCAGCCCCAGGGGGAAAAAACTCTGATAGGTTCGCCTTAGGGTGGCCCTAAGTCGGAAACGATCGAAGGCACACAACAGCAGCAATTCTGCGGCTAAACCGGGGTCTGGATACCGCAGGGCAGAACAAAAAGAGACATCCTCGGAGCGCCCTCTCAGAGCACCTTCTGCGTCCTAAACGGCGCTGAACTGACGCGAACCTGGAAGAGGAGACGGGCTGTGTCCGCCCGCCCGCCTGTCTGTTTTCTCGCGCTGAGTCAAACCGCGGCATGAGCTATTCGGAAAGTGGACATTTTAGCACAAGAAACACAGTTTTTACTTCTCCTGTCCACCTTCTCTGCTTCCTTTCCATTACTCCCTCTCGCTCGCTCTGTTTATTACTTCGTTTCCTGTTTGTTCTTGCTTTCAGTTCCTTCGTATGGGTAACGAGGTAACGACTTCAGGTGCCACACGGTACGCCCTCCCTTGTACATATACTATATGTGAAAACGGTTGTATAAGACGAATTAATAAAATATTGTAATTTAGCACATACGGCCCGCGTCATGTAAAGTAGGTGCCTAAAGAGATAGAGAGGGAGGGGAGGAAGGAGACTTTAGAAACTTCTGAGGCCGGGTAGAGAAGCATTGTACAGCTCTGGCAACGGCTACAACCACGCATGTGAAAACACGACGGCACCGTTCCGAGGGCGAGGGTCTTTCCTCAGAGGGTGGGGATGGAAGGAGGGCAGTAAGGGTGCAGTGACAGCGGGTCTGGTTCCTCCTGTCCGAGGCCCGAGGAGCAGCGCTCTAGAAAGCCCGCCCTTTTGTCCCTGGCCCTTTGGAAACAGGTCCTCCTCGACGCCGAGGCGGTCTTAATTCTAGGACGCCTCCGCCTCCAGCTCAGAGAAGTGGAGGAAACCGGCGTCTCCCTCAGGGCGAAGTCTTCTCGGCCCAGAGGAAAGGCGGGGATCTTCTTTCAATTCCGCCCTCTCCAAAGGGATGGAACCGGAGGAAGGTTGGCGGCGGCGGTTCACGCAGAGCGGCCGGTCCGGGGCGTCGAGCTCCCCTGAGGAAAAGGCGCGCAGACGGGTGGCGTGCCGCCAGCGAAAAACCGAAGGGGGAGAGGGAAGAGGATGTGGGTGTGTAGAGAGGGAGGGAGGGAGGTTGATTTTAATCACAGAGAAGGAAAAGGAACCCATCCAGCCCCCTTCCCTCTTCTTACTCCCCAAATGTTCTGGGAGAGGCAGATTCGGAATACATCGCCATGACGTATGGTGGTTTCTTTTCTGTCCTCCAAGGGGAGAATGGTTTTTACACACGGTAAAGAAATGCGCAGCATTTCCTCCAGCAAAGGGGATGCAGTGTGTTTTGGGGCGGGGTGGGGAAGGGGCTTGGCCGTCCCATCCCTCAGAGTTTCCCCTACGTCTGGGAGGCAGAGATGGGGGGAGAGGGATTCTAGAATTAAGGTCACGTCGGCATCGAATTAACCAGGAGAGTCGGCGCTCCGCTGGGAGGACTTATAACTAGGAAACTGGACAAAACCCAGGAAGGACTCGCCGGCCGTGGCTGTGTCTTTTCCCGCGAATCGAAACAGCGAGGAACCCCAAAGCTGTCGAGGAGAGAAGAAGGAAACAGCTCACCACTCCGATAAAACGAAGACCCCAATTCCATTTTCGGGGTGGGAAAATCCGTACGCAGGGAGGGAAGGGAAGGGAAGCCAATCGGCCAACGGCAAAGGAGGTGTCCTTTTAGTCCAGATTCCCGTACCAACGTGAATTCGATTCCTCCACCACTTTAGACGTGGGAGAAACCATTCGAATCAACAGATTATGGATTGGAAATTGTGGCTAGCCACCAGAGTGCGGCCTTCTCGATGGAACGGCTTCCTGTCAGAAAACGTATTATTCACACGGGGCCAGCTGGTGTTTCTACCCTACTCGGTTTAGTTGTCTCTACCTCAGCTAAGCCTGTTCGCCTGATGAAATGAGAGGGGAGGTTTATTACCCTAAAATGTTGCTGGTAGAGAAAAAAAGAACCAGTTTGGTCAAGTGATTTGACGCTAACATTTGGACTCAGCCGTGGACTGCCAGTCACACTCTCTCGGCCTCCGAGGAAGGCAAAGACAACTCCCCTTTGAACAAATCTTGCCAAGAAAACCCCGTGATGCACACGTCTTAGGACCGCCGTAAGTCGAAAACGACTTGAAGGCACACAATAATAAGAACATCATCATCAACAACAAAGAAAAGGTGAAGGTGGAGAAAGCCACGGGAAATAGGGCGCTTTTGCCGTGGATCCTGGACTATTTTTAAAAAAAATTAAAGATACTAAAAGATACAGGGAAGCAACATCCGATATTCTTTCCAAACGGAGTAAAGGGTAGGGGTTTTTTTAAACATATTATTTTATTCCAACAGTATTTTGGAACTCAAAGCCTCGCAAAGCGGAAGACTCAGGGTGAGCAGGAAAAAAGTGATTACACCAATGCAGCGAAATCTTTGGGCACCTCCCACCGTGGAATCATTCTAGGGAGTGTATCAGGAATCGCCCAGACGGAATTTCTCAGCTGCTCCAAAAGGAGGGGGGGGGACGGTACCACCCCTCCTTCCCTCCAAGACCACAAACGCCGAAGCACTCGAAGGAGACGCCTTTTCCGAGGTTGAGAAGGGTGAGGAAGGTGTTCAGGCCTGGGGAGGACAGATTTCGAAAGCCCAGAGAGAGAGAGAGAAAAGGATACAGGATAAGGAAACTAGCGAAGGAGGATCGAGCAGAAAAGATGAGGGAGAAAAGCACAGCTGGGCTCGCGGAATGTCAAGAAGGCCGCCAGATGAAAACTGGGCACATTGGGATGGGATGAGAATGCCAGCCCTTCCTCGCGCTGTCGTTTAGGAATCCCGCTGAGACCGGAGTGGGAGAGAATCAGCGCCCAGAGGGCTGGATCGCGATCCCAGTGGCCCCGTCACCCCCACACATCGTTCGTGGCGAACGGTGCTGTGGAAACGGGGGTGAGAAGGGTTGCGAAAGGCTCCCTGAAATCTTGAGCAAGCTGTGCCCTTCTTGCTCTCCACGGAAGCCCGATCCTGCGTCACTGCGGATTTCAAGCTTATTTTGGCCCCGCCTTCAGATACAGAGAGCCTGTGTTTGTTTAATTGGTTGTCAAAATCCGCCAAGTCGGCTCCGACTCCTGGCAACCCTACAGTGAAGAAGACTGACAGGAAGAACATTAATTTGAAATGTGACGCTGGAGAAGAGTCCCATGAATACCCCCGGCTGCTAAAATGCATGAGTCCTAGAGCAAATCAAGTCTGGAATCTCCCTGGAAGACAAGATGACTGAACTGAGGCTGTCCTACTTGGGCCATATCGCGGGCCCACCGCTCCCTAAACGGCAAACCCCAGGATTCCATAGGATGTTGAAAGTGGAATAATCGCGCTATAAGAGTATAGCGCGGAAATGGCATCAGTCAAGGAAGATACCTTCCTGAGCCTGCAAGACCTGAGCAGGGCAGCGGAGGATAGGGTGAACTGGAGCTCTCTCATTCCCAGGGTCGCCATAAATCGAAGTCGACTTGAGGACAGTCAACAACAAGATTTGCTCGGGGGTGGGGGCTGGCCACTGCCTTCCTCTGAAATATAGCCTACAGTCCCTTGTGGGAATCAGCTCGGAGTAGTGGTTTGAGCGCTGGACTGTGACTCTGGAGACCAATTCCCCCCCTCAGCCATGGAAATCCGCTGGGTGACCTTGGGCAAGTTACACTGTCTTTGCCTCAGAGGAGGGCAATTAAAACTCCCTCTGAATCAATCTCGCCAAGAGAACCTCGTGGTAAGTTCGCTTTAGGATCCCCCTAAATCGGAAACGCCTTGAAGGCAAGCACCAACAACATCGCCTGGTATTCCATGGCGGAATCCCATCCAAGTACCGGCCAGGCCTGACGCTGCTTAGCTTCCCCAGATCAGAGGTTATCTGGTGCGTTCGCGGTATTCAAGCGTTTGTCTATGAGAGAGAAGGAGGGGGAGGAAGGGAGACGTGGCTGTTTTTGAGGGCGGACTAAAATAATGACTACACACTACAGCAGAGTCTGCCTGAGAGTAAGCAGTCCTCTGTATTTTCAAATACTGAGACGGGGGAATGAAGAGACAAACAGCCCGCTGTACATATGCAAATACATACTTTGACGTTTCTATACTTATGGAGAGAAAGGCAAGCAAGAAAAAACGCGCGCGCACACACACACACAGCCGTTAGATAATTGGAATTTAACGGACTTTCTGAGTTATATTCTGGGCCTAATTGAATTAAACCAATTGACTCTCCATTAGAAATACTCTAGCGGTGACCCAGGCTATAAATTTGGGGCACACAGCTCGCGGCAAGTTCCTGATCTGCGCTTCCGCTTGCAGGCCCTCCCTCCCTCCCTCCCGTCCTTCCCTCCTTCCTTCCTTCCCTCCTTCCGTCCTTCCGTCCTTCTTTCTTTCTCTGGGGAGGGCTGGTTTCCAGAAGCACCGCCGGCCCCCCCGCGCAAAAATAAGGCAGGCCCAGGAAGGCACCTGCACAGCCATCTACATACCCCGGGCTCCTTTCGAGAGAAAGATCCTTCCCGATCGCCCGGCCAAGCGGACGCAGGAGGAAGGCAAGAAACGAAGTCGAACCAAGGGGCGGCTGGAGGGAACGAAAGAAAGCAAAAGGAAGCGGTTTCTCATGTGAAGGGGCCGAGCCCGGTTTGCCCACATGAAGGCGAATCTACACGATTCACACCCGTGTTTGTCCTACTCCTCCCCCACCTTTTGGGCACGGGAGTTCTGAAAACATCTCCACGTGTAGGGAGCCTGTGGGCAGCAACTCTTTCCACCCACAGGAACCTCTCGCCTCCCCACTCCATCGGGCATTTGGCAAGGGAGGCCGAGCTCCAGGCCGAGGGCAGCCTGGCCATCCGCACCGCCCGAAGCGATCTAGCTTTCCCCGGGCTCACTGGACAACGGGCCTCCGAGACACACGGCCAGGCGCAAAACATACCATCAAGAGGGGCCATTTCCGCACGAGACTGTTATAGCACTATGATTCCACTTGCAACATCCTATGGAATCCTCGGGTTTGCCCCTCTCGAAACTGCAAACCCCAACATGCAAGTGGAATCATAGCGCTATAACAGTCTCGTGCGGAAATGGCCAGGGTTTATTCCTACGAATTCAAACGGACTTACTCCCAGGAGACGGTGTAAATACCCAGAAGGCACCAGCTCCTGTCTGATCTTGAAAGCTAAGCAAGATCAGTCCGGGTTAGTACTTAGATGAGAGACCGCCAACGAATAGCAGGTGCAGTAGGCTACATGTCAGAGGAAGGGCCTGACAAAACCAACTCTGTTGCTCGCTTAAGAAAGCTCTTTGAGATCCATGGGCTCGCCAAAAGTCCACAGGTAACCTGAAGGCACACAGAAGTGTGTATCAGGTCGTCCCTTGGCGGCAGCCCTCCATCTAGTTAAGGCTGTCAAAGGCCTTCCTGGAAGGAAAGCCGCGACAACCCAGTCCCGTGGTGGGTTTACTCGGAAGCAAGGCCCGTCACCTTCAACGGAGCGGGGGACAGCACCGGAATCCGTTTCTCCCTGGCTTGTTGGCCGGGGCTGACACGCAACACCCTCCTCCGGCAAAAGCCTCCTCCGGCTGAGGTGTGCGGGGTTTATTTCCTTTTCCTCCTGAATCACAGCCAAAGCTGCTTTCTACCGTTTACTTGAAGCCTCCCACCCGGGGCTTCAATGTCACCCCAAGGCGAGTCCGCCGGGCCAAATCCTGCGCGGGGGGACGGCGGCGGCGGCGGCGGCGGCGGCCAACTCTCCGCTTGGTTTGAAGGAGGGCCGGACAGCGACAGGGACCACCCGATCCTCCGGGCTTGAGGGCGACTGGTGGCGGCACTGACTTCCCCGAAGCGGGGAAGGCCCGCTCCCCGGGGCCTCGAGAGGAGGCCTCCTCAGATCAGTGGATCTTTGGGCACGCCCTCCCCCCACAGGAGCTGTGCGCCCCCACTGCGATGCGCCCCCACTAGCCAACAGAACACCATCAGAATCGGACGAGCCCTTCGGCGCCCTCCTCTCCTGAGGCCTCAGCCCAGGGATTCTTGTCCCCCGCCCTCGAATTCCAGACGGGCCAGGTAGATTTGCGGGGCCCGACGCAGGTAAGGCCGCGAAGAAGGGGAGCAACAGGGGAGAGACCCCCCACACACACACACACACAATGGCTGGCGGGGAAAGGCACCGCCGAGGGGAAGGCGGCGGCGGCGGCGGCTGCAGCAGCAGAGTAACGCAGCCTCCGTCGCCGGGGAGGAAGGCGGCGCCTTCTTTCCCTTCCTCCGCCTCCAGGAGAGACGGACGCGGAGGGCCAGTGGACTACGGCCGTTTTGGATCCCTCCCGGGGTGTGTGAGCTCCCAGCCCCACCTCCTATTTAGCTGGCCAGACAGTCCCCCTTCAGCCTATGGAATCCTGGGGTTTCCAGGCAGGACATGTGTCACTCCACACACGTGTTCCGCTGCAAGCCTGAAAAGCGGGTCTCCGGCCTAACTTCGTATTGGTGGTCCCAGGCAGAGGAGACCCACTGAATCAATGCGAGTTACCGAAGTGTTAACGCTTTAGTCAACAGAGGTTTCAATCGCATCTATAGGAGTCAAGCCTTGGTCCCCTCTGGAGTATAAGGGGAGGCAGCTTCGCCCCGCTCCTACGAACGGCGTTTCGGTGACTTGTTGGCTCGTACGAGCTCCGGGGTAAGGGAGGGCAGGGGCCAACGCTCTCAAGATCCCCAAGAGAAGGCGCTGGGGACGAGAATCCCTCCCATTTATTGCACCACTATTATAGGGGCAACACACTGTGGGGACGCAATCCAGGAGAGTCAAACGCCATTAAATTCCCCCAGCTTCCACGCGGGAGACCTAAGAGCGTGGTTTTCTATCCTCCAGGAGACCGGAGACTGAAAAGCGATTGGCTTTGCCTGGATCATGTCCTTCAGCTGCAGGCAGGCAGTCACCGCCGCACACGCAACGCAGACGCAAGGAACACACATCCTGGCTTCTCCAGAAAGGGTCACATTAACTATGTGCCCGTTACTCTTGCGTGCCCCACACTTCCGACTGCACACAGGAAGCTCATCTTCAGCAGGTAGTTCTCGCTACGGAATCTGGTGGACGCACAAAAACTGCGCGCGCACACATTTGGCAATCCTAGCCCTTGCGCACCTGCAGATTCAAACATTACCTAAGTGCCTTCTTACTTTATAATCAGATACTTCCTGCGGCTCAAAGGATCAGAACTAGGTCCCAGGAGATAAACGAGACTCATTCCCAAGGGAGTGTGCCTAGAACTGAACAAATAAAAGCAGAAATCCCGAACAATATTGAGGGACACCGACTTCCGAGTCCGTATGATCGAATGCTACGGGACTCGCGGCCTGATCCAAGCATGTTGCTTCCCCAGGAGCTAGAGCTGGTTCAGCTCTAGGACCTGTCTCTGAATACGATTTCAGAGCGCGCCGGCAATTAGGTTGGGAGGGACACACGGGCGAATACAGTCCGAGACAGGAAGGAAACAGATGCTGCGTTATATGCACTCATATGGCTGTACATAGCCTCCGCCCTCCCAGGTACATATGCACACAGAGGGACAGACCGGAAGGCACGCGAGGAAGCGCATATCTACCTATGAAGACGCAGAGCTGGAAAAGGACATTCCGACCATTTGCGCACTAGACTGTTATAGCCCTGTGACTCCACTTTCAACATCCTATGGAATCCTGGGGTTTGCAGTTCCAGAATTCCATAGAAAGTGGAAAGTGGAATCATAGCGCTATAACGGTCTAGTGCGGAAATCGTGTCGAAAAATAAAAAGGTTTTCACTTCTCCAAACTCCTTCTCCCTCTTTTCCCACCGCCCTACCCCACTGAACCTACGGGCCCGCGTTAAAACCGCTTATGATTCTCTGCTGCTTTTCTGGACGGTGTAAACAGACACGCGTGATCCATCTGCACAAGCACACCGCGAAGGACGCGCTGTGCATCTAAGAATAGATACCAGCTAATCCATGCACTCGGTAGGTACACACATCGCCCCACCGTTCTCTATAGAGAGGCCACGGTGCGCACAGAAAGCGGTGGGGGGGGGAGACTGGACCATTATTTTCTAACCCCGTGCAGACAATGTAAACAGAAGCGGCTGGATCTGGTAAGTCCATTCATTCTGCTTGCTCTTCTTACCTGTATCCAGGCTCCGAAATATTGACACTGCCAGTACCTGGTCATTTAGAAAAGAAATGCACAACTGCAAACAAACTGCACGAGAATGAGAAGTGGGGGTAATGATAACAACAGCAACAAATTCACGTTCCTATTCGTGCCATTCGGATGCCCAGAAATCCCCCTCCCAGGAAAAAGACGCAAAGACGTCCAGACAAACTTCTCCCTCTCGTCTGCCCTGCTGGGTGTACCTGCTATTCCCCAGTCCTCCCAGTACGCCTCATAAGGATGCAGTCACCTGAAAGGAAGCCCCATCCATCTCAAGGAGACTTACTTCTGAGTAGACGACAGCAAGACTGAGCAGGAAGTCTCCAGCCTTCCTTGGTTAGCATATGTTGCTTTAACGCTATGGGCTTTTTTTTCGCCCTATCAAAAGCCAAAGAGACTAACGTGCATTTCTATGCAGCTCTTGAACAGGAAAAACAACCTGTCCACCTGTTTACAGCCTTAAAATATCGACCACACAGTCCTACAAACACACACGGGCACGCACACGCATATTTTCTTCCGTCCCACTTCTTCACATCTAAAGAGTGCAGTTATTATTATAACCCTCCCTGCACCATTCAAGCTCTGCCAGTTTCCTTTATTATTAAATCAATGTGGAAGAGAGAGAGAGAGAAAGAGAGAGAGAGAGAAAATTCCTTACGTTGCATTGGCACACCAAGAATTTCTGGAAGCCCCTTGACAGAACCTTCTGTAGTGAGTGCTGAGCTTTGCATCATTTTATTTCAGTACACTGAGAAGACGGAAAAAACAAGGGCGGGAAAAATCCACCCCAATGGGATTATTTTTTTTAAAAAAAAAATCTTGATAAATTAAAAAAAATAAAAATAAAACGAAGTATGGTCTGGGTCGATCCTTCTGGTGTTGCAGGAGGGCCGAAGCTCGCCCTGATCTGCTTCAAGTCCGCTCGGGTTCTTCTGCTATCCCGGCTTGACCGTATCCTGGGCTAAAAGGGATGCGGCGGCGGCGGCCTCTTTTCCGTCGGAGTGCGGCTCCAAGCGAAGGCAGCTTTGATTCATTCACACTGCAGGGAGAGGGCGTGACGTCACTATCCGCAGAAAAGCCACGCCCCCTTCAGCCAATCCCGGCGCGCATCCTTAAAAAAAACCCGGAGGGGAGCAAGCGGGGGGGGACCCTCAGGTAAGCTCCGGGGGCGACAGAGCCGGGGGGTTGCCAAGGCAGGCCTCCCTTTCCTTTGGGAGGGGGCGGCGCTTGGCTGGTGGCTCCGCCCCTTCCCTCAGAGTCTCCGTATAAACGCAGACGCCGGACCCGTGGAAGGAAGGATTGGTGTGTTTTCCCGTCTGTGGTGGGCCTCGGGGTCTGGTTGGCTGCAAGATCTTCTGAACGTTCCTGGCATGGCACCGCACCGTAGGCGGTAACTTCACCATTGCCTCTTTATTTATTTATTTTTAAAAATCTGCAGCGCAAAAAGGATTCTGCATGGTCTGGGTTGCAGCTACAAGTAGTAACCTGCATTCAAAAATCACCCCTAGGAATTTCCGTGGAGTTTTTCACTCTCTCAAGCGGCCAGCCACCGAGAACTGACGAAGCAAGGGATTCGGTCCTTGCATTCAAAGCACGGCTGCCTCCCTCACTTCTCTAGAGTAGTTTTTCTTCCGAAGTCCCTCTTGCTGTTTCTTCGCTCCCTCTCAACGAGTATTTAATCCGCACCCTATCTCCAGTCAGGGTATTCCGGCAGATTTTTTCTTTTCCTTGCAGACTTTGCATTCTCTTTTCCCTGTTTTCTCCACGTTTTCACCCTTCCTTATCGCAAGTGTACCTTGACAGATCTTTCTTCTTGTTATCATATTCCGTCCCACATAGGTAGCTCAATACAACTGCCATCTGTATTGCCGCCGTTTGGGAAGCTAAGATGCAGTTCAGCAGCTAAAATCAGCCAGCTGCTTTTCCTCTCCCAGGCCATTTCTGCACTAGCCTGTTCTGGTGCTATTATTCCACTTTCAACGTCCCATGGACTCCTGGGGTTTGCAGTTTAGGGAGGGGCCTTTGGGGACCAGGATTCCCACAGGGTATTGAAAGTGGAATGATGGCACTGGAACAGGCTCGTGCAGCAACGGCCCCAAGCTATGCTCAAGCCGCTCACGAATTCCGAGCTTTCGAAGGGAAGCGGAGCCACGACTGCGGAGCGCGCCGCCCCCACGCCCAGCCCCGTCTTTCCCCCGAAGTTTGGCCGACGCAAATTCAAGGGACAAGTCGGCGGGCAGAAACCCATCCCGGGGGCTGCTTTCCTTTCCTCCTTTTCCGCACAAAAGCCCGCACACTTTTCTGTCTCTTAGGAACCTGGAAGGACTCCCTTGGTTTCTTGCCGGCTGGCTGGTCGCCCCCGGGTCCCCCTTCGGTCGGCTTAGGAAAACGGAGCCAGCCTTGCGGAGGGAGCTTGAGGATAACTGAAAACCTGTACGGCGAAGGAGGGGTCTCTCTCCGCTTAAGAAATGTCCGAATTGCCCCGTGTTATCAAGGAGGCTAGCTGACTGCAAGCAATTAGTCTTAAACCATTTCCGCACTACACTCTTATAGCGCGATTATTCCACTTTCAACATCCTATGGAAGAGTGTAGTGCGGAAATGGCCTTAAACTGGTGTGACAGGTAGGGACATTTGCACAGCCCTGAGTCTGCAAGATCTGAGCAGAGCCGTTGACGACAGAGTGCCTTCGAGGGCTCTCTCTCTCTCTCTCTCGTTCACAGCATCGCCAGAAGTCGAAGTCGACTTGACGGCAGCTAACAACAGTGTACAGTTATCTTTCTGCCCTTATTGTTGCTGTTGTTCCTGCTGCTGCTGCTCCTGTTTAAAACACACGCCAGTCCTCGGTTCTCCCAACCTCCAAAAACTCCTTTCTTACTTGCATCCAGTCTTTTTTTCTTACCTCCTGCACTGTATTGCCTGAGAGCCCAGGCGGTTTACAATCCAGATTCGAGGAAAAAGGACAAGATGGGGGAGTTGAGGGTAAAGAAAAAGTCTGGGGGTTGTTGGAAAGGGGCGCACCGGCCCGGAAACGCTTTGAAAGGCGCGCGCGCACTCACCCACCCACCCACCCACCCAGGCCTTCCTCGTGCAACCCTTCCTCCTGTAAGAATTTCCCGCTGGGAGAACTCGTAACTGAACGTATGAAAGGCCTCCATCGTAAGCACGGGGATCACATCGACTGATACCAAAACTCCCTCTCTGATACCCCCACCGGTGGCCTTACTTTCACGCCTACAAGTCCTCCGGAGATCTGAATATCCACCTAGGGGTGTGAGCTCGCTCCAGAGCGAAAGATTAGAAGCTGAGAAGGCGTGTTCCGCGTTCACAGGTCAAGGGATAGCGGGAATTTGGAAGGCTTTCAATTGGGAGAAGGTCTTGTCCCATCGACGTCGAAAGAGAGGGATTTATTGAGAAGGGTAAAGAGAAGCGGACAACTAAAATAAATTCAGTGAGTGCGTAACATTTCCCACTGGTCTGGTGGGACACGGATGGAAGGAGGAAAGGACAGAGAGCTGCTCCCTGCCAGAGGTGAAACTGAACTTTTCTAGCCAGTGGAAGAAAAGCTGTTTCGGAAACAAAGACAGCCTCGCTCTAAGTTCTTTCTCAGGTTCTTATCTCTTTCCTCGTTGCTTCTCTTCGGGTTCACTGATCGGATCTTACATATGTATTTTTAGGTAAAATTTAAGTCCCATTTGGTTATTGGGGCTTACTTCCGAGGAAGGCACACAGAAGCACAGCCTTTATTAAGGTTTCCTGTTGTTTTAGCACTTTGATTATAATCTTTCTTTGCAATTGTTTTAACGTCTGTTCTTTTTTCCTTCCTTCCTTCCTTCCTTCCTTCCTTCCTTCCTTCCTTCCTTCCTTCCTTCCTTCCTTCCTTCCTTCCTTCGTTGCAGCCCCATTATGTAAACCTGAAAGAAGTCTACAATATGAAAATTAAGGATGCAATCTTGTTTCCCGGTGAGAAGGATGAAGTCAAGATACTTCTTTATGGGACTTTTTGTTGTGTGCCTTCAAGTCGTTTCCGACTTATGGCGAACTTGACAAGGAGGTTTCTGGGGCTGAGAGTGCGTGACGCTCCCACGGTCCCCCAGTGGGTTTCCATGGCCAAGCGGGGAATCGAACCTTGCTCTCCAGGGTCCTGATCCAACGCTCAAATGAGGACAAGACTTATACCTAGCTATATGGGAATAAGACTGCCTCCTCCATTCTCATAATGAAAACCTCGCTGACAATAATTCAATACATTAACAACAAATGGTGCTGAAATTAAAACTGCCCACTCACAAAATCTGATGACTGTCACATGTTTGAAGTTTTTAGATCAGGATCAGTTTAAAAATCTACAACACAAGTTCAAGTGGGGTATAAATACGTTGTTCTAGACTTCAGAGTCCTGAGCCTCCCCCCCCATTAAAACTAGAATTCAAAACTCAGATGGAGAACTGGAAAATACAGTTTCTTCTGAAGGAATTTTTTTAAAAAGATCAAGTCACCTATGGTAACAGGATTTACAACAGTAGGCTAACTTTTAGTGATCATTTTCCAAAAATTGACATGGGGCAAAACTTTCTGTTTTCAGTCAGTGGGAAGGAGCGATTGTCTTAACAAATGTTAACACCATTAATTACAAATTGTTCTGTTCCTTTCAGCTATTAGCTAAGTGGCAGCCCTTGGGTACTATTACCAGAGGAAGGCAGAGCAATCTCCCAGGGTGAAGACTTAAACTGCAGAACCATCTGCAGAGCTCTCTGAGAAAATATGTAAAATCATTTATAAAACAGAATTCTAAACTTGGCTAGCAAATTGTATTTGTAATGGTCAGAAAGCACACCCACAAAGACTGCAGTGAAATCTATAGGTCTGATAAAATAATTTAAAACTTGTTTTGTCCCTCTAGAGGAGAATATCTTAAAGCTGGCACATTTCTTCCACAGACAAAGGGGGATGGAGTCTCCAAGTACACAACAATAAAAGTTTGATATCCCTGCTCTGTTTTTCTTGATCTGCCCTTGAGTTTCATTTACACTCCTCCCACTGTCACAGTCTTCAATAGTTTTTGGTGCAAAGAATGGGCAGGTAGGAAAAATCTAGGATTTTATTGTATCCTCTCAAAAAAACTTTCATTGATTTCGGTGGGAGAACTACAGGAGTGTTTTCAAGACCATGTGCATTACTTGCACCATGTTGCTGTGTAACTAGAAGTTCCTTTTGATTTATAGTGACTGTGGTGTAGTGGTCTGAGCATTGGACTATGACCCGAGAGACCAAGGTTTGATTCCCCACTTGGCCATGGAAACCCAATGGGTGACCATGGGTGTGTCACACACTCTCAGCCCCAGAAAACCCTCATGGAAGTGACTTCAAGGCACACAACAACATTTTCTTGGCAAGATTTATTCAGGGGGGTTTACCATTGCCTTCCTTTCAGGCTGAGAATGTGTGACTTGCCCAAGGTCCCCCAGTAGGTTTCCATGGAGGAGCTGAACCTTGGTCTCCAGAGCTGTAGTCCAGCACTCAAACCACTAAACCATGCTGGTTCATGACTAACAAATAGATAAATACAGAAAATTATTAGAAGCTTCTCAGTAGCCAAAGCACTGGCTCATAAAGAAATCTGCTTGCTGCATCTCAGAATGATTTATTGATTTGGTTTTACCTCCTGCCAATGAGACACCATAAAAGAGGTGGCTATCACAAGGCCTTTTTAAAATATTGGACAGCAACTCCCAACATTCCTCACTGTTGGCTATGTTGACTAGGGCTGATAGGAGTTGCTGTCCAACAAGATCTGTGAGGGGGAGAACACAGAGTTTCCGCCCCTACCACAGAGAGCGAGAAACCCAATATCAGGTATTGGCAGTATAGAAATAATTTGAAAAACACGAAAGATAGAATATTGAATAAAACAAAAACAATTCTGTGTATTAGCTGTGGCTGGATTATTCAATACCTTCCAGGGGAAAGAAGTAGCAGAACTGCTTGCTCTCACAGGAGGCTGCCTTTTGTACCCCTGATTGACTCACTGAGCTCAGTTTCTTTCAAATCAGATCAGTGACTCACTCAGAAATAGAGGGAAATGAGTTTCCCTCCCAAATTCTAAATTTTATGGTATATTACAGTAAAACTTATTCACCCTCTGAGGAACTCATCTCCCTAGTTTAGAAGCTATCCTGTTCCATGTAAGGGAAGTGTGTCTTCAATGTTAATGTTAAAAGTTTGGGAAATACTGAACTAAGCATTAAATCCAACAAGACCTAAAACAATTGATTTCTGCTAGACTGTGTCCAGTCATTTTAGAAGCTTTGTATATTGTTGCATAAGTGTTTCACAGCCAAGATGCAAATCAGTCACAAGACACAAGGGGAGAGAGTTCATTGCTGGACAATATCTTAACAATCATATTGAGAAGTCTGCAACCATTCCAAAACTAGGTTTTCAGCACCAACCATCAATGGACAGAGCTCTGCAGCTCTGTAAAAGAGCAACTAGAAGCAAAATGATGTTTGGCTCAGGCTGTGCCTTAGGCTATATTTCAGAAAAAGGAACTGGCAAAAGGATCTCTGAGTATTCCTTGCCTAAGAAAACCCCATGAAATTCACGGAGTTGTCATGAGGTGACAGGCGACATGCAGGCATATATACACTCAGTATCTTGTATAACAATGAAGCTCCTTTTTACAAAGTCTTGTTGGAAGAAAATTTCAAGTGGCTCAGAAGATAAATGTTTTTGTTTCCTTATTTAAGCCTTACTTGATTTAATTGTTTCATTTTACATGTGCATGTTGTTAGTTTTGGATTTTAAAAAAAATGCTGAAACATATTGAACTGCTCTTCTTTTTGTGGTGTGGGAACTTAACCCTATTCTTTCAATGTTATCTCTGCCTTTGGTAGAATTTTCTGTTAAAGATTTTTCTGCTTTCTGTTAAAGACGGAATGTCCAGGAACACATCTGCTTCGTTCACTGAAATGTATTTACTTCTTCAAGACATTTCCGTGAGACTCTGAGAGATGTAAATTTGCTTTATTAAAATGAAATGAGTATAATATTCTCATATGTCTAATGAAAAATAGGCCCAGGTTGGGCTGGGTTATGTCTGTGCAACAGAACAAACTCACTGCTTAGATTGTTGTTTATAGAGAGTTACCTAAACATAAAGTACTAATATAAGACTCTCTTTTGTTAGCAGAATAATTAACCAAACTGTCTGCACAATCAAATTTGGTCTGAGAATGGTATGTGGGGGAGAGAACTCAACAGGGGGAAAATCACACTATCAAAACTATTAAGGAGTACAGCCATCATGTGGTATTTGGTTCAGGTGTACACAAAAGTAATGCCTGATATAACAATTGCTTGCCTTGTGCTGTAGTCCTAGAATGGCTTGAGTTGTTATACTGTGAGGAAGAGCAGGCTCTATACCTAACATACATGTTCATCTGGATGCCCTTTATCCAGGTCAGGTACAAGGAAGTCTAGCCAGGTAAACCATGCTTTACAGCTCCTATTATCACATGGAACACACACAACACAATTTCTAGCTTATAGCCTTCTAACTTGGATCAGGCTCCTTGGAGACATGTAGGTAGGTCACCAAGTTTACTGTCATCCATAGCACTGGTTGTCAACCACTAGGGCCCCTGGGGAGACAGAAAAGTAGATTTCAAAGATGCATGACAGCCTACTTGCTTGACTTTTATTTCTCGGATGTCCTTAGACAATTTCAATCTAGCTTCCAGCCTGGGTGAGGAATAGAGACAGTTTTGGTCATCTTGGTAGATGACCTATGTAGTGAAATGTATAGAGGAAGTGTGTTTCTGTTGGACCTTGCAGTGCCTTTTGGTATCAACTATCAACCATGGTGTCCTTTCAAGTTACCTCTCTTAGATGGGACATGGAGGTCCTTCCTTGGTTCCAGTCCTTCTTGGAGGAGTGAACTCAGAAGGTGGTGTTGAAAGATTCCTGTTTGATCCCATACCTGTAGGTCTCTAAGGGCTCAGTTTTTGTTCCCTATGCTGTTTAACATAACTGCTGGGTTGGGTGACATCACTATGCTGGTGACACCCAGCTCTATCTCTCTTTTCCATCCAATTCCAAGAAAGCTGTCTCTGTGCTAAACCAGTGTCTGTTGTTGGTAATGGACTGGATTAACCAAACTGAAGCTTCGTCTAGACAAGACAGAGGTGCTCCTGGTCAGCCAAAAGACACAACAGGGATCTAGCTTGGCTGCATGCAATTATACTCCCCCTGAAATCTCAGAATCACAGCTTGAATGTGGTCTTGGACTCAGATCTGAGCCTGGATGTCCAGGTTTCAGTGATGGCCATCAGTGTATTTACATAGCTAAAACTGGTGTGGCAGCTGCACCCTTTCTTTGAGATATCATATCTGGCTTCAGTGTCAATGTCTTGATTACATTCTGTTTGGACTACTATAATGGGCTACATGGGATTGCCTTTGGAAACTGCTTGGCAACTTTAGTGGATCCAAAATGCCATTGCCAGAATACTGACTCGAGCTGAAGAGTGTGCAACTCCCTTGCTGAAACAGACCCCTTGAGTGTTGGTTCATTTCTAGGCAGGATTTGACGTTCTGGTTATGACCTTTAACACTCTATATGACTTTGGTGCAATCTGAAAGATTGCTTCTCCTTCTATCAGCCTGCCCAACTTTTAAGATCTTGAGGAAAGGCTTTTTCTCAGTCCCACCACAGTCACAGGCATGTTTGGTGGAGACATGGGAGGGTCTATTCTTGGTGGCTTTTCCCTTCCATAGGAGATTCTGTCGGTCCTCTCTCCAGTGTTTTTCATTGGCAGGCAAAGACCCTTTTATTTAGGTAAATCTTTGGTTTTTAAGTTATTGCAGTAAATGGAGTTTTTAAGAGGGGTGCTATGTCTGTAGTTTATTGTGTTTTAAATGTGTTTTAAAACTGTTTTTAACTAGTGTTTTTTTAACAGAATTGTAGTTTAATTGCCTTTCAACTCTTGTATTAGTAGTTTTTAGTTGTATTGATGTAAGCCACCTTGAACCCTTTGCAGCAAGAAAGTCGGGGTAAAATAAAATAAATCCACTTATTTGTAAATATTGTGAGGGAAAAATATAGCAATACTTCCTTGATTTTGTTTCTTTCCTGTACTCAGTGGCTGGTTTAGTGGATCAAGGTACGCAGCTAGAAACTATGGAGAAGATGATCCCTTTTTGAATAATTCATACTAATTTGTTTACTTGGCTGTGTTACTGAGGCCAAAATTAAGCTGGTAATTCCAGCTAAAGCAGAATCATTGAATCAATTGCTGAACAGTAAGCAAACACTTAGGGAAAGCCCATTGAACCAAGGAGTCTATTCTAGTTGGGACTACCAATTGCTTTTAGGCCTAAATGTCCTCAGTCAGACATATGCAAACTTGCATGTGAACTCTGTGAATCCAGAAATGTTGAGATCTTTTGCAGAGATGTGATGAGCACACATCAGACTTCAATTAAAGGGGAAACAAAAGAATTCAGGAAGACATATTTCTTAAAAGCAACTAACCTTCAGTGCTAAACTGGCAGACTTTTTCCAATAACAGGGAAAGAGAAAGACAGAGGCAGGAAATTAAGAGTTTACTAAGTAAGGAACAGGGACATTTGGAGGTTAATGGTAAGGCATGATTTGGGCCATATCTTCGGTTTATCTCAGCAGTAAGCACGTCACTTTGTATGCTCTGCAGCAATAACGTGGTGTAGAAAGCTAACGTGATGTAATAGTTTGAGCATTGACACTTAGAGACTAGAGTTTGATTCTCTGCTCAGCCATGGAAACCCTCTGGTTGACCTTGGATGTATCACACATTCTCAGCCCCAGAAAAACCCATGATAGGTTCACCTTAAGCTCACCATATGTCTGAAACGACTTGGAGACACACAACAAGAGCCCCAAATAATGCCAGTGTTTCAAGGGAAAGAACTGGGTTCCCCTGAAACAGGCTGTACCACAGAACAGAAGAAACATGAGGTAGTTCAAGTGAACAATCGCTTTGGCTGCATGCACCAGGCATTAGGGAAGAGTGTCAAGAAGGATGATAGTGGACAGACTACAGGATGAATGAATGCTAGTGGTTCTTGGAGCAATATGACAGAGCAGGGGGCAGGGGAACCTGTGCCCCTGCAACTCCCATCATCCTTGAGGATTTACCATGCTGGCTGGGGATGCCAGCAGTTGCAGTTCAGCACATCTAGAGGTGCAGAGATTCCCCATGCTTCTCTTCAAATGGAATCCCAGGATGGAGAAGACCAATGGCTGTTGGGACTCAGTGGTAGCTGAGCTCAAAGAAAGGGAGAATTACTTTAGGTGGGCTCAAGATGCAGCTGAACAAAAGATAAATAGCTTGACTCTGAGGAAGCAAAGGGAACTTTGGAGAGTTTTTCTTCTTGATTGAATTAAACCAAGTTGATTGAACATTACAGCACCATTTGTAAAAGAGGCAGTTAGACAGAGATATGCATAAACAAAGTGGTTCAACCTGCTGTTCAGTTTTGAAGAGAGGACTCTTAAAGAGCAGAGCATTTTCCTTCCAAGGTCAATTTAAGCTGCCATCATGGTGTTGTGGTTTGAGCATTAGACTACAACCCTTGAGACCAGGATTTGATTCTCCTCTCGGTCATGGAAACCCACTGGGTGACCTTGGGCACATCACACACTCTCAGCCCCAGAAAACCTGTGATATGGTCACCTTAGGGTTGCCATAAGTTGAAAGTGACTTGAAGGCACACAAACAACAATAACAATTCCCTTATTCCTGGCTCACATGAACCTTCTGTCCATGCAGGCTTTCCTAGAGCAAGAGGAATATTAAACAAAGGCAATCTCCCAACTTTCATATTTTGTTGGACTCCAGCTCCCATCAGCTCCAGCCAGAACAGTCAAAGGCCAGCACCACAACGTCTGAAAGGCCTCAGATTCTCAACCATATGTTAGAGTGATGCCAACAAAATAGCAATATTGAAATGTTTCTACAAAAATAATCACAGCAGCGTCTCTAATTAACAGCCACCTATGAATAAAAGGAGAACAGTCTAGGCCTATGTGGCTGAGTGTGATAGAGATGGTGCAAGCTGATGAAACCCAGCCCAGCTCTCAGTCAGTCCATGGTGGCAACAGATCCTGGCAGTATCTAGTCCAAGTATGACCATCTCTCTGTGCATCCAGGTCAGTGACTTGCCCCTCAGGATTAGGGCTACACAGGTCAACGATTTTGCAACACGATGATGGGGATTCATCCGTGCCAACTGCTGGGACAATTGCTATGTTTATCTGCATTCTGTACGCTTAATATGTACAAGTGTTTCAGATGGCAATGTACTGCTTGTGTTATCCTGAAAATTGGGGGTATCTCAAGGACACCCAAACAGACTTCAAATTAAGGGAATAAACAGAGAAACTCAAAGTTTGCGAGAGGTCAGGACAGGGTATCTTTAACCCTACGTCTACGGGGTCAGAACCACACAAAAGTCAGAGGAACAATCTAAAGTAACTTTATTAACTAACAGAGAAGGTAGCAAAACATGTCAACAAATAATCCTACATCACACAAGGGCTAAAGGAATGAAATTGGAAATAAGAGACAGTTTGGGAGAGAGGACATGCAGACCTTAGTCTAGGCCTCCTGGAGAAGGAGGAGATTAGCGAAGGCTCGGTGTATAGCACCAAGGGGAGGCTAAATCCCGGGGCTGGAAGGCTGTCAGCAGTGGGGTTTCGCGGAAGGTCAGAGACGCAAGTTGCGTTTAGCTCTCAGCAGTGTCTGAGAGGCTTGAGTGGGACACCTCGGTAGCAGCAAAACGGGCCCTTGTCCGGTCTGGGAGGCTCTCAGAAGAGGCTCAAAAAGTGAGGATTTTTATAGCCAATTTCTGTCCTCAGGCCAGGTATCAGCTAGCAAAGTGGTGTTAATGGGCAATGATTGCGGAATATAATATTAGGCAAATATCACGACCCCTCCTTGATATTGTTTCTTACTGGGAAATTCAGGTGCGTGATAGGTTTAAAATTCCGAATCATTGGGTTTTGTTTGTTTGGCTACGCACAGTTCATCAACGTAGCTTGGGGTGTGACAGTGTCCAGGAGCGAGTCTATTGTCTGCCTAGAAATACGTGACTTGGAACAATAGGTCAGTCTTTTAGCCTAAAGGACGTTGTCTATGTTCCCATTCAGCAGGGGGAGACGCTTTGGTGGTTAAGGATTTCCCATTCAACACCAAGGCTGTTTTTAACTGCAACTGACCTTTGCTAACCAATATCCAATATGGGGGAAGTCATGCCAATTTTAAGGGTCCTTTCCTTAAGGTTACTCTGGGTTGTAACAGTTGACAGAAAGAACAAAAACTCTTTTCCTCTTTTTTGCCTCTCACCTTATGGGCAGCAGCAAAAATGAATGCCACAATGAAGTCATGTTTTGAAAATATCTCCAAAGCTGGAAGTCACAGAAATAGTGATTAAAAAAAAAAAAAAGGAAACTGAGATCTGCAACAATTCATCTTTTATACCAAGTTGTCAGACTCTGCAAAATTCTACAGGTGTGTTACTGTATGTTGTATTTTTCTGTTCTAATTCCTCTAAAATTGATGACTGGTTCTGTACTACCAGAAGATGTTTAAATCCCAGTATATATACACACACATTTATTCTATGGGTATGCCCACAGACGTGTGTACACATACATGTACACACATAAATGCCAGAAATGGCCTCTCATTTCACTCATTTCAGAACAGCTGCACAGAATGGTGATTGTGAACAGTAGCCAAACCCTAGGAAAATCCATCTTTAAAATATTTCATTCAACTGCTACCTAATGAAAAAGAAAGTAGTCACTGGAGCATTCCCTGCTGACGTTTGGGATCATCATCCAGCCAGCTCATGACCATCAAAACTAATGACTCTTTGCTCAATTCAATCTGAGGGTTAAAGCATGCCAGCAGAGTGCCCAGAGATCAAAGCGCTGATTCACCTGGGAATCATTGAGCCATAGTTGCTCGAAGCAAGGAGAGATCTGGAAGTCAGCTCCGGGGGGGGGGGGCAAAACCGGTGTCTCTTCTGCACGGCAAGGAGCACTATTCAACCTTCCATACACAACAACCCCATGAGTTCATTAAGATATATTATGTAATTTTAGATTTATTTCTCTATATTACATACACACTCAGCACCTGCAAAAAAAAGATCGCAGCCTGTTTCTAATGCAGCCGCATCTTGGCAGTAAAGCTGCAGTCAATCTCATAAAAGCAATCCAAGCAACAGCTTTGAAAAAGAGAGAGCTCTACTAAGAGACACACTGGCCTGGAAGCACCAGCTGAACTACTATATACAATTGCATTTTTAAAAATTCTGTGAGAAGCAGAATCCAAATTCTGAACTAAAAGACGGAATGTATATTTGGACCAAATGGCTACTAGTTATCATAGCTGTTGTTGTGCGCCTTCAAGTCGTTTCCAACTTACGGTGACTCCAAGGTGACCCCCACCACAGAGTTTACTTGGCAAGATTTGTTCAGAGACTGAGAGTGTAGCTTGCCTATGCTCATCTAGTGGGGTTCCATGGCTGAGTGAGGATTCGAACACTGGCCTCCAGTGCCGTAGTCCAGCACTCAGATAACCACACCATGCTGGCCCTCAGTCATTATGGGTAAACAGTCTAAATAACCTAAGGGCACCAGATCTTGTCTGATCTTGGAAGCTAAACAGAGTTGGCCCTGGTTAGTACTTGGATGGGAGACTGCCAATGAATACCATGTGCTGTATGCTATTTTTCAAAGGAAACAGTTGGTAAAACTACCTATGAACATTCCCTGCCTAAAACAACCTTGTGAAATACATGGGATTACTGTAAGTCAACAGGCAACTTGAAGGCACACAGATACACATACATTATGGCTACACATTACCATCCGTATCAGAATCTAGGGAACATGATCTGGAGGGTGCAAGGGTACTTATGTCCTGCTTGTGGATACCTGGCCAGCTAATGTAGGAACAGACTGATGGTCTAGATAGGGGTTCCATCTGATCCAGCACAGCCCTTCCTATGTACTTAATAGAATATGCAAATTAATATTATAGAATTGTAAATTTGGACGCAAATCCAAAGATCACCTTGTCCATTCCTCTGCCAGTGTGGGAAACCACCACTAAAGCATTCCTGACAGGTTCAAAACCTTCAGTGAAGGAGAAGCTACCTCTTTTCAAGACAAGTGGTTTCATCATTGAACAGGTCATACCGTTAGGAAGATTGTCTTAAAGTTTAATGGGAATTTCCTTTCTTGTAATTTAAATTCATTGATTCGGATTATAGACCATTTCCACCCTACACTGTTCTAGTGATATTATTCCACTTTCAACATCCTGTGGGATCCTAGGGTTTGCAGTTAAGGGAGGGGCATTTAGAATTCTCAGCCAGAGAGCTCTTTGGCCTTAGTAAACTACAAATCCCGGAATTCCACAGGATGTTAAAAGTGGAATAATAGCACTAGAACAGTGTAGTGTGGAAATGGCCACACTCTCTGGAAAACAGAAAACAAGCTTGCTCCATATCTTCCTTGTGGCAGCCCTTCAGATATTTGACAATGGCTATCCTTGTTCCCTCAGTCTTCTCCAAGCTAAAAATGCCCCAGTCTTCCTTATAGGATCTGATTTCCAAACATTTATAATATTGGAAGTATTCAATTTATTATTCCTTTACCATCATGTTCATCCTCCTTTAAACACACTCCAGGTTGTTGGTACTCTTCTGAAACTGGTGCCCAGAAGTAGACACAGTATTTGAGGTGAAGTCTGATCAAAGCAAAACAGAGCAGGACTATTATTTCTGCCAGTCTGGACTCTACTGTTCTGTTATGCAGCCTACAATTTCATTAGGTTTTCTTGCTGCTGCCTCAGACTTTTAGCTTGTGGCCTACCTAACTTATAAGTGTTATATTGCATAGCTTGTGTAATATGCATAGGAAGGAACTGCGTGGCAGCTTTTTAGCTACTGTGTACAACTTACAGATAAAATGTTTTTTCAGCTGTTGAATAACGGTAGTAGACAACAGCTGTCACTAAATGAATTTTTTAGCCTCATAGCTTTGAAATAAAGTCATTGCACAATGGCATGCCGAAAAAGTAATTGGAAAAATAAGAAATTTGGAAAATTAGCAGAAACATAGTTCAAATCTGTTGGGAATTAGAGTTTCCCAGGGCACTAGCCCTACTGGGAAATTCAATGGAAGCTAAAACTGTAGGAATTCAGCCTCATTTTAGCAGAGTAGCAGAAAAAGCATGTGCAAATTTGTGTATGGCCTTTCTGAACTGAAACTGACTGAAGGAACAAAACAAATGCAGGCAGTTTCAGGTTACAAACTTAGCAAAATTTACTAATGGCTTCTACATTTACATATGCAGTGGTGAACCTACATCCTAACTTAGCTAATGAATAGCAGTAGCTTCGTTCTTAACTCACCATCTTCTGATGGAGATGCGAAGCATGGTCGGAGAGGAGGAAGAGGAAGCAAAAATGGAGGAGAAGAGAGGGATCTGAGAAGGGGTCTCTTTCTTTTATAAGACTGATGACCCAAGCAACAAAGCTGGGTCACATGATCTGGTCACCTGAACACCAAAGATATTTATGATCATGCAATTAAATGACAGAAAGGCAAATGGTGGAGCTTTGGTATGCAAAAGAGAAAGGAACCACTATGCTACCTGTACCCAATTGCTCTAAGAACAAGATGCGGGGGAGAGAGAATGCTGGAATTTTTCCAACAAAATCACAATATGACTTTTTACTGGCTGGACTTTTTTTTTAAAAAAAGTACTCACTCCCAAAAGGGTCATTGCAAAGTTAACTCCTAGTTAAAATGTCCACTTCTTTATCTGTTACCCTCACCACAACTTCCCAAAAGTAAGACATTTCGTTGAATCTGTAAAGTGGTACAGATATGTGTGCAAACAAGCACAAATGTGCCCATGCACACATGAGAGAGAGAGAGAGAAAAGAATGAGAATGAGAATGAGAATGGAAGCCTGACCTGGACATAGAAATGCCTAGTGATAACACTGAGAAAATGCACATGTGTGTTGGAGGTATATATACTTGTACTTTATTGTTATTGTTTATTGAACATCTCATTTATCAAACATCTCATTTTGAAAATTTTCTTATTTTGAAATAATTAAAAATGCTCCACAAACAGGGTCCAGGAAACTATATTGTGGAGTGATACAGGGATGATGGAAACGGGGGAAAAAACTTCAACCTTTTTTGTAGGAAAGTTTTTTTCTTTTCTTTTTTCTTTTTCTTTACAATTTTCTTTTGTGTAAAAAAAAAAATCCTCCCTTCACAGCTGGCTTCTATATTGCTCTCCTTCTGGTGCTTTGCTGCAATGAGTAATATGGACCAGGGCAGAGGGTCTATATCAATCTAGCAAAGCAGAAAAATGAATGAAAATTGAATCCCTTTGGGAGGAGGAGGGAGAGCTGTGCTCCAGACAGAAAGATAAATCAAAGGATGCTGAGGAGGAGGAAGAATGATGAACCAGCTCCCAGTCAGGATGGAATAATTAGGGGAACAGGTTGGAAAGGCAGAGGGGGAGTAGGGGAAAGATGGGGAAGGCAGCCATTGTCTGATGGTCACAGAATAGTAGGGAACGTTTGTATAGGATATCCCTGCAATCCAGGTTTTGGCACAGATTAGAACCACAGAAAGATGTTCCTCAAACAAGCAGGTAAACTGTGACAAAGTACTCAGGATGCCCACATCCCCACCCATCATGTTATGAAGGTGAAAGACCGCAAGGAACAAAATCTTCTCTACAGCGTTTGGCACCTTTTTTCCCCTGTGCTCTGCAATAAAATGTGCATTTATTAAGACAGGACTAGCTTCCTCCCATGAGGGTGCAATGCTGTCCTAGCTATTAGGCTGGAAAATAAGCAGTGTAATTTGTGGGCGAATAAAGAATGTACGTTATCTGTGCCTGTGTGTGTGGGGGGAGGTGTTGTCCTCACAGAGCTGGATGCCTGCTAATTGAACCCCTGTTCTTCAACATTGTGTTTCTTCTCCAGAAGAGCAGGATTCCAATGCTTTTCACATAAACAGAGAGCTATTTTTTAAAGACAGGTGTCAAGAACAGATGGAACCTTGTTGTTGTGTGCCTTCAAGTCATTTCTGACTTATGGCAATCTTGAGGCAACCCTCAAGGGTTTTCTGGGGCTGGGAGTGTGTGATGCACCCAAGGTCACCCAGTGGATTTCCATGGCTGAGTAGGGAACTGAACCCTGGTCTCCGGGTCCTACTTCAATGCTCAAGTTACTACACCATGACCATTTCCGCACGAGTCTGTTATAGCACGATGATTCCACTTTCAACCTCCTACGGATCCTGGGGTTTGCAGTTTCGGGAGGGGCCAGCTGGCCCCTCCCGAAACTGCAAACCCCAGGATTCCGTAGGAGGTTGAAAGTGGAATCATCGCGCTATAACAGACTCGTGCGGAAATGGCCCATGTTGGTTCTCAGTTGGAAACTACAGACTAACAAAGAACAAATGGTTGGGCTGAGCTGCTCATAGTCCATGCCATAATTAGCTGGCAGAACAACTGCCGCCATGTGTAGTAAAATGGTGACTCACTTTGGTTGCATAATTCATGACTGATATGTCTACCAGTGTTTGCCATGGTAGGTAAGAATGAAACCTCCATGGTTAGAAGCAACCTCTCTCTAAAGATCAAACACTTCAAAAAACCACAATGCAAAGCTTTTATTCTGTTTACAACGATTCTGAGGTATCTGGCTGATCAGTGTTGGGAGAACAATATTGGAACAGATGGAGATACGGTCCAATTACAGAAGGCAGTTCCTAACAAGGAATCAAAGAACTAGTTACTACTTTCACACAAAGTTTGATGTAAAGCACCATGGATACAATGTTAGAGTGCTTGTTCACATCTGGATATTTTAATCTTTCCACATTTTCTCACTGCTTCTTCCATCTTTTTTCTAACTGTGGAAATCCACTAAGGAGGGAAAAGGAAGAACTGAAGCGCAGCTGCAAGTGTGGATAGGGAGGCCATTTCTGCACTAGATTGTTATAGTGTTATTATTCCACTTTCAACATCCTATGGAATCCTGCGCCTTTAAGGCCCCTCCCTAAATGGCAAACCCCAGGATCCCATAGGAAGTTGAAAATGGAATAATAGCACTATAACTGTCTAGTGTGGAAATGCCTGAAAATGCATAACTGAGGCACAATGGGAGGAGTTATCCTTGGGAAAATGGAGTGTGTGTTGGAAGGGCACCTTCTTTCTCCTTCACTTGCTTGGGATTTTGGGTTGCCAAGCTGTTTCATTTCCTGAACTATAAATTCAATCCTGTTTTTAATACTCTTCGGAAACTCAGGTGTGAGCATAGGTCGTCTTTTTAAAAACAACTTTAAAAACATTTTGCAGCTGCAGTGCAACAGCTATGCATGCCCTTGTGTACACCTGCACACAGCTGCTAAAATTGCACTGTGAAGCCCTTGTTTCAAAAATGTTTGGGTGAAACGTGTGGAGTGATCAATAAGAAGTGGAGGAAATAGAAAGGACAATACACTGACCCTCACATGTATCATACCTGCTATGTAAATGGATGTTGTATGAGATGTACCACGCTTGAAAGTGCTAGACTCCACCCCACAACGGTGGAGCATAATTTGTAGTTGCAGATTACACTGCAAAGACTGAGATGGTAGCACCTGAAGCATTTCAGTTGGAAGCACCCAATGTGGTGTAGCAGTCAGAGTGCCAGGCTAAGAATGAGGAGCCCCAGATTCGAATTCCTGCTCAGTCTTGCTTCAGTGGATGACCCTTGGGGGTCAGCCACTAACTCACAGCCTAACATACCTCACAGGGCTGAGAAAAATGATGTGTATGGCTTGTTGGACTCTTTGGAACAAGAGAGAAATCTGTTTTCCAAAACCCATTTGTTAATAAGAAATGATGGCCAGCGAAATATGTTTAAGCATTACTTTGTGTTCTTCATAGTTCATTCTGAACATATGATGCTATGCTGATAGGAAGAGTGAACAAGAGTGGAATTAGCATAAGTATGGGTAAGGGAGCATGATCAAAGGCCACAAAGATGTACACACACATTAAATGCTCAGTTCTTTTGAAAACGTTGTATTTTTCAGAAACATCTCTACAAGTATTTACTTTTCTTTAAAACCAAATTAGATTATACCAAAGCGCATATATATATATAAAAATATATATAACTTCTGTGATTTTCATACCTTTAAACCAATATATATTCAAAAGATGTTTCAGCCTCCCCTGTGAAAAATTTTATCTTCAGGACTATGGGCTATTTTATTTAGAGATACAGCATTTATTAATCTTCAAAAATGATTACCAGTTTATTATCTGCAAACTTGTCTGTGTCTCCTACCCCAGTCTCTCCATACTTCCAGCAGTTGTGCAGTTACTATCCTCCCAAGTCCTACATGAATACATTTAAATGAGGCCTGCAAAACATACATAAATCCTCACAAGTTTTAGGACTTTGGACTTCATTAATCCATCTTCCTTATCAAAAGAGTGTTTTAAAATGCTAGTATTATTATTATCATCATCATGCCTTAATCACAGTTGGGGACTCAAGGCAGTTTATGATAGATTAAAACAAACATAGGTAAAAATTAAGAGCAAGGGTGATCATTATAAAGGTGTAAAGTTGAATTTCAGCTCTTTTGCAAACTAAAAGGCAAAACTTGTAGAGCTCTTTAAAAGTAGTCCAAAGGTGTGTGTGGGGGTTTTCTGTTTCAGAACTGTAGGTGCTGGCATCATGATTTAAACTTATGCTCAAAGCATGGAAACTATCAATGTGTGCCCTTGTGA
Organism: Iguana delicatissima; assembly: GCA_948472985.1. Taxonomy (NCBI): domain Eukaryota; kingdom Metazoa; phylum Chordata; class Lepidosauria; order Squamata; family Iguanidae; genus Iguana; species Iguana delicatissima. Next base: position 328,550 of record CAOKZL010000855.1, read on the forward strand.
AATTTACTAAGACAGGCCTACACTCTGCTGGGGTGGATTCTCCATCACATAACAGAGGAAACACCTCCGAACTGATTCTAGAGCATGGCTTTTAACAGCTGCACAAAAGAAAACATAAGGTGATGCTTCACCAGTTGGACAGGTGGAAAAATGCACTGCACAGAAAGCTAGATGTAAGACAAAGATGCCTGAGTGGCTTTTGGTGTCACCATCTCTCAGCCTCAGTCATCTGGTTGGTGGAAGGATAAAATGGGATCACTTGGGATAATTGGTCTTAAATTCACTAGCATGCACAATTATTGCTGTTGCAAATAGATTTTTTTCTCTCCTTGGCCAAAGGGCCATTCATTCTGTCTCTTCTAAATACTGGGTGCTTTGTGTCAATGTTGACAGATAATTCAGATGACCTCGGTACATAGACCTCGCAGCTGGCGGGGTCATTCTAGCACTTCACTTAAAGAGACTCTCTTTGGTTTAAAGGGAAAAACAAAAACAGTCCCCAGCTCCAAACAACCATTAGGCTGAGAGAGAATTACTATTAAAAAATGCACGTTGAGCAACGCTAGCATATACATACAGTAAATGAGACATCCTGCCTTTTATGAATAAAACTTAAAATGGCATTCCTCTATTCACAATGGCTTATGTCACACCCAGCTCCCAGTTACAATGGGAAAAAATGAAGACACCTGCCTCCTCCACAGCTGCAACTTTCCCCCTTCCCCTTTGCTTAACCCACATGTGCAAGACTACTTTAAGGATGCCAATTTAACCAAACAGGAAGCACAGGACAACAGTCACACACGCTCACAATGTACACAAGTGCTTTATAAACTGTCCTTAACACATTGACATCTTTCTTTATAAGACAAGAATGCATAAGAAGTGCAATTCTAGGTAGAGGGAAACAGGAGGAACAATCCACCAGGCAGTTCCTTTGTGAAAGCCCCATCAAAATGAATGAGAGCAATGCAAGCATGCTCCCCGTTCTTCCTTGCTAAAGGGGTCTCTATTCCTTTTATTAGGACTTCTTGGTGAATGATGCCCATACATATTTATAGATAAATAAGAATGGCTGTACTTACCACAGGTAAAAGGAGGATGGCTGTCTCATTTCAAGACATGTAGAGAAAGTTAAACTGAATTGAAAACAGTGAAACCATTTGTAGTAAACTGCGCCCACTGTCTGTTATCTAATTCCTCTCTACCCCCTGAACAGAGCTTCTTTCCTTTGGGAAAAATGAAGAAGGATAGCAAAATAAGCTTGGACGGAAATCTCTAACTTTAAGAGAAAGAAACCATGAAGAGCAGGAGCAAAAGGGGAAGAGCCCAGGGGTGTCAGTCAGGTCTCCCCGCAGAGGAGGTGCTGTGATCCCCACAGTGTGGTGCTGAGAAAGTGACTCTGTGTGTGGGTCAGTGGAGGAGACAGGAAGGAGGGGGTGATGGTGGAAAACAACCTCAGAGAAAATTAAATTGCACTTGAGGGCAAATTCTATTAGGGAATAGCAACTGTCTCTCAACAGCCTGTGTCCATTTAGGTAATTAGCTGTGGGATAGGGATCGCCATTCAGGAGTTGGTCTTCCTGCTTCCCGCAGGCCTGCTCCAACCTACCACACAGGCCTGTCCTGCTCTTGCCTTTTTTCTGGCTTCAGAGAGCAGAGTTCTGCTTCACCATGAACTCCTTCTCTATTTTTGCCCCCACAGGACATGATCAGGTGACATTGTTTTGCTGAAGAGCTTTTATGCAAGTATGGCATTCTCCACTGGAGCTTAAAACCAAACACTAGCATTGATTTAACATTCTGCAGTATTTCAACAAGGTTCACCTTTTGCTTTTTGGAAGTTTTTTTTTTAAAGAAGTGGTAATTATATGTAAGAGAGTGCTTGTTCTGCAAGCAAGATCTTTGTCTAAAAATAACATTTGCAAAGGTATGTCTGCAGTGCTAAAAGCCTGAGGCTACCATCATGGGCTATACGTCAGCCATAAAGTTCACTAAGTAACCTTAGGCCAGTATCTCACTCTTCCTCTTCTCTTTCACTAACCTCTTAGGCCATTTCCGCACTAGACTGTTATAGTGCTATGATTCCACTTTCAACATCCTATGGAATCCTGGGGTTTGCAGTTTAGGGAGGGGCTGGCTGGCTGGCCCCTCCTGAAACTCTAAACCCCAAGATTCCATACGATGTTGAAAGTGGAATCATAGCACTATAACAGTCTAGTGCAGAAATGACCCTAGTTGTAGAAGTTGTGAGAGTAAGGCAAGTGGTGGTATGAGAATCTCTGTGTCTTTTCTTAACTACTGTAACAGAAGGAAACGGATAAAAATACAGTGATACATTTTGCAATGGTTCCACTCAAGCTGGATCACAAGATTCAGCTTCAGGTTCAGGATGCAGAGCCCAGGTCACCTCTGTATGACCACCAGACAGGCAGCAGGAGAAGGACTGACAGACCTGCTCTGTTTTAACCTACTGAACTTCTCTCATAGTGAGAAGAGTGACAAGGAGTTCAGCCAACCAGATGCCATATTCGGAGGGGGGGCAGCACCAGTGACAGCTCCCCTGTATCAAGCCCTTTTGCAACTCTGCCTACCCCCCCCCCCATTGGCCCAGCACTCTCCAAGATGGCATCAGATTCACTGAACTGTCTGATGTTGCTGTCACTTGGGCAGAGGCTCAGGAGACTGGTGGCAGGCAGTTGCCGGCTTTGCTGCAGCTGGTAGGCTCCCTTTCCTTACTGCCCATCAGCTCCAGCCAGTCACCTAAGCAGGTAGGCAAAGACGGGGGTGGGCAGAGAAGGAGATTGTTGGTGAGGAGGAGAGAGTTGGCTTTTTTTATCTGACAGTAGCACCTGTGGCAGTATCTGACAGTAGCAGCCTCCTTGCTGAAGTTACATTAGGTCTGTGCCCGGACAGGAGACTTTCTAGATACCTCAGTTGTGAAACCTTCAGCTTCAGAAAAGAAATGCTAGACACAAATGAATAAGAGTAGGAATAACAGTTCAAGCATCTGGTAAAGACACATTTCGGATGAAGCACTATGGCCTGAACTGAACCTGGCAGCTCTGGTATGTATTTGTCAAAGGATCTGCAATCACTGCAGAAAGCGTAGAAAGCCAAGCCAGCTGCTGCTATTGTTCACCACTTCCAGAGATCAAAGATACACAACGGTAGGCCTGGTTAGCTCTGAAATGGAAGACTGCTCGGGAATTTAATGCAAAATGGGTTCTATTTAGGGATTTCAGTGCCAAAATCTGAGAAGAACCATTGTGATGGCAACGGGTTTGGGGCCTGATGGCATTACAAAGGTGATGTTACAAGGGGCAACCCTTGCTGGGGTTATTAAGCAGGATGTATCAAGTATTAATCACGGTTGCACAGAGATTGCCATTCAAATAAAAAAGACTAAGGGCCTTTCTGCATTACACTATTATACTGCTATTATTCCAATTTCAACATCCTATGGAATCCTGGGGTTTGTGGTTTAGGGAAGGGCATTTAGAAATCTCAGCCAGAGAGCTCTTTTGCCTCAGGAAACTACAACCCCCAGAATTCCATAGGATGTTGAAATTGGAGTAATAGCACTATAACAGTGTAGTGTGGAAAGGCCCCAAGATTAACTAATGAGAACACATATGCACACACGCATGCTCTCACCTGAGATGATTATTCCTTGGCCCAAGAACTAGAAACATTCGTCTAAGCCCTGAGGATATGGGCCAAGCTCTGAGATCTGGGAACCTTCATTCCAGCTTTTAACTGTGTATGAGCCTTATTTTCATTCTCTTTGAATTTTAGACCTTGCCAACATCAGCATTATTTCCTTTGCTTACTATAATTACTTTTTAAATTGTTCTTTACATTATCTACTGTTACAGACAGCCCTGAAATATTAGCCTAAATCTTGTTGTTAATACTAACTAAAGCAGAACCATTGTTTCAATAGGATTTACCTGTAGGTTGACTCATCATCAAGCAATTGATTGAATGGGTCTACTCTAGTTGGGACTAATCAACAGAATGCCAGCCAATGTCATTTATAAACAAATCATATTTGTTATTTTCATTTCTATTGAAGAAAGCTTAGCTATAAGATTTGCAATTTTATATAATCTTACCAATTTATTTTGTTTCATTTACCTGCAGGTGACAAAAAAATTAGATGGTATAAACAACCAAGCCAGGAAACATATAGGCTATTTCTGCACTAGCCTGTTATAGCGCTATGATTCCACTTTCAACATCCTATGGAATCCTGGGGTTTGCAGTTTTGGGAGGGGCCAGCCGGATTCCCCAGGATTCCATAGGATGTTGAAAGTGGAATCATAGCGCTATAACAGGCTAGTGAGGAAATGGCCATATTTAGGGTTGCTGTGTTGGCCACGCAGCAAAATACAACAAAATACAAAAATCCACAAAGCAGAAATACCTTTACTGGGCCAACTCCAAAGCATGCAATCTTCCCCCACTTATCTGATGGATTAAGGAACAGAGCAGAGCATTGTCAGAAAACAGAACTGGTTGAAAAGGAGAACTTATGTACTGTACTATAGGGAGCATGAAGGACTTACAGAGGCTCACTTTGGATGGAAGATGTGCATGCTGCTTGCAAAGTGTCCCAGCTGGGTTAGCACCTCCCTCGCCCAGCTCATTTTGAAAGCAGTGCATGCATGCCAGCATTTCCAAGCAAGCCTCCATAGGCAAGAAGAACTGATGAAAGAGAGGAACCCCCACTGAATTAATGGAACTTGTGCATACTTTGGAAGTGTATAAACAGCAAATCGTAAGATAATGGGGCGTTAAAAGATGGGGGCTTCCAATAAAATACATCATGCAAGCTTTTGAAGCTTCACTAGTTTCTTCATCAGGCAAAGATGTTAAAAATCATGCACAAGAAGAAGGTTGATGATGGTAGAGTCACAGGCTTTCATTTTGTTTCATGTGTTATTTGTTTCAGGTGTTATTTGTATTGTCAGTTAAGATGGCATTGGGGGATCTCAATGCAGGCAGACGTCTTTCCGTCTTCATGTGAGACCAAGGGACAAAGGGTAATAAAAAGCAGGTAATAACATTTCATCTCCATTGAACACAGAAAAGTAACTTCTCTTTAGATCCAGCTGTCCCTGTCCTTTGCAAAGATAACTGCCCCCTTCTAAGGCAGAGAACACTGAATTTCTCAAGAAGTTTCCATTCTATTACCTCTGGAAAAACTTTTAGGTGCTGTACAGGTAAAAGTTGCTGATTGTAGTCCATATGGAAGAGTCTTACCTTGGTTGGAGGTAGAAACCTCAAAAGAGTTAAGTCCCAGTTGTTTGGCTCTCTCTTGTTTTAAGGCTCTCCTATTGTGGCTAAATTCAGTATTTTCAAATTCAGGAATAGTCGCATTGATCATGCAGCAAAATACAACCCTCCTGCAGATAAACACCCAAGACGGAACCAAACGACTGGGGCTTAACTCTTTTGAGATTTCTGCCTCCAACAAATATATAGCCCCAAAGGGCTCAGCCATGAATGAGACCTTTGGGGCTATATACCACTGCATGTAAAATGTGGGAGAAAAGAGTATTAAGTTTCACATGGGTGTCTTTCACTATACACAGTTATAGCATTCAGATTCACTTAAACTGCCCTGGCTCCATTCTGTGGAGTCCTGGAATTTGCAATTTAGCGGGGGTATTTGGAATTCTCATCTAGAGCTCCTCTAGTGCCTCTGACCAAATCACAAATACCAGGATTCCATGGGATGGAACTATAACAGTTAAAGAGGAATCATACTGCTATAATTGTGCAGTGCAACAGGGCCTCTAGAATGTATCTACAAAACACAATTATGCCAGTTTGATTCCCCTTTAATTACTATGGCTCCATCCTATGGAATCCTTGGATTTTGACTTTGGTCAAAGATGGGATACATGTCTGAGAGTTGTAATGGTGCTCCCCCTTGAACCACGACATTGGAATTCTCCAGCAGAGATCCTAAGGACTCTTCACTAAATTGTAGATCCCAAGATTCTAGAGCAGTGGTTCTCAACCTGTGGGTCCCCAGATGTTTGTGGACTTCAGCTCCCAGAAGCCCCAGCCACTATGGTCAATGCTCAGGGCTTCTGGGAGCTGAAGTCCACAAACATCTGGGGACCCACAGGTTGAGAACCACTGTTCTAGAGGATGCAGCTATGACTGGAAAAGTCACATCAAAGAGCTAAATTGCATCTGTGCTGTTCCAGTTCAGACTTTGGGTCAAAGTCTTTTCAATTACAAAAGTAACAGTAACAAAATATCCACATATAGAAAACTAGCATGAGAGGTAGAAAGCTAAGCAAGGTCCTCTAATTTCCTCTCTTGGGCAGAGGTAGGAAGCCTGTGGTCTTCCAGATACTGTACTGCAACTCCTAGCATTCTGCATCATTGACCATCCTGGTTAGGGCTGCTGGGAAACTGGAGGGCACATAATTTTTACCCCTATTTTAGAAGTGGGTGATGATAGCTAACTTGATGTAGTGGTTTGAGTGTTGGACTACAATCTCAGAGACCAGGATTCGATTCCCTGCTCCATAACAACGATGTGTATATATACACATATAAATTTATAAATACAGGCATATAAATACAGACATTAAACTGGGTGAACTTTCACCTACAATCTAGGGTAGAACTCTCAGATTTACTACCTTAGTACCAGCTAGGGGCTTTTTCACACTACAGAGTTAGAAGCACTATGATTTTACTTTAGGTGCCACGCCAACATTCTGTGAAATTCTGGGGAGGAATGCTTAGAATTCTCAGCCAGGGAGCTCCTCTAGTGCCTCTGATCAAACAACAAATCCCAAGATTCCATAGGATGCTGCCATCCCAGTCAAAGGGGAATCATAATGCTACAACTGTGCAGTGTGAAAGGGTTCCATCTCTCCAATTTTCTGGTACAACCACTTCCCCTATTAGTTCTTCCAAGGTCTAATTATCTTTCTGGCTCACAGCGCATATGACTGAAGAAGTCATAGGTGCTGTGATGCAGAACTGAGCTTCCACAGTGACTCCTGGGGCAATATATCCCCCATTTCTGCCCTCCAAAATGCTATAAACATTAAACTTTGTGAGGTAAAGAACCCACCTGTTTGTATTTAAAAGCAACAAAGGTTTTCCAATGTACTACTGAGGCACAGCTTTTCCTAGACTAGAATTCACTTGACTGATATTTAGTATCTCTTTCTCTATAGTGGTGAAGAACATTGGAAGAAGCTGAAGCTGCAATTTCCATTCCAGCAGGCATACCAGCAGGTCTAGCATGAGGAATGCTGGGAGCTGTTGCTAAATAACATTCAGAAGCTCACGTAATTCCCACTCCTGCCCTATAATAGTACTCTGCAGAATAATCCTGAATGAGAGCTTGGAAATGTTCCATTGTTGGAGTACAGCTAGAATCCCCCAGCTATCATGGCAAATTGGTCATGCTGGCTAAGGGAATCTTGGACTGTGTTCCAACAACAAAACTTTTCAGGTTCTGCCCAGAATCCTATGCAATATATTGAGTTTCTATGACAGAACCACAGGTATTTGTTGATAAGAATGTCTGAAAGTAAGGTTACCCTGAGGCCACTTCCTCACTAGCCTATTACAGTGTTATTGTTCCACTTTCAACATCCTATGGAAACCTGGGGTTTACAGTTTAGGGAGGGGCCTCAAAGGCCCCTCCCTAAACTGTAAACCCCAGGATTCCATAGGATGTTGAAAGTGGAAAAATAGCACTGTAACAGACTAGTGCAGAAATGGCCTCTGAGATCAGAAGTACTTGGAAACCATTGTTTGTAGGTTTGATACCTGCAGTAGCTGAAGAAATGAAATCCAGCCAGCCAAACTATAGTTTGCAGTTACCAGGGTTTGATAGGATGAAGATCTGTGGCATGGATAATAATAGAAACAGTAATATAACATACAAAAGAATGTGTGACTTCAATATACATACTGCTACGATGGAAGACAATGACAGATGTAAAAGGTGTTGACCCTGGTTTGCAAAATAGACATTGCAGCGACGCTCAGCTTGACAGCCTGAGCTGTTATTTTTAATGCAAGCTTTATTGAAGTATTAAAATGCATGACAGCAATGAAGGAGGCCAAGGTGGGTAGGTGAGGATGTTTCTTGGAATTCCATTCTGCTTTATTTTAGCATTTTATTGATCATTTCTGCTGCAGTTAGCAGTAGCTAGGATCCTTCTTGCACTTCGAGGGTCCAACATCAGGCCTTATTATCTGGCTCCTTCAGAAGACTATTGGAGAAAGAAAGGTACTATATGATATTTAAATGTTAAAATGCAACATTTGATCTTTTAATTCTCTGGGAACTATCACAGGAACTACAATTTTTGCTAGTTTGTAGGATACAAAGCTAGAGCATACTGTGTGAAGCAGAAGAAGAGAGTGTATGTGTATATGTCATGTTATCATGTTATTCTATATTCTGAGAAGCCAAACCATCCATAAGGGTAAGTGGGCAACTAGAAAACTTCAGGATTTTGGTCCTTATATGATAACTGAGAGAATGCTACCTGACACCTTCACCTTTGGGGTGCTTAGAAACTGAGCACAAGTGCTTGTTGGCAGCTAATTTGAACCAGTGGGGCAGGAGAAGAGGCACAGGTAATAAGTAACCATTTATCGATATATAGATAGCAGTTCTTATGTTTTACTTACTTCCTGCTTCTTACCCAAAAAGTTTAGGTAGTGCTGATCTTTCTTTGGAGTACTGTAGCCACACGTTTCCAAAAAGCTACCAGCAGAGCTGCACACATGAAAAACCATTTTTACAGGTCTATGTAAACTAAGGGTCTTTCTTCTGATTTATCACTGAAAGGATTTCCAGAAACATTCAAGTGTAATTTTTTTTTTAAATCACTAAGAATTTCATCACACCAGGCTCTTCTTCATCTAAAATAGCATTGTAAAAACACTACCGAATTGGGAATGGCCTGTTTGGTTTCACACTTTCGGAACCATTCTGAGGGTAGAATGTTCATTTGTGCGAAAACCTTAACTCAAGACTTCCCATCCAGTGCCTCCTCCAAGACATTACCTCTGCCTCTTTTCTAGTTTGGTGGGCACATACACAGATCCCTGCCACAAATATAAATGAAAACAGTCTTAAATTTAAAAAGTCTTTTATTCCATGGTGGGGGTCGTAATGAGACTATAGCAGACTTCTAGCTTCAGAATTAACTAATTGCTGGCAGATAAAAGCCAGCAGCTGTTGAACTACCTGTCCCACCCATGAAGGCTTTCATCTGCCAGTGATTAGTTAACTCTGAAGCAAACATTAAAAAAGCAAACATTAATGGATAAGTGAAATAAATGCTTTTTTAAACTCTAAAGGCTTTCCCTCCTTACAGTGTTATAGCGCTATTATTCCACTTTCAATATCCTGTCGAATCCTGGGGTTTGCAGTTTCAGGAGGGGCCAAAGTATTCGCTTCCCTGATAAGCCCCAGTTGTGTGTGTGAGGGGGGAGTGGTCATTTGTTAATGGATTTTTTTATATAGAGAAAAAATGTTTAAATGTTTTTCAATTACTTTGCCAATTGAAAGGAAATCAAATTGAATTTTCCTCCCCTTATCTTATCCCCCGATTACTGGAGGTGGATTGATATTTTCTTACCCACAGTCTGTCCACTGAATACCCCCTGACCACCTAAAATCAGTATAAGCACAATTGAAATTTCACAAAGAAAGTTATAGCACAACAGAAGCAGAAAAGGAGGTCATTAACGGATTCTTGGTATTAATAAAAAGAAATGCTTTCCAAACAGTCTCCAGTGGAAGAACAATAGAAAAACGATGGCTTTATGTGATAAGACCCTGCCAAAGATACTATTATCCAGCTGTAAGTGCCAGTGAGACCCAGCATGGTACAGTAGTTTGACTGTTGGACGAGGAGCCTGGATTTGATTCCCCACTCAGCCATGGAAACTCACTGGGTGACCTTGGGTGTGTCACACACCCTCAGCCCCCCCAATGTAATAGGTTTGCCTTAGAGTCACCAAAGCCAGAAATGACAACAACAACATGTGTGCTTTACCTGCCTCTTGCCATAAAGCCCTCAATCCAATAGGACATTTATCTTTTAACTAACATTGTGCATCTCCAGACTGACTAAAAAGGCTGGAAAGTCCCAAGCTTTGTTCCTGCTCTTTCCAGTTTTATTTGCGAGATCCATATACATTTGGTTTGTTCCAGAATATCTTCTGTCAGCACCCAATACAGAGACTTTTTGTGCCAGCTTCCAAGATTGTTTTGATTTAACCCAGTATAAAATCAAAAGAACAGGAACAAATGCTGGGACTCTTCAATCAGTCTGGATGCACTCATAAGCTAAGCCATGAAATGGCTGCAGTTTGCTATTGTGAATGTCAAAATCCCAATACGGAGAAGGTGTGCAGTAGCGATCTTGTTGGTACAGGAAACACCAGTGATTTTGGCTGGTTTGCCACATTGTAAGTTTGAAAATGGCTGGAAAGCACACCACAATAACAACAACAATACTTTGAAGCAGAGGGTAGGAAATAAGATGTGCCAGTAATAGTAATAGTTGTTGTTGTTGCTATTATTATTGTTGTTGTTGTTATTTTCCTGTTTATTATAAAAAATAGCAAGTCAACATTCAAAAACCAACATTCTAGGCGTCATTCTTCTTCTCAAAATGCATACATTGATTTCCCTCTGACAATCTTTGGTTGAAAAATCACATTTATCAGACATGCTCAACTATTGAAAGGCTCTACTTGCTTTAGATGTGCCAGTAATTACAACAATTCTTGATCGCGTAACATTCTGCTGGTATTCTGCTTGACATATGATAAAAGCAAGACTGGGCAGGGGTGGGATACAGTGACAAAAAATTAATTCATCTTCGGCAGTAAAACATCATGTGTATAGTCTTGCTACAGTTTCCACAGAACAGCACTGAAGAAGAAAAGCTGTCAATGTGCCTACATCTGAAGGGACTTGTGTGGTTTTCTGTGCGACCACCCACATGGACCAGGTGTTCCAGCGGATTGGGAGTGCACCAAACAAGATTACTGAAAGTCCACTTAGTGGACTCTCTTTTTCCTGCCTTTGCTGACATCTGCATCTCCCTCATTTGGCTAAATCTCTGCATTCTGGCAGTCAATAAAATACTGATCTGAGCCAACATGCTTGATAACTAAGACTAGTGGCTTTATCTTGCTGTTCCCCCATTCTTCCCATCCCCTTTTAGGTAAGTACTTTTGCCCCCTCCAATTTTGCTCATTCAAGGCAACTTTCTCATGTAACAATTGCAGAGGGCAGCAGATAAAGCGTAGCTGTTCCATAGGCACATGTGTGTCTTTTCAAACAGCCATGAACACTTGTCCAGCCAGGCAGAACACATAGATGCATGAAGGAGGGAAAAATCTTTGTACCTGTACGTATACACCCAGATGTAGGGTCCAGACATTATTTGTTTGCTGCCCACAATCCAGTGATTTTTTTTCCCAATAGTGTTATGGGTGGAGCTACTTTCAAGTTACCTCTAGGTATAGAAAGTAGATCTATACATGAAGTGGGGCAGAGTGGTGTGTGCATGCAGTGGGGGGGGCATAAGACTGGATCCATCAGCAGGGTTTGGTAATGGGATCTAGCTCTTGAACCTTTTAGGTTACTGGCTGAGCTCCAAGCCAAGTCATTATTGAATGGAAACTGTCATTTGGCAGGTGGTCGGGGGGGGGGCAGAATGCAAAGAGGGTTGCCTTTGTTATTAACCCACTTCCTAATTTTATTTATTTGTTTGTTTGTTTTGTTACTCATACAAATGTAAATTTTTAAAAGCCAAACAAGAATAAAACAACCAATTTGCTACCCTTTAAAAGTAACATAGGCTAAAATTTTAAGAAGCAACAGAAATAATTTTTTTTTCTGTTGAAAACCATTTGAAACACCTTAAGCACAAGTCTGCAGCGCAGCAATGTAAATAGAGAGATGATTTTCTACAAAATATTGTTGCTGTTGTGAATTTTCAAGTTGTTTCTGACTTATTGGCAATCCTATGGTGAACCTATCATGGGGTTTTCTTGGCACGATTTGTTCAAAGTGGGTTTGTCATTGCCTTCCTTTGAGGCTGAGAGTGTGTGACTTGCCCATGCTCACCTAGTAGGTTTCCATGACTGAGGGGGGATTAGAACCTTAGTCCCCAGAGTCCTGGTCAAACATTCAAACCACTATATCATGGCAGCATTTTAAAAATGCTTGTGAAAAAGTATATTTAAAAGGTATTTGGTGAAAAAAAGGAATGGATGTCATCACCAGGCAAACTCCCGAGGAGAGCATTGCATAATGTGGGGGCAACTATTGCAGACAAGGGCCTTTTTTTATATGGCCACCTGCCAAGTCTCAGTATGGGACAGCATTCTGAGCAGGACATCTGTTGATCCCTTTGGGGATATATACAGAAAGGATATCTGGCAAGAGATGATCCTTCAGAAGCTGTGATCCCAAACTGTAAAGGAATTTATAGGTTAAAGAAACCAAACTTTATTCACATCAAGGCAGCTGGAACTACTGTAACAACAGGAAACCCTTCTCAAAAGAAGGGAAGTAATAGTAGTGCTATTCTGTTATTATTGCTAACAGTGCAGTCCTACAAGTCAATTCCATTGAGTGTAATGATGCTCATTTTCAGGTTAAGTGGTTATAGGATTACAGACTAATTGTTACAGAATTTTACCTTCTACTTTAAGCATTTTTATTCAGAGAGGACAAGAACTTGGACAGGTTAGTTTTGGACAACAGTTCCCAAAATGCCCAAGCTGGCATGACCAGCACTTGTTTTATTTGACTTATTGGTAGCCACCTTGAATTTTGTTAAGCAAAGTGACATTAAAATCTGATCATATGAACAAATAAATACAATAATTAGAATATCTAATTGATCTCTCTTGGGCACCACATGTTTTAAGGAAGCTCACTGGGGAAGGTTCAGAAGCAGGTTACAAGAATGATTTCATTTAAAGATCTAAGAGACACATCAGAATGAAAAGCTGAAGGAAGTGGGTATACTTTGCTTACAGGAAATAAGACTATGGCATGACATGTTCACTATTTATTTGTTTATGAATATTAAGCATTTATAAATGTTAGAAAGGGGAAAAAGAATTGTTAACAAAAGTTAAGCCAGAACCACTTTAAGCTGTTTGGGGGAATTTAAATTAAAAGACATTATAAGAACATTTCCATATTATATTATAAGAGTATTTCTATACTGGAATAATCTTCCTGGGGAAATAAGTCATTAATTGAATTATTTGAATTATCTCCTTGAGTTATCTCATCCCAGAGTCTTGGATCAGATGACACTGTGCTAAAGGATTCTTCCATAAGCTTCCCTATGCCTGGAGAAGAGAATGAAAAAGCTGATGGAGAACAAGAAGAAAACTAAGCATTTTTTTGCAGGTCTTATCCACTGCCCCTGCCTGCAACTCCCACCAATTGTACATAAACCACCATCCAACTCTTTAAAGAAGAGATATTAAAAATTTTGCTTCCACCCCTCCCCATCTCTCATTGCCACTATGCAGCCACAGCATATGTGGACGATCATGTCACTATATTATTATGATTGAGGAATTGTTGTGTTCTTCCAACTACGTCACACACTTGATATATCAGAAATCAGTGTGACTATAGATTTTCATTTACTGCCACCTCTTCTATACTTATAAAAAGAGGCTAACAGAGAGAAATTTATCAGGAATTCCCTAATACTTCTACCTTGTACCAGGAAAACCTTCTCCCAATAAACGTCTGTGTACCAAAGTCTTCATAAAGGTGTGGGAGCCTGGCCAGAAAAAAAAGTAATAGCTGGGAATGATAAAAGCTATAAAGCTATAAAAGATACAGGGACCCAGATGTAATAGCTGGAGCAACAGGGTCCTGGTATCTTTTTTAGCTTTAAAAATGAGAGGATTTTGGCAGGTAAAGGATTTATTTCTTTTGGGGGTTCGTCCCTTTCGCTGCAGTTTTGTGACAGGGGCAAGGTGCACTTGCAAAATTCCTAAGTACAAATGACGCAACTATGACATCTCACTTCAGAGACGTGAGCATATTAATCTTTTCAACCAGCCACTGTGGCTGGGCCTAATAGCAGCTTCATTTCAGGCATTTACTGTAAATGGGCTACTGCTTAGCTACCTGCCCTTACAGTCTCCTGCTTTCTGCAGATCCAGCTGCTCTTAAAGGCATTAGAGACGACTGCTTCATCTGCAGCCACTCAAAAGAGAACAGATAAGTTCTCACTTGTGTCTTGCTCCCACATTCTGCTTCACGTTCATTTTAATCTTTGGCATGGGGGTATATGTCTGAGTTTCTATAAGTGGGAACAATTCAGTATGGGATGGTGGGAGGGCAGAGCAGGGCAAGGGTCCAGGATGCAAATATATTGCAGGCCAGGCATCTGTGAAAGGATCCAGGAGGAGCAGGAAAACCCGAGAGCAGCAGTTGGTTGGGAAGGGCAGTGGTGGACAGAGATTGATTGGGGTTAAACTGCAGGACAGCTGTGGGGAAACAGAAAACTCAGGAAGATATGCTCCATTGTGGCATTGACCTACAAAATGGGCAGGTGGTCGAGTTTGGAGGAGGAGCTGGGGGCTGGGGGTGAAAGGAGAAAGCAAGGGAGAGGGAGGCAAAATTTGTGTCATGCATTATTTGAAAGCAGCAAGGAGGAAAAGAGAGCAGGCACGATTCCATTACTGGAGCAGTGAGAGATATGGGGCGTTTTTTGAGAAAGGAAATTATGTGGGACCTGGGAAGCAAAAGGAGGGAAAAAGGAGTCATTGGAGTGGGGAGTAAAGATAACAATTACAGTATTCTGGAGGAGGAGGAAGGAAGGGTGGGAGGGAGGGAGGGAGGGAAACAAGTTAAATTCTGTGAGCTGAGAATGATGGACATAAGTATTTTTATATGTGGAAAGAAAGCCAGCATGGTGTAGTGGTTTGAATCTTAGACTAGGACCATTTCTCCACGAGACTGTTATAGCGCTATGATTCCACTTTCAACATCCTATGGAATCCTGGGGTTTGCAATTTAGGGAAGGGCCAGGCGGCCCCTCTCTAAACTACAAACTCCAGGATGTTGAAAGTGGAATCGTAGCGCTATAATAGTCTAGTGCAGAAATGGCCTATGGCTCTGGAGAGTAGAATTTGAATCCCCATTCAGCCATGGAGAGCCACTGGGTGACCTTGGACAAGTCACACTCTCTCAGCCTCAGAGGAAGGTAAACGCAGCCTCCCCTTTGAACAAATTTTGTTAAGAAATCCCATGATACAGTCACCTTAGGGTGGCCATAAGTTGGAAACAACTTGAAAGCACACTACAATAAAATGTGGAAAAAAGACAAAAGTTAACTTTCTAAGATTGGTGGGAGTTGCTTTACAAAGGGTGCAATGCTCAGAATATACTGATTGCTGCTCAGACTTGGGGCGTCTCATTTCCTTCTCACCTCATTATTTATAAGTTCCACTACCATTTTCTGAGCAAATACTGTTACCAAAGCAAAGATTTCATGCATCCACAAAGTTTAGGACATAATAAATTTGCTAACCTATAAAATGGTACAAGATTCTTTTGTTTTTTTGTAGAAGTATGAAAACAGGCCCATTTTCATCTGTGAACTGTGAAGGATATGGGGCAATGGAGTCCACAATCCTCTCAATTTCCCAAAGTGGATTTCCAGGAAGTCTCACATACACAGCTACAAGTAGCCCCCCACACACATACACACACACACAGACAGACACGCAGACACACACACTTTTTCCTTTGCACCAGCAAATGGGTGAACCAGATTTGACCCTTAGGATGCCAGGAGACCATTCAGCCATTGGATCATCCTAACCATGACAGATAATTCTGTTTAGAGCAGAGTGGAGGCGGGGAAGGAAGGAAACTTGAGAATTGAAGTGAAAAGGTACGGAAATTCAAACAAAATAACACTTTAAATAGAAAAGCAGAGGACAGGATGAAGCGGAGTTGTTGGAACTGTACATCTCCCCTGACCCAGACTCCAAGACTTTTGTCCAAAGCCTCTCCTTCACCATTTACTATGACCATTTATCAAGACAAGGAGATTGCAATTTGAAGAGTGTAAATCACAAACTCTTTGTTACTGCAGTTTTTAGCCAGACTTGGGGGGCACCAGATATCGTTTTGATATCAATAATTTGGCCTTCCTTACCCATTCCTTCCCACATGCTTGTGAGCCCCCCGGACAAGCACGCAAACAGGCTCAGTCGCCAATCACTGCAATATTCAACAACAATACAGGCAGGCCAGAAATAGCCAAACTGCCGCTTCAGGAGACCTCAAGGCAAGTACCCTCATTATGTATGCATGCTACTTACAAAGAACTCCCTGCCCCGAGCAGGCAGCTTGATGAGCCGAATACTCAAGCATCAAGCACTCTGCGTTTGCATACTGGCTACTCTATTGACAATTCAGACTTAACTCAATCATGCTAAATTCTGACCTTTCGGAGGCTTTGTCTCCAGCCCAAAACTCATTGTTTTCCCCAAGAACAGACTAGCCTGTGGCTGCAATTTTCCCTATAAGAACCTCTGACTTTGAGGGCTTCCTTGGATCACTCTCGACTTCCATCCCGCCTTGTTGCCGCTTTGCTCGGCAAGCCTTCCCCTCAGTCCCACATATTGAGAACCTCCATACCCACGAACTCTATCTTCAGACTACCCAGGCTTCAGGACAGGTGCAGTACTTCCCATACCAAAAACCTCCTCTCAAAATCCCCCTATCCAACTCCAACCTTTATTTCTATAGTTATCTGTGTGAGTAAGTTGCATACACTTGTTTGACTGTATTTTTAATAAAAACACCAATTATTATTTCACATCTGTTTGCCCTTTGACTCGGCCTGACCCCGTAGACGCTGGGTAAAAGATTTCGCTACGTTACCCTACCTCTCACATTGCTAACTTGTGCTCTCTGACTAATTTCCCCAACTTATAATTTGAAGAGCATTTAGGTGTCCCTCACAGGACCCCCAGAAATCAGGGTAACATCTTGTTCTGAAATATTATTTGAAAAGTGAAGGAGACTGATCACAAAAACATTAGGAAAACAAAAACACTTTCTGTGAATTCCTGCCTGGACTAAACTCCCCTGCTAATTAAGTAAAATCCTCTTGTCTAGAATGTTCAGGAGGATGGCAAAGGGGAAACAGGGCTTTTGTGGGTGTGGCTCCCAAACTTTGGAAAGAACCCATACAATGTGAAAGCCAGAATGGTGTAGTGGTTTGAGTGTTGGACTATGACTCTGGAGACCACGTTCAAATCCCCCCTCAGCCATGGAAACCCACTGGATGACCTTGGGAAAGTCATAGTGTCTCAATCTCAGAGGAAGGCAAACCTCTTTGAACAAATTTTGCCAAGAAAACCCCATGATAGGGTCATCATAAGTCAGAAACAATTTGAAGGCACACAATAACCCCAGTGTATCTGTCCTTGCTTTGAGGGTAGGAGGGGAAAGCTCTTCCCAATTTATTCTTTCTAGTGTCCCTCTTTTTGTGTGTTGTACCATTTTCCTCACTTGATCCTTGTAACTCTCTTCTTTTTCACTTGTCTCTTCCTCATATTCACCCCTGCTCTTCTGTTCTTAATCCTCCTTGTCAGTGTTTTGTTTTTCCAGATTTGTTTTCCTTCTTGCTAGGTTCTGTTTTCTTAAGTTTCTACTTTATGTTTTTATCTACCTTGTTTGTGTGTGCATGTGTCTGTGTCCTTCCTTCGTCTTATTTCTTTTCACTCTTCATTCTCTGCACATATCTGTGATTTCTGTTTCTCTCTATCTTTTCCTGAAGTATCATAGAATCATAGAATTAGAAGAGACCCCAGGGGTCATGAGTCCAACCCTCTGCTATGTAGGAACACCCATCAAAGTATTCCCGACAGATGGCCATCCAGCCTCTGCTTAAAAACCTCCAAAGAAGGAGACTCTACCCCACTTCAAGGCAGCATATTCCACTGCCAGACAGCTCTGACTGTCAGGAAGTTCTTCCTGAGGTTCAAGTGGAATCTCCTTTCCTGCAGCTTGAATCCATTGCTCCTTGTCCTAGTCTCTGGAGCAGCAGAGAACAAGCCCGCTCCCTCCTCAACATGACATCCCTTCAAATATTTAAACTTGGCTATCATGTCCCCTCTTAACCTTCTCTTCTGCAGACTAAACATACCCAGCTCCCTAAGCCGTTCTTCATAGGGCATGGCTTCCAGACCCTTCACCATTTTGGTCGCCCTCATCTGGACACGTTCCAGCTTGTGAATATCCTTCTTGAATTGAGATGCCCAAAACTGGACACGTGTTAATAGTTCAGCTCCATATCCCCCCCCCTTTTTCTTTCTGTATTTCTCTGGAACTCAACCAAATCAGACTCCTCCATAACTATTTTTAACGTGGGTATCAATATTGGCAGGCAGGTTGCTATCAATTTTGCCAACTTGAAGGTGTGAAGACATGTTAAAAGACACAGGAGTACACATATACTGTTCTGGAAAGAAAATGTAAAGCATGTCTATGTGTCATGCTGGACATATAAAGGATCTCCTGATGCAAAACCTTGAGTTAGGGCTCCAAAGTCAGGTGATCTCATTTTCTGATGACAATAAATTATTTAGTGTGGTGAGAAAACAAAGAGATTTTAAAGAATTCCAGAAAGGGATCTCTCTAAACTAAGAGAATGGACTTCAAAAAGTGGTAAATGAAAATTCAGTGAAAAGAAGTGCAAAGGATTCATCTTGGAGGGGAAAAAAATCTCCATATGTGTACTGATGGGTTGCGAGCTGGTAGCAATTAACCAAAGGATCTAGATATCAACTCATGGTTGAGATCTGTGTAAAATGTCCACTTAATATGTGGCTGCTGTGAAGAAGAAGAAGAAGAGGAGGAGGGTGATGATGACAAGAATAGGTGGTGGGGAGAGTAGTAGCGGTCACAGCAGCAAATTCCAAGTTGAGCATAACTAGAAAAAGAATAAGAAATAACATTGCCAAAAGCTCAGTGCCCTTATATAAATCTATGGTGCAAATACTGAGTACAGGTCTGGTTGATGTACTTTAAAAAAGAAGTTGTAGAAAAGGAAAAGGTGCTGAAAAGGGCAATAAAAATGACCGAAGACCTGGAGCAGCTCACCTATGAAGATAGATTGCAATGTTTGGGGCTGTTTAACTCGGGAAAAGGTCAACTAACAGAAGACTTGTCAGAAACTATATTTTTATATGTGGAAAGAAACAAATAATTATCGCCCAGTCAGCCTGACATCAGTACCTGGAAAGATCCTGGAGCGGATCATCAAACAGTCAGTTTCTAATTACTTAGAAAACAATGCCGTAATTACGAAAAGTCAACATGGATTTCTCAAAAATAGGTCATGCCAGACTAATCTTATCTCTTTTTATGATAGAGTTACTTGCTTGACAGATGAAGGGAATGCTGTGGACATAGTATATCTTGATTTCAGTAAGGCCTTTGACAAAGTTCCCCATGACATTCTTGCAAAGAAGCTAGTAAGATGTGGACTGGACAGGGCTACTGTCAGGTGGATTTGTAACTGGTTGACTGACCGTACCCAAAAGGTGGTCACCAATGGCAGATTCTCATCCTGGAGAGAAGTGACTAGCGGGGTGCCACAGGGTTCTGTCCTGGGCCCGGTGCTGTTCAATATCTTCATTAATGACTTGGATGACGGAATAGAGGGCATGCTGATCAAATTTGCAGATGACACCAAATTGGGAGGGGTTGCTAATACGACTGATGACGGGATCAAAATTCAAAAGGACCTGGACAGATTGGAGAGCTGGGCCAAGGCTAACAAAATGAATTTCAACAGAGAGAAATGTAAGGTCCTACACTTAGGCAGAAAAAATGGTATGCAGAAATATAGGATAGGGGACACGTGGCTGGCTAACAGTACGTGTGAAAGGGATCTAGGAGTCTTCATAGACCACAAGCTGAACATGAGTCAGCAGTGTGATGCGGCAGCCAAGAAGGCCAACGCAATTCTTGGTTGCATCAATAGGAGTATGGTGTCTAGATCGAGGAAAGGTATTGGTACCACTTTATTCTGCATTGGTTAGACCTCATTTTGAATACTGTGTCCAGTTCTTGGGCACCCCAATTCAAGAAGGATATGGATAAGCTGGAGCAGGTCCAGAGGAGGGCAACCAAAATGGTGAGGGGCCTGGAAGCCATGCCCTATGAGGACAGACTTAGAGAGCTGGGTATGTTTAGTCTGCAGAAGAGAAGGTTGAGAGGGGACATGATAGCCATGTTTAAATATTTGAAGGGGTGTCATGTCGAGGAGGGAATGGGCTTGTTTTCTCCTGCTCTTGAGACCAGGACAAGGAGCAATGGATGCAAGCTGCAGGAGGGGGGATTCCCCTGAACCTCAGGAGGAATTTCCTGACAGTCAGGGCTGTCCAACAGTGGAATGTGCTGCCACAGAGTGTGGTGGAGTTTCCTTCTTTGGAGGCTTTTAAGCGGAGGCTGGATGGCTACTTGTCGGGAGTGCTTTGAGGGTTTTCCTGCATGGCAGGGGGTTGGACTGATGGCCCTTGTGGTCTCTTCCAACTCTACATTTCTATGATTCTATGATTCTATGATTCTATGAAACGTATAAAGCTATGTATTTCATATCATTCTTGAGCCCAGTCATGCACTGAAACCAAATGGTGGGAGATTCTGAACGGATAAAAATAAATACACAGAGGATTATTAAAGTATGCAGTTCACTTCCCCAGCATGTAGAGATGGTAGTCAACACTTGTGGTATATGGGCCTGTCAATGGCTACTGGTCGGAATGCCTACTTGCCACCTCTAGTATGTGAAGCAGTATGAGTCTGTATATCAGTTAGTGGAGAGCACAAGATGGAGGCCGCAGTTGCACTCATGTTCTGCTAGATGGCTTCCTACAGAGAACTGGTTAATTGCACTGTGAACAGTGTTCTGGAGTAGATAGTTCCTTAATGGAACTTTTTGTATTGTTCAAAAAAAACAAAACAAAACAAAACAAAAGCCATTTCTGCACTAGACTGTTATAGCACTATGATTCCACTTTCAACATCCTATGGAATCCTGGGGTTTGCAGTTTCAGGAGGGGCCAGGCGCCCCTCCCGAAACTGCAAACCCCAGGATTCCATAGAATGTTGAAAGTGGAATCATAGCGCTATAACAGTCTAGTGCGGAAATGGCCAATCATGAAAATGAGATTCTAAAAGAATTCTTAGAACTAAACAGAAAAATCAGAACTGTAAAAAAAAACTGCTTATGCAGAAATGACATTTTGGGATGAGAGAGAACCTCTTCCTAGTCAAGTTACTGAGTAGCAGAAAGACTTCCTTTTTCTTTCTTTCTCACATAGCCTAACTGAAAACAAGAGAAAAAGTGTAAACGTGCCAAAAGAAAGGTAGGAAAAGGGAATCCCCATGTTTGGGTTTCTTTCAATATAGTCTTTATACCATTGCATTTTTTCCTGCAACCCACCTTTAATCGGTGCTGCTACAGACTCCGTATGCATTGATGGATCAGGCTGTATCAACTGGAGTATAAAGTAAATAAATAAATAAATAAATAAATAAATAAATACTGCAGTGATGTTAATTTCCAGAGGACTGCTTGCCAGGTGGGGGACTCTCTTTCATTACAGATTTCTGAACAGAGATTGGATGGCCACCTACCACAAATGCTTTATAGTGGATTCCTGCACACTGACAGTGGGTTTGACAAGATGACTCTTGGTATCTCTTCTAACTATGATTCTTACAAGCATAATGTTCTTACGAATTCTTACAAACCTAATTACTTAGATCTGAATGAACAATGTCTCAAAGCCCTAAAATATTGAAACTAGCTCCAGGGCATATGAAGATTACAAACATAAAGTACAAGAAGAAACATGCTGTGTGAATGCTACTTACTCAAAGATGATTCTGAGGCCATTTCCGCACTAGACTGTTATAGTGCTATTATTTCACTTTCAACATCCTATGAAATCCTGGGGTTTGCAGTTTAGGGAGGGCCCAGGATGTTGAGAGTGGATAATAGCATTATAACAATCCAATGTGGAAATGGCCTGAGTTGCAATGCTATGGAAAGCCAGTCTTCTTCAGCTTTCTCATTAGCATACAAACTAAACATGGCTGCTGCAATCCCCCAACCCATTTGTGTACTCCAGGAAGTAAGAATATCTTTGGCTCAATGAAACAACCAAACACCACAGATATTTCCTCAGGTCACAGAGAACAGGATAGTCTCTATCCTGATGTGATTTGGAATCTCCACTCAGTACATCATAACAGCTGTCATAGAGGTCACAGTTAGGGGAAGGGCAGCTTATTTCTCCTGTACATTGTCAGTCAATCAATCATCCTCAACCAGAAAGATTCTTACAAGCATCATGCATACGTCAAAGCCCCCTCCATGTGGTCAGTTAGTTTACTCCCAAGTAAGTATAACAGCTCTCTTGGGTTCTTTTTCCCCTTTGATCATTTAATACATTTCTGGCTGATAATTCCTATGAGGTTTCAGCTATCTAGGAGTCTTAGTGGTCAAATTTAGCCTATTTTAGAGAGGCTCAGCACCCCCCCAACCCAGTCTTGTTGGAGGATTTAAACCTCTCTGGGATGTATAACGTCAGTATCTATACCTCTCTCTCCCTTCCAAATGTTTAGCACATTTCTTGTTAAATGCTGGCATAATTTAGCATGTTTCTTGAGTCTCTCTCACTATCTCTTAGTTTACAAACTTCCAGCAATGTTTGTCCTTTTAATTTATTTATTGTATAGTGCTCAGTGCCTGGGGCACCTTATCATTATGTATTATGTCAGTTTCACAATCCACCAGGTGTTACTGACTGGAGTCTTGGACCATCGGTGATTTGGATTCTATCCCATAATTTAGGAATGGGCAAGGTATTGTTGGACAAAGTGGCATGTTCCAAGAAGTGTCACTTTTTGTAATCGTGCTCTTGTGATTCTATCTATGGAAATTTCATTCAAACATTTTGTCAGTCCATCTAGAATTATTGCCAGAGCACCTATCACTGCTATACTGGAAAAAGGAGGAGAAGGAAGAGGAGAAATAATTGTTATTGTTGTCACTACACATGTTTGGTAGTAAATTCCACTGAACTCAGTAGATAGGAATAGGACTAGGTCCATAGCCAGGGCACCAGGATGAGAATGATGCAGAAGTGGGCTTGGTATTTTTTGAGATTATTGTCTGCATAGAGCTATTGTTTTAAAGGGGGGGGGAGGCAGCAATTGTCTTTAATCTCCCCCCAGGTTTTGCCAGTTGTTTGAGTGCTATCTACAAAACTGAACTTCCTATTAAATTGAACTAACAGCAATTAGCTTGAAAGTATGTTTCTTTTTATTATTATTTTTATTTTCTAGTTTTGTAGAATTTGTCCAAGCCAAAATCCAGCAGAATGTGACGATACTCTGAGACAGCCTCATGAAGCACTGTAAGCATTACTAATATGATAAACACCATGAACACAAATTGGCAAGACTGGTAGAGCAGGCAGTGATTAGAGGCTTGCTTATCCTGCGGCCTGCCCTGCCAGTCAGTACAAAATGTAAAGTGTGCGATGCTGCTGATGCATTCTTTTAAAAAGAGAGAGAGAGAGAGAGAGAGAGAGAGAAAGAAAGAAGGAAGGAAGGAAGGAAGGAAGGAAGGAAGGAAAGAAAGAAAGAAAGAAAGAAAGAAAGAAAGAAAGAAAGAAAGAAAGAAAGAAAGAAAGAAAGAAAGTGATGCTGCTGATGCATTCTTTTAAAAGAGAGAGGAAGGAAGGAAGGAAGGAAGGAAGGAAGGAAGGAAGGAACAGATTCTCCTGGTTTTTGCAATAGGAGTGTGGAATGACCCTATGTTAACAAATGGCTTGTTTTCACCTACACAATTGGTACTTCCATAGAAAATGGTGATCACTGGGGATTTTGGCACACAATGGCCACATTTTTTTTCTTTTCTTTTCCAATTGTAATCCCCCCTTTAGCTTTTCAATTCTGCAAACAAAGCAAAAAACTCTTCTTATAAACAATGCTTTGCACTGGTGTTTTCTGGGCCAGAGCTGTGGAAATTATGTAGAACTAAAAATCTAAACATGCCCTAAGATGGAAAGAGCTAAAAATGTGAGGACATTTCAAAAGTATTGAGACAGTCTCTCTTGTCCCATTTCATTTGACGGAGACCTGGATTGTTGAAAGGAGGACATGTGGGTGGGCACATAAAACCTTTGACTTATTATTACTATTGCTAACATGTGCCCAGGGGAAATCACAGTGAAAGGTAGCAGTGGCTAATGATAAGGAGGAATACATTCACCCACACATGCATGAATGTACCCTATTTATCAGTCTGAAGGTGGGGGGCACAGAGCAGGACAGAATCCATTGGACAACCCATTGCACAACAGGAATTGCCCCAAAGAATGGGCCACCATCCACCACATATCCACATATTTATGAGAGCAGTTAAATAGGAGCAGTTCTGGTTACCAAGGCTCCACACTCTATTCCCTCCCAGCCTTCCCAGCTAGGCAAGTGTGTGTGTGTGTTCTAAAAGGTGCCTTTTCCCACTGTTCTGACCAATTCAAACATCAAGCAAGAGGTCCTTTCCTCATCAGTACACTTTCAAGTCAGGAAAGTACAGGGTCATCTGCTAATTTTCTATAAGCCAAATGCCTGTAAAAGGAATGGCAGGGGGTGGGGAAGTGCATATATGTGGGTGTAGGGGAACAGGGCCCCATCTGTCTTTGGGCAGAGTCAGCCAGCTGCCTCAGGTAGTAAGTGTTGGAGTGGGGCAACAGGGGCAGTCTACTGCCAATTCCTCCTGAGCCCCTGGCCACCCCCTTCTCAGAGCACAGCCTGTCCCAACCCCCCTCT
This sequence comes from Iguana delicatissima, assembly GCA_948472985.1. Classification (NCBI taxonomy): domain Eukaryota; kingdom Metazoa; phylum Chordata; class Lepidosauria; order Squamata; family Iguanidae; genus Iguana; species Iguana delicatissima. Next base: position 353,490 of record CAOKZL010000855.1, read on the forward strand.
TTCCCTTCTACCTTCAAGTATTAGAATATACTGTCCTGCTGCTGGTGTTCAAGGGAGCTTGGAAAAAATGGTTCTTTGGAAAGGAGACGGTACCTACCTTGTAGTGGAAAATGCCTCTGCACACATGCAGAACATACTTCCAAAACTACTACAAGAACTCTGGTGAATTTCAATATGAGATATGGCAAATTGATGCCATCTTCAAGTCAGAAAGATGAGATTTGTAGTTTGTTTTGTGATACAGCATGCCCCTTTTATAGAAACAAAATAACAAAGCTGAAAATCATAATCAACTCATAATAATTTAGTCAAATTGATGAAAAAGTATCTTCAAAGTCCAGCCCCTTGCTGAAATAGTTATCCACATCCCCTGGTGTCAACATATGTAATCTGGACTTATGCTATTTCCACACTAAATTGTGATAGTGCTATTATTCCACTTTGAACATCCTATGGAATCCTGGGGTTTGTAGTTTAGGGAGGGGCCTTTGAGAATTCCATAGGATGTTCAAAGTGGAATAATAGCACTATCACAATTTAGTGTGGAAATTGCATTTGTTTTGCATAAATGAGGACCAACTGAGCTGCAAAGTGACATTCCATCTAGTTCAGTGGTTCTCAACCTGTGGGTCCCCAGATGTTCATGGACTTCAGCTCCCAGAAGCCCCAGCCACTATGGTCAATGCTCAGGGCTTCTGGGAGCTGAAGTCCACGAACATCTGGGGACCCACAGGTTGAGAACCACTGATCTAGTTAGTAACAAGCCATACATTACAAGAAAAGTTAAGGAGGAGAGGGGAAACACCAGGCTAACACTCAGGCCCTTTTCGCACTGCGTTTGCCATGCAAAAGGGCCCCTGGAGCATCGCACAACTGCAAGGAGTGGTCCACACAACACAATCGCACAACGTTCCAGGGGCTGGCAGGTGCCGATTGCACACTATTTCATTTTCGGCTTTGAGCCGAAAATGGTGTGTGATCCCTTATTGCTCCGGGGCCTCGAGCGCTCTTGCTGTGCGTGCGGAGCTCTGGAGCCACGGCGCTCGCGCTTCCTGCCCCAGAGCAGCCTGGGAAAATCCCAGGCTGCACTGCAGAAGGAAGAGGAGGGGCTCTTGCACTACCTGCTTGTGAGCAGGCAGCAGCTGCGGAGCTGAAGCAACAGGGACACAAGAGTCTCTCACAAGAGGCTGCTAGCGCAATCCCCGCACCCCAGCTCCGCAAAAAGGTGAGTTGCGGAAAGGGCCTCAGACAGAGATACACAGCACAGACTTTTTTCCCCCAAATCAGTTCCAGAGAAACAGACAATGCCAACAGATCTGGGCAAGGAAAACTGTGCATCTCAGCTCCTTCCTGCTGCTGCAGGATTTCAGCAGTAAGTTTCCAACAGCCTTCCATCAATACACTCTCCCTTCTTGGCACAAATAAAGCCTGGCCAAAGCTTCTTTCCTGACATCTACACAATTTTTATCATCCTAAAAACTCTCTCAAACTAGGATCTAAGCAAGGAAGAAATGTGTATGGTTGATTGCTTGGGTAAGCAACAGCTATTTTTTTTTTTTAATGCAGGAGTAGCTGTGCTGACCATAAAACAAAATCCAAAGTACACATTATGGTGATAACCTTTATTAGGCCAACCAGAAGGTGCAAAATTCATTGTGCTAGCTTTCAAAGCCCACTGGCATCCTCATCAGGCCAAGATGGTAAAACATTACGGAGGGGAAGAAAAAAGATGTTTTAGAGCCATGTGTCTGCAGCCAGCTTGTTTTTCATGATTTAGAGAGACGCTGGCCATTTTCACACTAGACTGTGATAGTTCTATTATTCCACTTTCAGCATCCTATGGAATCCTGAAGTTTGTAGTTTAGGGAGGAGCCTTTGAGGCCCCTCCCTAAACTGCAAACCCCAAGATTGCATAGGAAGTTGAAAGTGGAATAATAGCACTATAACAGTCTAGTGCAGAAATGGCCTTTGAGATAGAATATTCAGCCACATCTCCTTCTCCTAAAGGCTGAGGTAACTGGGAAGAAAAGCAGTATAAGAAGATGACGACAGTGGCAAGAACAAGAAGAACTTTTATTTCCCTTTCACCTTTTTCCTCGTTTAAGACTCAAAATGGCAAACAACTAATTAAAAAGCACATTGTTAAAATTTCACAAGATATAAAAGTTAAATCAAGATTAAGCAATCAAAAAATTAAAACCAGATTAAAACATGCATCATTAATACACACAGATACATCGGCACAACAATTAGCAAGGTCCGGCACATTGTTTAGGTAAGAAGGGCCTTACATAATCAATTGTCAAATGCCTATTGAAACAGAAAAGTCTTTGCAAAAAGACAGTAGGGAAGGTGCCAGTCTAACTTCTCTAGGAAGGGAGTTCCAGAGCTTGCGGACAGCAACTGAGAAGGCCCTCTCCCATGTTCCCAGCAGGGGCACCTGTGAGGGTGGTGAGACAGAGAGAAGAGCCCGCCCAGCAAATCTCAAAGCACAGACTGGTTCATAAGGGAGAATATGTAAGGGAGAACCTGGGCCTGGGCTGTATAGGACTTTATAGTAAACCAGTACTTTGAGTTGTTCCCAGAAATGGGCTGGCAGCCAGTGGAGCTGTCGCAGCAAGGGAGGTGTGTGTTTGCTTTCTCCTTTTGCAGTCACATGGTGCCCCCCATTGAGATCTGGATCTGTTCTCTGACTATATGAGGCCTTAGGTCTCTGTATTGTCAAGTAAACTCCCAGTGTGTTGAGAGGAAAAGTAACTGGTTGTTGCAACAGGAAGCTGGGATTTTGTTTCCCATTCCCTTTCCTGTATAGTCTCTTATGTCTTTTTGGTTTCATCTTGACACTCTGACTCTGATGAGTTGCAATAAGCTGACTGGAAGTGTACTAATGCTGTATGTCCCTGCTTAGAGGAGTGTGTGATGTTCCTGCATGTGCATGTGCTTCTGTTGGCCATTTCCGCACTAGACTGTTATAGCGCTATTATTCCACTTGCAACATCTTATGGAATCCCGGGGTTTGCAGTTTTGGGAGGGGCTAAGCATATGAATTCCTGCACAGAGATTTGAAAACAGAAGAAGAAGGGTGTGTGGCTGTATATGCAAATTTCAGAAGAAAATATATAGACTCAAGAAGTCACTAGTATATGGAGGACAAGAATACATGAAGTCCACAAAAAAAGACTACAACACTTCACTGCAAGTAAAGAAAATCCCTGTCTATAAGAGGTGAAAGAGGCCATACGCAGATGGCCTGAAGATTTCTTCTGATCAGGATAGGAATGCCTATGAAATGATGACGGCATGACCTCAGGATTTTGAGACGAAAGACCTGTGAAACACACTAACTGAGAACAGAAAGAGATGCTGAGGGAAGTTATCTTAAGAAATAATAGATTAACATTTTGGAATGAAAGACGCCAGGCAATAGGTTCTCCTATAGAACCAGTTACCTGGAAAAGGCCAAAGAGCATAATACACCACAAGCTGACAATCAGCAATGCAGAAAGGCAGTTGGTAGGCCATGGTACATTCGTCCTATTACAGGTCCAGCTATTTTAACAACATTAAGGATTTTGTGGTGATTTTTTTGTCAGTATCCAAATGAGGAGGGCTGGAACAGAATGAATAGAGTTGAAATAGTGTATCTCTAACTGGGGCTTCCAGCAGCACCTGGATGTCACTTGAGAGGATGTGTGGATGGAAGGAGATTGAACTGGAGGTAATCCTGACTGGAGGCAGCTCAGACAGAAAAGGTTCCAGTGACAACCTGATTTTGTTTGGAGGAAGAAGTCTCATCAGTTTGTCTAGCAGGAAGCAGAAGTGATGTAGACTGGAGTCGACTGACTTGGACTCAAGTCAGACTTAATTCATTTCAGTAAGTCGACTCGGATTTGACTTGGCAAAAATTACACACTGACTTGCCTCACCTTGAGACTTGAATATTTTTAGTGACTGATTTGCTGCTCTTGGTTCAGTAACATAACACATTCATCCAGGAACCTTACAACTTACTGGTCACATGATGATCTGCCTCAAACCCAAAGTGTGGACATATTTTTCAGAAGGAACAGCAAATTGGTTAAGCAACAGGCTTGAAGTGGAGTTGAGGTCTGCTCAGTGTCCTGTCCCTGCTACATATAGGAGGAGCTTTCTAAAACTTTTCCTAAGAGCAGAAGGCAAGACTTGTGTCCGGAGTGCAGGGCACATATCTCAGAGGGGAACAGAAAATGTGTTATGCAATGGGCTTGAGGAGGAAGGATCCTTCCTTCTAAAGTTCCTGAAGTTTCAGTAATGGGGAACAAGAAAGATCCTATTCCTCACTTCTGAAAAAGCCTCCAGCTTTGCATATGGGAAGAAGAAGGATCCTATTCCCCACTTCCAAAGCTGCAGATGGCAAAATCACAAAAGTAGAGGGCTGACTCTACTTAAATTATTATAACTGACTTTATTCGACTCTGTCCAGAAATTCTGGAATACAGGTTGGAGCATAAAGTTGGCTCCCAGACGTGAGACTTGACTAAAGACTTGACTTGAAAGTATCTTGCAAGGACTTGAGACTTGACTTGAAACTTGAAGTTAGAGACTTGAGACTTGACTTAGACTGGGAGCAAAAGACTTAAATACATCACTGGGAAGCAAACTTCTGTAATGCCTTCTTTAATAAAGATGGAGTATGTGGTAGCTGTACAAATCAGTCAGAAAATAATCTGACTGTGGGATTTGTTCATGGATTTATGCCAAGAACTGAACAGACCTACACAAAGCTTGGAAAGCAATCAAGCCCTTACTGTTTTTGTCCAAATGGAAAGAACCATTCCTAGGACCAAGTGTGTAGATTTAATGCATTAATTTAGGAAAGAGATTCACAGGCACACGAGTTTACAGGCCCTCACTTCTGCCCTCCAGATGATAAAAGTGCAAATGTGCAAAATTTTGTCAAGAAAACACCATTGTATGCTGTTAAATAGATCAACCTATTGGGTTAATTGCTTATTGAAAAGAGGTGTTGGAATAAGCAACAGTCATCCAGTGAATTGACTGAAAAATAACAAGTTGGGAAGTCACCAAATGGTTAATACATGGTGGAATAAAAAGCCAGGGTGAAATTTTACTTTCTCTTCTTGTGTTATCCCTTTTGGTGTTGGTTTTGTTTTGATCTCGTTTTCATTTCACATTTACCTTCTATCCCTTGATTCAGGTGTAACAAGAAGATTCCTGATATTCTTAAGGTAAATGGTATTGGGTAAAATTTTCTCCTGGATGCCAAGACAGAACCTTTCAGTTTCTTTCCTTTCTGCCTCTGTAGTTGGAATGTGAACTTGGAGCTGTTATACTGATAGCTTTCCACTGTCACTGTTCCTGAGAGATCTCCTGCTAGTGTCACCTTCCATTATGGCTGCTGCTGCCCACTAGCAGTTTGGCACCTTCAGTCTGATTCCTCAGCAAAAGGCTCTCAGACTTAGGAAACCCTACCAGCAGCAGTGCTGGCAGTGACAGAGCCTCTAGTCTCACAGGAGCACATAACCCCACCACCACAGTAAGATAGTGCCATGGTGTGGAAAGGGCACAGGACCAACTTCCTAGTCTTTTCTGATCTCTTAAGTATTACTGGCTTAGGACATCACACCCAACAGTGCCTTGGGTATACATATGAGCTGTTTGACAATGGAATCAAGTCCCTAAGCAGGTGGTGGACAGGCTGCATATTTAGAGACTGCACAGGTAGCTGCTGGGGATGCTCTAGGTGGAGTTCCTGTGTTGAGCAGGAGATTGGCCTATGCAGACCCTCCCACCTCTATGATTCTAGCTTTGAGCTGGGCAGGAGTCATTGACATTGAACAGAAGACAGTCTCCTGGATGTGTAAATGTATGATTTAGGAAATAGACAAAGCTGATTATGAGGTGTATGTGGCCAGTTACTTATTCTTTTGCATTTTTAAAAACCTATAGATGGTACTGCTATACTTGACAGTGTCCTCCATGCACAGGAGGCTTTGAGATGGACAAGATTAATTGACATCTCATAGAGGAAACATACATCTGACTGTATAATCTGAGGCATAACAAAGTGGTATGCACAGCACCAGTTCCTTATACATTTATATCTGTTTTGGCTGCTATTGTCATCCTGAGCCACCCTTGACAATGTCCTGTACAAGCAGAAAGCTTTGGGCTGGATGCGATACAGTGCTATGGTGTGTGTGTGGGTACATATTCAGTGTGGCAATTTTTTTTTAATTGTTAGAGCTTGAAAATATTTTTTTAAAGTGTATTAGTCTGCCATTCGTTATTATTTGAAAGTTTGCTGTTCAGTGCAATGACTGATCTGTTTCTAGGGCCATTTCTGCACTAGCCTGTTATAGTGCTATTATTCCACTTTCAACATCCTATGGAATCCTTTGAGGGGCTTTTGAGGCCCCTCCCTAAACTGCAAACCCCAGGATTCCATAGGATGTTGAAAGTGGAATAATAGCAGTATAACAGGCTAGTGCAGAATGACCTAGGTTTTGCACAATGAGAAAGTGGAAATTATTAACCAACTTCAGTGTCATGAAGCACAGATCTCTGCCTCAAAAGAAAAGCAGGAATACTAGCTCCGCTCTCCCGCATGCATTAGTGTTGCTGGATCAGGATATGTGCTAGTCTAGCACTATGACTATACTTTTGTCCAGAGAGGAACTGAACTTAACGACAATCTGAAACATACCTTTTCTGCACAGTCTACTGGATTCACTCATTTCTGATGGAAGCCCCTGTACAATCTTCTGGTTTTTCTCCCACTTCCCCATGTTTGCAATACTAGGGCAGAAATGGACATTTCCAGTGATTGGTTCTAAAAATTAGAAGTGTTGAGACTGAAAGCTATTTAGAAGCCCTGTCCCCTAATCCGAGATAGATGAGCAGCAGGCTCAAAGGTGCCTCCGAAATCAGGTTCTAGTACAAAGCTGTCTTTCCAGTCTAAGCCCTGCTTTCTCCTTTCCACCTTATCCTCTATCTAGATCTTGTTAGTCCAGAATTTTGGGTGTTTTGGCCTGGGCTGCAGATAAAGCATGCTGCTACCTTTCCTCATCCTCCTGCAAGGTATGCTGTGTGAAGTGATGGATGCAAAGTCAAAGAGAAAATTAAGGTGTTCATGGGGAGAATGGAAAGATTTTACAGATGACAGGAATAATGGAAGAAGAAAGGGAAATTATTGTATTTGCTGGCATGTAAGACTCATTCCCCGCCCCCTGAAAAATATGGTTTCAAAATGGGGTGCGTCTTATATGTTGGTATGTCTTATATGCCAGGAAATGCAGATAACCCCAGAGGTATACTTATGAGAAAATCCCACTTAAACATTTTAGCGGAATTTTGATATAATTTCTCACTCTCTTCCTGTACCTCATTTATTCACTTCAGGAGAAATTTTTCGGTAGCCCTTTGCAGATAAGGAACTGGGGGAGAGAATATGCTGACCTTTCATTTACTCCTTCCTTCTGCTTTGTAGCTCTCAATTGCTGAAAATGCATCAAAACAGAGTCAGGGCCTGTCCAGCCCTCCCTTATTACCCTGGTACATCTGGGTCTCTCCCCCTGCCCCCCTCCATGCAGCAAAGTGAAGATGTAAGGGGAAAAGGTTCCAAATCGGATTGACACCCACCACCCCCCTTAATAAAGTTTATTATCAGCGGTCTGTAATCCTTTTAAATCCCCTGCAGCGGGGGAAGGGCTGGGATTAAAGGAGGTCAATGTAATCCCAATGAATTGGTTACAGGAGGATTTAGCTAGTAGCAGGGGAGCAGATGGCCCCAGTTCCAGCTCTGAAAAACAACCATTTTCTTTAATGATTTGTAACAAGGATAAAAGGACAAGAGAAACGGGAGCAGTAACTCTGGCATTTTTGCAGGGAGGGGGAGGCACTGAATGAGACAAGACAAGCTTTTGCCATATTCTTTAGAAAATCATGCTCTTGACATCATGAAGGGAAGGCCTTAACGTCTATGCTAATCATCCCAGCTGAAGATTATTCTGGCCTACTTCTTTGGGGTATCAAACCCGTGCCTGGCTTGTTCCAGTTCAACCACAGGAAGGTTGAGATGACTGAAAGCTCACACCTGCCAAAGACACCCACACTCTGGGAGGAGAAATCAGTCCATCAGTAAAACTGACATTTCAAGGTTCTAGCCCAGACTTCTTTCTGATTTACTAGCTTTCTTTGTCCAGGAAATTATTTGGTAAAGAATTATCCTAAAATGGTTTTACTGTAATTTGGGGAGCAATTTCCTCTGAAGTTCTTGGATTGGAACAGCCTCAATATGAATTTACATCCTCAAGACAGTTTTGGGATTCCTGTAGTAAGAGTACTCAGTATGCAATGGTGGGAAAAATCTCATTGGAAGAGCTTGCTATGCTCCAATTTTCTAAATTGCTCAACCTTTTCAGACTAACAAACATAATGTTCTTCAAAATGTTACCTGAGACCAAGTATTTGAATGCTTTCAGTCTATTTGTTTAGCCTACAGACACTGTGCAATGAACAGGGGAAATCCTGAAGTGATACAACCTATCCTATATAGAGAGCGCAATTTTTTAAAATTAGTTCCCTTTCATGGGAGATAGCCGCTTCCAAGGAAAAAAAAATTTAAAGAGAAAGTGTCAAGGACTAGCCATGACTTTAGTTTTCTACATACATTGTGATTTCATTTGTTAATGTAGATGAAATGCACCTACCAGCTTCTTTTTAAGCTTGAGGCAAATTTTGGGGGATATAATCACACACCAGCATCTTTATTTGTATCCCCCTTTTTGCCCAGCATGGGGCCCCAAAAACAATACAATTTAAAAACACAGAAATAATACATATTAAAACAGAATTAAACTGTACATTAATTAAAACAGCTAAAAAAGAAATTATAAAGAAACATTCCAAATAGTACCTAATATTCTATTGTACTCTGAGGATTTTACTGCTGGATTTAGTTCATCAATCCATAGTTGGCCAAACCTTTATTTATTTATTTATATAAATATGTGTATGTGTGCAAGCACATCAGCATCTCTTTTTGTATTTGTTGTGGCCTTTTGGTGGTACAAAAAACTCACTGATGGTGAGGAGCTTTTTTCCGGCTCTGTTTTCAGCAATGTAACATGATGCTCAATCTATTTCATGGCGAGCCATAGCGACACTGAGCTATCCTCCCTCCCCACCACCGCACTGGTCTGCCAGACAACCCTACATAATAATGCCAAGCCACAAAGCAAGCTGACCTACTCATAAAGGAGACAGAGTGCTGGTGGTATGTGGGAGCTTGGCACAGACCTGCTGTGTTTGTCAGCCCTACACTTATGTTTCTTTTGTAACACACAGGTGGCAGCTACACAGAGTAAGAGTTCTGAGGAACATTCACATTCATATGACGGTTTGTTTCACTTTGCACACTAAAACTGGAGCAGAGAGCTCCACATGCCTGCTGGCACCAGCTGCAAGAGCCAACAGAGCTTTGGTCGTTAATTCTGAATGAGTTCTGCCCTCTGGCTGTCCAATGACCACAATTTTTTTGCCGTGAAAAATGTGTTTGCCCTACTCAGAGGGTGCATGGTCTCTTCATGGTTGACTTACAAGTTCATAATGTGGTTAACAGTTTTCTCTAGACTGTACATGCTGGCAAGCAGAGGGAACTGAACCCACCTTCCCTCAAACCTCTACTTGAATCAAATAAAACTGACTTTTGCCAGAAGAAAGGATTCAAGGCTAAGAAAGAAGGCCCTCCACCACCAGCCTCCTGAGATAAACCACAACGCTGTATCATGTAACTGCTGCATGAATACACCGGGATGAAGGAAAGGCCTCACAAGCTGCACCAACTGAGGAACAGCCATACCGGGGTGAGCTCTCTGCCTAAAGCAACAGATGCCATCTCTCATGTGAAACCCACCACGTTCTTTATATATTGTGCAACAGGCAACAGGCACACACAAGCCCAAATCGGCTCCATTTTGGGGAACACCACTGTTTCAAATATAAAAGTTTTGTGACTGAGGACCAATTCATATGACCAGTGGAAGCTTCAGTTACTAGGTAAACAACTTATCACTAGTTAGATCTGCATTTCTTGACAACAAGAGATGCTTAATAGCTATTTTTATATTCTTAACATAGGAAAGTGATTGTTGGAAAAAAAAAATCCTCTCTCCCCTCACAAAAACATTCAAGACATTTCATTAGCCTTCCTGAAATTTTCTTGTGTTTCTTCAATATCTCTATGAAATTTTCATACCTTTAAGATTTCATCACAGCAAATTCAAATTTAGTCTGCAAATTCCTTTTGGGGAAAAAAACATCCTATGGTTATTGTAGTTATTTTATTTTGATTAAATGTTGTGAAATGGCTTCTTTTCTCCCCTCTTCTTCCCTGCCCTGGCCCATCATGTGCAATGCATCATGATGATAAAAATATGAAACAAAAACTGCGGTCACACAAACAAGTATTTATTAGCAAAAATAAATTTATTCCACAAACACAGAGACACAGTGACAACAAGAAAGACTGGATGTCCCTTGTATCATTCCTGTGCAGTAGCTGCAATGGAGAAATACAGAGAAAAGGCAGCAGGCCAAAATCATTTGAATCTAAAGCCCCTTTTCCGTCCCTCGCCCCCTCCCCACTTTCAAAGAAACTTCTCTTCTATAAAATACCTCAGGCTTCTGGGGTGGGAGAAAGAGGATACAGAAAAAGCAGCAGAACTATTTATTAGTACAGTGTAAAGCAAGGTAGACTGGATAATCTTCCACAGCAGCCAAGAGGTAGACTGCTGTAAAATACAGTTTTTGGAAAATACAACACACACGTATGGACAGGTGTGAGCATCAGGTAGCCTGATGTAATTAGCAAATAACTTCAGTCTGTATCCTGTTCACGTCTCCCCTCCTCTCAAAAAGGCAGTGTTCCACTAGGCCTGGCAGCAGCAACGTCCTCTCATGTGGCATAATGCCAAAGGGGCAGGGGGACAAAATTTGTGCAAGGGGCACGTGAGTATATCATCCAGGGTCCTTTCGTACTACCCAGCTATAGCACTATGATTCCATTTTAGAAGTCATGGTTTCATCCTATGGGAGGTTGTAGCTGCCAGAGAGCTCTAGCGCATCACCAAACCACAAACCCCAGGATTCCACAGGATGCAGCCATGGCAATTAAAGTACAGCGCTACAAGTGTGCAGTTTGGAAAGGCCCCCAAGTCTGGCAGTTAGGTATACTAAAAGAAAAGTAGGACCAACTTCATGGCCATAGATCCTACTCTTCACAAAATAATAAACATAAAATAAATAATTCTACATCTTTCAAGAAGTCAAACTGTTACCCTCACCACTTCCACAAACAGACAGCTAATTGGCATTCCATAGGCTGTATTTGACCTCTAGTGCTTAACCAAATTTTACATTCTTCAGGGAGAGAATTATAAGGAAGTAGGAGGGGAGAGGAATCAAGTCACAAGTAAGAGACAGAAGCAAATCCAGACATTAATATTATATCTCTTTGGGTTTTGTACATAACTACATCTCCATCAGAGCTCCAGCACTGTAAAAATCTAGTTACCACTGGGTGGTGCTAACTATATTATACAGTAGATAGTTTGTGAGGCAAAATGCATTTGTAGCTTCCAGACCATTATCTGGTGAATGGACATACACACTCAGTCCAGCAAGAGAATTCCTACTAAGGAATTCCTACTTAGGAATTACAGCGGCTAAGAAAATCTGGCTAAAAGGCACTTGCACTGTTAATGTTATGGCCTTCCTCCTAATGATACCTGAGAAAGGCTGACAATTTTTTTTGAAAATTGTTGTTCATACCACCAGCCACCAGCAGATTAATACCGAAGGCCACACAATTACCGTAGCAGACAAGGACAGTCAAAACAAGACGAGTATAGCAATATTATTAACCAGTGGCACTGGGCACAAAGGCAGGCACATCCACATCATCAGAAAAGAAAACATCAGGCTTTTTAAAGCCTCAGAACTCAAGCACTCAAGTATTATGTTAAAAGAAAAATCTTAGCTTTTAGTATTACTGGTAAAAACAGTTAAAAATAAGACTTTAAGAGTAATCTACAAGAAAGGAAAAGTCACTGTTACATTAAACATTAAAATAGCAACATCTCGAAACATACAGGAATACTTTTCTGTGCAACATCCAATCGCCTGCATCCACACTATGTGGTGCCTGATGACTGTCTGATCGTTATTTAGTGGTAACAGGGTGTCAGGCACTCAATCTTTACCTAAGGTTCCTCTTCCATATTGCTCACAGTCTAAACCAGGATTGAACAACTTTATCTAGCCCCTCACTGCTTTATTTTTACGTTTCATGGGATTATTATCTCAGGCACATTTTGGCATGGCAAATGATTGCAGGAAAAGTCAAGTCTGACCCAAGGAGTTCTTTCCCCCCCAGGAAAATATTTGTCCCCTGGCAAAGGTTCTGCTCCACTCATTCAAAAAGGTCATACCATTTGAGACCATATTCCCCAGTCTATACGTTGCATTACATTCTGCCAGTTTTATTCGTATAACCTGATCATCCAGGACAGGGTTAGATCGTTCCAGCCTTTAGATTAATGTTTGGAGATGATGAGTGCCAAAAAATATAGAGGCTACCCACCTCTGATCTAACCAATATGGTAACCAAACCACATTGGAAAAACAAGTGACAAACAGACACAGACTAGTAATGCTTGGACCAGTGAGACTTTTTCCCAGGATATTTCTCCCATCTCATTTTTTTTCAAACAGTAAGGTGGCAGCCGTGACTGAATGTAGTAAAATTGCAGCGCCACTCTGTAGCCAGACCAGAAATCATGCGAAGGAGAAACAGAGAAGGAGAACCCACTGCTGGAGCCCTACTCATGATGGGAAGAGCTTTCTGAACACTGTCAAAGCACTTCACTGCATCTGGAGAAACAGGCATATTATGATTAGCAAAATTGTAACAGCACTAATATACATTTATATAGTGCATTTCAACTGTTCAAAGCAGTTCATTTACATTAACAGAGTAATCTTTACTGTAAGTTTGGAAAGTAAGCCAGTGTTTAGAAAACATGCCTCCTGTTGCAGATAAAGGACTATGGCTGAATGAATTTGGCTTCCCAAAGCCTACTGTGTACATTTGGAAGAGAAGTGAGATTTGAATCATGGACTTTCCAAGTCACCATTCTCTTCTTTTAGCCACAGTGCTAGACCAGCTTAACAAGGCTGTAATTAGGAGCATGGGATCATAACAAGGCACTTGTGTAAAAACTAACACTTCAGCTCACAAAGAAAAAGAGAGGGAAACTAAAATAAGGGGAGTGGAGAGATTGATGCAGAAGGTGGAAAACTTGCAGTCTTTTGAGGAATGCAGCTGTGACAGTATCTGCCTATACCCTACACATTGCCTTATTTCCATCATGGATCTGACTTAAGTTCTTATTGGAAAAACAGCAGCAAGTTCTTTGACATCCACAGGGACTGGTCATATCTTATTTAAAAGCTCAATTTCAACAGCGATATAAACTCAGTAATCATCTCTGTTTCTCCATTCTGTTACTCCTTCCTTGCTTCTGTCATGAAGAAATCCAGGCGCATTCACTGTTTACCTGTGTATCCTGGGTGACATTAACCATTGTATTTTCTCTGGCATGGACCAGTTAATTCTTTAAACCAAGAATGGCGAAGGTGTAGGTCTCCAAATATTCTTCTGCTGCAGCTCTCATGATCCCCCACCACTGGCAAGGACGGCCAGGGCTGATGGAAGCTGCAGTTAAAACTTGGAGGGACACTATTTGCTCATTCCTCTTTTAAATGGGGACCCTACTACTTCTCCTCTCCACTGAGGTGACTCATAAGGTCTTGAAAAGGAAAGCTGGCTACCTGTTAATGATGATGTGGACAGAAACAGGTAGCTAAGGAGTCTTTAAAAGTCCTGAGGTAAAGGGTCTTTAGAAGTCCTGAGTTGTCTGATTAATACACTAAATCTCAACCCTGTTTTCTAGTTAAATATGCATGTTCAGTGATTCCTCTCAGAAACCAGAGGCAGTGAACCTGTACCTCAGGATCAGAGGGTCATGTCCCCAACCCAGATAAGGAAGTGTGTCCTTTTGGCAATGATGGGGGACACTGGCTAGGATGAAATCAGGGGTGAATGAAACTAAGTATATAGGTGGCAGACTGAGTAGCTGGAGAATGGTTGGGGCAAGGGGAGAGGAGAACGTGGAGGCAGGTGAACAACACCGGCCTTTTGATAGTGGGACAATGTTTGCTACAGGGTCCTGATGCTTGAGAGTTTTCACACTGGGTTGATTTATACATTCCATGCCTGGCGCTGACTGTTAAAAAAAATGCTTGTCTCTGTTTTCATACTTGGCAGTTTTCATTTCTTTATAGCCGTGGCATTCCACAAGTTCATGTCCATATGCCTTTTGCCTTTGGTCTACCAAATCTAAGAAGAAGCAAGGGTGCAGTCCAAGAGAGGCAGCAAGAAGTCCCATCCTGATTAAGCCCAAAGAGACTCCCGATGGAAGAGGCAAGTGCCAACACCGTTTGTGGCACACACATTGCAGGTACTTAATGCTTATTACCAAAATTACAACTGAAGTGGGAAGAGGACAATGCAGTTACCGTTATTATCATCATCATCATCATCATCACATCATCAGCTGCAAACACAGCAATACACACAGTGAATTTATTGAAGGTAGTTTCAAAAAAGGCTCAGAAATTTTAGAGTCCAGTTTAGTAAAAACAGATCAAGACATCTTCCAATTGATTATTTTAGACTGTGCTTTTAAATCTAGGATTCAAGAAATTGGAAGACTGAAGTTTCTTCAGGGTATTAATGGGCTCACAAATAGTTCTAGATACCAAGCATTAAAAATTCATTCAATAAGTCCAACACTATGTGGAGTCTCTTTAGTCTGGAAAAAGCAGCCTTTAAAATGATAGTTCTTTGTCTAATTAATATTGAAAATAGCCATTTTGCTGCTGCTCTCACTGGCCACATAAAACAATCTTCAAGAACTATGTTAGATGCTGATTCCCTGAAGATCTATGCTACATTTGCCTAGTGGAACCTGAATACTGTCATCTAAATAATGCCAAGTACAGGTGAAAAATTAAAAACTCTCTCTCACTCTTCATCAAATCAAATGGTCAATGCAAATACAAATCCACTCCCCTTTCTGACAGTCAGCAATTTATACTCTAAAATAGATATCCAAATGCAAACTATACCCACGACAGGCCAATTGTGATGAACACATGCCTGTCTCTGCCACTGGGTTTCCCATGATAAAGAGAAGCTCTGATTCCCATTCTTGGATCCCCCATGATACAAGCATGTACCCTTCACAACTAATGCCAAACCTACGTATTACTGTATTTGTGTATCCATAACCAGAGTACAAATTGGAGTTAAAAAGGCATCATAAGGAGGCAGGCACACACAGCTACATCCCTTAGCCACCAGCTGCGGCACTTCTTTCTCAGGCCACTGGGAAGCCTGAGCGTCCCTTGTGGTACCTCATACGCATGCGGAAGAAAGTATACATGCCCAGCAGACACATAGAAGAGAGGAAGTACAAGACAATGCACAAGCTGATGTCCAGCTGGGAAAAGCCCACTCCTAGTATGCGGAACCACTGCTTCCTCCTGAGGCCAACCCCATTCTTCTTTTCAGCCTCCTCCTCCTCCACAGCACCAATATGCTGCTGGCCACCCCAGCTCTTATGCCTCAGCCGTTCCCAAGCTGCATCAACATCAAAAGACTGCTGGCCCTCATCCTCCATCCGCACCAGGCCAATATCCCTCTTACTCCGCCTGTGCCTGCTCCCGGCCTGGCCTGCCATCTTTAAAGCCTTGCTCTTAAAGTGCTGCTCGCTGAAGGTGTCAAGATCAACAATATCTTCCTCCAGCTCTTTGGCCTTTGTGTTCATTTTGATGATACTTGGTTTACGCAGTTCTGGCAAGCCTGATCTTTCCACCCCAGATTTCCTTCTTGTTACTCTCCCACTCTCTGGCTTCTCTGTGTTCTTCTTGTCTTCCTCAAATTCCTCTTCATCTTGTCTCCCATTTTTTTCTTCTCCCCAGACCAGCCCCCGCTCATCTTCAGGGCCTCCCTCCTCAACATTTCGACCCCGTCTGACCAGAGGCCCCCTCTCACGCTTTATGAAATCCAAATAAATATTGCCCGGTGAAAAATGAGCTTTGAAGAACCTCAGGATGGCGTTCTCATCCCACATACGCCTTCCATTGATTACTATCTGGCATGACCAGCATAAATCTTGAGGAGGCCACTGGATCTTGGGGAATTTCGGGTCATCACTTGCAGTACCTAAACAAAGCCAAACAAAAAGTGAAGTTACTATCTGCCATACAATATAAACAATATTTCTAAGTAAGATTCTGGGAAAATACAAGTGAGCAACACTACAGACCAGAATGCTGGCCTATGGGCAGAACTTGGCCTCAGGAGGTCACCAGGTGGCATCCAGGGTCATGTTAAAGGTGGTGGCCAACTGGAGAGCAGCTGGAGTTGGCCTGGCTACCTGCCCGGTCTAACTGCTGAGTAGCATGCTATATGGATAAGCAGTGTTTGCCAAATGCAAGTAAGTCTGATTTGCTTTTCTGCAGAGTCACATCACAGCGTCCTTTTTAAAACAAAACAAAAAAAACCCACCTAGATGCATCAAGAAAATACTAAATTCTGCTGAAAATCCCATTTAACTTGTCCGAACTTTATTTTTGCTTTCTGCCACTGGACATTATAAGGACACCCAAATGGAAATTTTAATCATTTTTCAAAAGCAAAGAAGTAGGCCTTTATATCCTTGAAGGTAAATATTTGCCTTGCAGCGTAAGTGTGTAGTCCCCTCAGGTGACATTTTAGTGTAGTAATTATATGCTGGAGGGAAAGAGAACAGCCAGTCTCCTCTTCAGCCTTTGTGCCTCTCAGCAACAGAAGGTGGGTGGCTGAGGAAGAGGAGACAATGACCTAAGACAAGCTACACCTACTACTTCAGCAGGCCCCAAGCAACACCACAATCCACACTGCCCAGGAAGCCCTACTGGCCTCAGGAGAGTCTTTTCAGTTGGCACAGGTAGCTGCTGAGGGTGGGTGAGGAGAGGGAGGAAGGGACAGAAAACGTTCCTTTAGTGGACTGCCACTAGCTTTTCCTAGAATATAAGCCAATGTAGTTATTTGAAATATGTGTAGCCCACCTGACACTGAAGACTACGGGGCATGGATGAGGAGTCCCAGTTTAGGGGCAAAGGAGTGGTATAAATGGATATAACAACAACAACAGGTCCTCTAACCACTTCTGACTTTTGCAATCAAGTGGAAGGTTAGCTAGAAAATTTTTATGCTTTGCATGTGTTTAAACAAGCATGACTGTTTTTCTACCAGTACCCCAAAAGCACAGTCTGTATCCCACATGCAGAGTTGGTTGAGAATCAAAAACAAAAGAAGATAGTCCAGGGTACCTCTGCTGAACATTTGAAATTATGACATTATGATAGTAGTGGATGTTGGCAATAACAATTTGCCAGTTCCCAATATTCATTCATCTGTCTCCACACTTTTGGACAGATAGGTGAAGTTTCGTCAACATTCTGTTGGACCTGTTGACAGTTTCAGCATTTAACTTGCTGGTCTGCAACATTTATCCAATGGATGTGCTGATGATATTCTGAAGGAGACTTCAGCACACTTGAAATGGTTGTCACCTATCCTTGGGCTGAGAAAGTTAAGGACCAGGGGCAGAAATTACTGAAAACAAAACACATTTCAAGTGCATAGTGATGGTAGATTCTGTGCACTAGAAAGATAAAGGCTGGGGTGGAAAAAACCCAAAAGAGACAAGAATGTCTTTCTTGGGTTTTCTCAAGAATGCTCCAAGGAATCAATTCTTTTGATTTTTTGGTTAGGCCAAAGAGGGTGCTCTCTCTCTTCCTCTTTCTCTCCAGAACAGGTGTTACCCACTCCTCCCCATGTCAGAGGCGACAGGCCTAGGGAACAAAGGATTGCATCTGCATGAGAGAAACTGAGCATTTGGACAGCCGTCTAGAGAGGAGGGTCCTTCCAGGGCACGTGTCGACCTTTAGAAGGCAACACATCACCCCTCCCCAAGACAGAGAGGATTTAGCAGTTACGTCTCTAGCTAACAACGCCAGCTGCTTGTTCTTCTACCATCAAGGGCTAGAGCTGGCCCCCTATCTCTGCCTTGTCACAACTGAACTTTTGTGTCTGGCAGAGGTTAACTCTTCATGTGCACTTGTCTGCATCACATTGCTTTAATTCCTCCCTCTGTAGATGACAGAGCAAGCCCTCTTCAGCATGGTGGGTGGCAGGGCTGCCTCTCAGGTTTCTCCCCAAAATTTCAGGGTCGTCAAAGGCAAGGCAGGGAGGTTTTTTGGACTCCCAGAGCCAGCAATAAGGCATGTCAGATGTCCCATCCACAAAATCCTAACACAGCAAAAGCCACATTTTCAAAGAAAACAGACGCAATTTGTTTTTGTTCATAATGGGAGATTCACTTTTCTCTCCATCAGTCACTTGCAGCAAAATAGCAGGAAGGAGCAGGCTTTTTAAAAAAAATAAAAAAAACCTGACTCATTTTTAGTTTTTCTGTTTAGGGCACAGCTAACTGGGCCACCACTCACCTTCTGAATCAGAGTTACAGTAAAGAATTTCACCAAAGAAATCTGGAATTATAACAACTATAGTTGCAAGCAGAAAGGGAGCTACCATACAGAATTAGGTGAAAATAAAATTGACAGGGCAAAACAGGTTTATGAACAAGCTCATTCTGAAATTCTCCAACATATTTTGTACACAGGTTGTGTTGTTATTCCTTCTCAGTCCAAATTTTTACAAAAGAAAGTTTCCATGTTCTGCGTACGTACAATTGTTTGCCACAATACGATTTTCCAGGGAAAGAAAAGATACTAGTCAAATGTGTGTACACAATAATTGAAACTTGTATAATTGTTGAACCAGTCCTCAACTCAGTGTGCTCCAGATACACTGGAAAACGACTCCCATCATCTCCAGCCAGCATAGCAGTTGAGAACTTTACTTGATACATGAAACTCAGCAGGCCTAAATAGTCCAGTTACTCTGCTGTAAGCAGATAAAGGTGGAACAGTTTCCCCCGAGACAGATCACTTACTCTTAAAATGCATATTCTGAAACCAATTGCTAAATTTATCTTGCCCCTTGATGTCTTTGGCTTCTCGTCACATCACCGGTCCCTCAGGATGAAACATCTGCCTATTATTTCTTGACCCTCCTGGATGGTCACAAGAGACAGAGATTGTGCAAGTTGTAAGTCCACAACTCATAGGGGCCGTGCCAGCTGGGGGATTCTGGGCACTGTAGTCAAAATTGCTCAGAATTAAGGCTACACAAACCTAGTATCACCTGTTAAGATGGGTTGTGTGATTATGTTCCAGGTTGGTGACACACCTCTTAGTAATAAGGACAGAAGCAGCTGTTCATCTCCCTCTGTCTCTCTGTAAACTCAGGACTAACAGTCAAGGACCACTAATGTGCAAAACTCACAATGCATTTCCCAAGATACACAGACAGCAATCATCAGATACCCTGCCAGACGTAGGGCTCTTACCTGCCAGGCGATGATTGACTCTGTTGTGCCTTGACCAAAGCCAAAGAACTGCCCCATCTTTGCTATTCACTTTGTTCATGGACTCTGCCGCCATGCCTTCAAAGTGCTCTGCACACTCTCGGCAACCAAAGAAATACCGGACATATGCTCTCATTGTAGGAAGGACTTCGGAGGGTGCTAGGAAAACAGAAGAAGTGGTAGGGATGGAAGAGGGGACCATAAATAAATATTAAATAGCTGATGGTGGGGGCAGGGGGACAGATCTTGTTTATAAGAGCAACAAGAGGGGACTGCCTTTGCACTATGCTTCTGAAGAACAGTAGCTTACTCCTGATATTACTACTGCTGGAGTACATTATACTGGTCCTCTGTATTCTATATACTGCCAGTTCTGAGCAAAGCCAAATGGATTGTTCAACTGCAAAGGAATGTGGGAAAGCACAATTTGGAGTGGGAACTAAAGAGGGATTTAATTTTTCCTTTATTAGGTGCAACAAAGAAAAAAAACACAAAGGAAGGCAGGTGTTCAGGGCAAGGAAGTACATGTAGTAAGTATTAGGCACTGCTCTTCCAAACACTATGTCTGTACTGCAGATCAAATCTTGCCTCAGCCACCCTGCACATATTTCACATTCACTGGGGAGTAAGTCAAATCAGCAGACTAGGTGGTACACGAGTTTAATGCTGAAATTACTGCAGGAATAAACTACCACTGTTTGCAAGTCTAAGTGCAAATATAGCCAGCTTGTTTAGATCTACACCACATTCCCAATCACATTCATTTTCCTTTCAACAAATTCTTAACTTAAGTAACACTTCCAATATATGTACATGCTTCCTCTTTGCAGGCTCTCAAAATACAAAACTGACTAGGTGCAGTTATTTATGCAAAGTATGTCTATCCCTGTTTCCACTAGTCCAAACTGAATGAAATAGCCTGGGGCCTCTTGAGGTATCTCTGTGGGATTCTAAAGTAACTGGAGTTGTACCAGGGCAGAGTTGTGAAAGGTCCCATTCCCTAAGTAAAATTAGTCAAAAAAGAAAGGCAGAAGGGTACCGATAGTCATTACAGTTGGCCCTCCATATTTGCTAGGGTTAGGGGCTCAGGAGCCCTGCAAAAGTAGAAAAATCACAATTAATAAAGTGTGTGCGGGGGGAAGGGAGCCAAAGCATGGTGGTGAGAGCAGGCATCCAAGGTCCAAACTGGGTCAGGGAAAGGGGAGGGAAAAGGAATGGGTCGGCCTGCTGGCCCTATACTTTCTCCCTCTCTCGCCCATCTCCCTCTGTGGGTGGGTGGGGCATGGGGGGTTGCAGTGATGAGAAATCGAGCTGCAAGCTGTCCTTACTGGTCAGGCAGTGGCTGGTGGAGGAGAAACAGGATACGAGGTAGGTTTTTAAAGGGCTGCACAGTCTCAGTATTGCTGCTGAGATAGAAGGTTCCCCCAGAAAGAAGCATTTGAGTTGGAGGAGTAGGGGTTGGAGGAACACACAAAAACCAACTCCATGAATGTTAAACCCATAAATGTGAAGAGTTGGGTGTATATACAAAATCCTCCAGTCGTGAAAAATGAGAATGGAACAGTGATCAAGGTAACAGATACTGGAACTTTGTGGTGCAGTTTTAGGAAAGAGCCTCAGGAAAATGGTTCAAATGTAGCAACAAAGACTGAGACAAGAGAACATAATGATTGCCAAGCTAGAACATGTATCCACACTTCCAAGCTAAAAATTACCACACCCATGCTAGTTAGGAATTAAAACTTTAATACAGAGAGCCAAGCAAGGCTATACTATACTTACAGGTGTGATATGGGCTATGCAGTGCTTCCTGCACTGTCAGGAGATGGAAAAGAGTCCAGAGTCCACACGGGAATCCTCGGAACTCGGGTTTGCTTCCTTGGCATCCCACCCAGAGCGGGTTCTCTGGCAACCTGGCATAGGGAAGCTGAGAGAGGCAGTTGCAATCAAGCTTTCATGATACAGCAAGGTTGCAGTGAAAGGAGGGAGAAGAAAAAGGATGAAGAGTGGAATGGCATTTTTCTGACTGTGATCTGGGGAATTTCTCATAGTAGCACCTCTGCAGAGTGAAGGTCAGCAAAAGTGGACAAGCCTCCTCTTTACTCCTAAGCACCCTAGTGCAACATCCGGCTGCCTGGTCTGAGGAGGAAGCACTTTGGGCACAGCTTTTTATTCCAAGTAAAATGAATTCAGTGCAAAGAACACCCTCTCCCCCCATGAACACTATCCCTTTCTTCTAGTTCTAACTCCTTTTGAACACTGAAAGGCTCTCAATAAATTTAGAACTCCTATGGAAGAATTGTACGTTTCATAATTTCAGTTTCACCATAAACATTCCACAAATAGTGTACATCAAGCCATTCAGAGCACTAAAGCAAAAAAGCAGCTTTTTCCTGTTAAATGTTGCAGCTAATAAAAATACTAATTTCATAACCTGATTTCTCAATGGAATCCTATTTCTTCTTTTTAAAATTTTTGGATCACAAGGAATATCAAAGCCAGTCATCAGTTGGAGGTGTGTCCAATAAATTTTGATCTCAAGACATCACCAAAACCATATTATGGTTATTATACTGGTAACAAGTCTCATTTAACATCCTATATACGCACATGAATTACATATCAGGATTACTATTGTTTTAAATAATTTTTGCTTTCAGAATTAGCTAACTACCTAGGTAGATACAATGATAAGCATGCATTACATCTAGGGTAATGGAGAGGTTGAACGGGCCTGACTGTCACCTATACATATGCTAAACTACTGTATTTGCTGGTGTATAAGATTCACTTTTTCCCCTGAAAAATACTGTTTGAAAACGGGATGCGTCTTATACACTGGTGTGTCTTATACTCTGGCAAATAGTATTTGCCAGTGTATAAATGGGGTATGTCTTATACATGGCTGTGTCTTATACTCCACAAATATGGTATACCTCAAAACTTCCTAACCATGCTGGTGCCCTCCAAATGCATTAACTTACATCACCTATCATCCACAGCCAGTGTGGCTGAATAGGGAACAGTGCCCTTTTTGCTGTTGTCTGTCTTCCAGTCATTTCTGACTTATGACAACTCTAAGGTGAAGCTATCACAGGATTTTCTGGGGCTGAGAATGTGCAACGTACCCAAAGTCACCCAGTCGTTTCCATGGGCAAGCAGGAAATCAAAGCCTGGCCTCCAGGGCTGTAGTCCAACACTTACACTACTACACCATGTTGGCTCTCAACATTGTCCTTAGAACACCAAAATCCTTTGGAAAGTACTGGAGTATTCCATCATAAGAGGCAGACTAACCAAGTTGATGCGGAAGCTTATTACACAAGAAGAAACATCTGAGAACCATTCAGGCAGAAAATCCCCCCTTTGTCCATTCACATACCTCTGGTTTATTCCTCAGAGCCTCCTCCCATTCACTGTTTGAAACATTTGTCCTTGGCCTCAGCCACAAGTCTAGGTTGCGAAGATAGTTCATGACCACAAGGCGTCCAGGAAAATACTGGTGTAAAAATGGAAAAGGAGAGGCCCATGAGCTTCTACCGTTGCAGTGGTGAATACAAGAGGGGGAAGTCAAGCACTGAAAGCCACATGTGGGTCTACGTATATTCTATGGTGCTGAAGAAGCACATAATATATATTATGGAACACAAAATTCCAGTTATTAAGAACTTCAGTTTTCCTTAACAAAAAATACCTCTGCCCTCAGATAGACATAAAGGAGCAGGGACTGGAGAAGTAAACTAACAGAATCTATCCATGAATTTCACATTAAGTAGATACACGTCACACAGAGCAAGGTGGATCATTCCTCTGGGAAGAAGTACTTGTCAGATTTTCAAAGAGGGGGCAGGGTTCTTGTATAAGCTTTCACTACCTCAAGTACTTGGCATTTCAAAAACAACTGTGCAAATATTCCCACTCCTTATACACACACACTCTAGACACCCATTTAATCACTAACAGCACAGCCATCTAGAGCAAGGTCTCAGGCTGCTGACTGGCAGGGACTTCCTTAAAGCCCCAAAGCTCTGCTGCAAATATTTTATTCCCTCCAAGTGAACATCTTGGGCAGCCACTGCTGTGGATCAGCCCATGGAGTACTACGTGATGTGGAGTAAAACCAGTCAACCACCTTGAACTCACAAAGAGGTATTTTGTTCTGCTAATATATCATCTAGTAAAACAAGTGTTCTATCTTCCTTGAAGTTAAAAAATGCTTTGCAGAGAGCCAATGGAGAGCACCACAGAATGAAATATGTATAAAATATCGCCATTTCTATCCTGCTTCTTTGCAATAACCCCTTTGACAGCATACTCCTGAAATGTATGTCTCATTGAGTTCAGTAGGGCCTTCTCCCAGGTAAGTGAGTACAAGATTGCAGACTTAGACAGATGACATAACACATTTAAAAAGGCATGCTAAAACTGAAAAAGAAAAATGAATTAGATAAAACTAAAATAAAGCATCAGCAGAATTTAAACAGCAGAAAAGAGCAAAATATCACAGTACATCTGGTTGTAAGATGATGTAAATGAAAAGAGGTTTTAAAGCTCTCATCCAAAAGAAAGGGGGGTGGGAAAAGCAGATGACAGACAAATGTTGCTGAAGAGATTCTACCACTTGGGATCACTATATATAAAATCCAGATTTTTAACTACTAGAGGAGAGAGTGGCATAAAAAACAGGGCCTCAAATGATCATCTAAGCACAGTTCTAATCCAGCCCACTACAATCTATGGCACTAGTTGAATAGAAAACAACCAATACAAGTGGGAATGAACTCTCATATCTTTCTATTATGTGTTTTGGAAGCACAGTTGCCTATTTTGTATGATCCTGCTTGGTATGATTTCTAGTTTAGCAGAACCACAGCCACAATGGTAGAGATTGGATGCCAAACAGAATAATAAAGCTGGGTGTTACCAGAAAACCAAAGGCACTTCACTCCAAAACCTGAGATGACCTTGGGAAAGCCATTTCATACAGTTGTTAAATAAAAGGGATAACAGAAAGGAGCCCTCCCACTCTCCATAGCATAAGCATGATGGAACAAAGCAAATGTCCTCTGATAACACCCTCTGCAGTTCATCCTCCACATCAGAATGCAATACCCCACAAATTGCCATTGTAGACAAGTGAACCAGATGCACAGGGCAGTTTTGAAGGCCACCAAGAAGCTCAGGAGATCCAACAGGGCTGCACTTCGTGGGTTAATCTCTCAACATGTATCATCAGCTAAGATGGTTTCAGTCCCGCAACCAAACCAGAAACAATACTGCAATAGAGGCAGACAATCTGGCTCCTCTGGGAATGTGTGCAGTGGGGCTTCTACCACTTGCCTGACCACAAGGGGAGTTCTGTGAACAGACAATAACTGGATGAATCATACGGACCGAGAGAGTTTTTTCCCTTAGGAGCATTTTCACGGGTGCTTTGATCCAAGTGGCTGGGGCCTCCCCCCTCCTTAGATCCAGCCACCACTCCTCAGCTCAATGTTTCTGGCCAAGATGGACAAGGATCAAGTAAGCAGATGGTAAACCCCACCTCTCCAAGCATCTCGGCAACATCCTCAGCATGCAAGAACTGACAATCATCGAACCACTAGCAGCAACAAGAGCTAAAAAGAAATATCAGTGCAGACAAAATGGTACCCAAGTCGAAGCAAATGCAAGTGGCTTTACTTACAAAGTTCCTTGTAAACAAGACCTCATGCCACTGACTGCCACAGTGCCCCAAGATCTGCTAGGGGAAGCCACTAGTGTAAGGGTGGGGAATGTCCAACCCTCCCAGTGAAGCTGAACTGCAGCTCCTACCATTCCTCTCCACTGATGATGCTGTCCGGGGCCAATGGGAGCTGTAATCCAACACATTCCCTATCTCTGCATTCAGCCATCCCTTTGCATTTTTGCCTGTTTGCCTGACATTCTTGCTGCTGATCCAGCTGCTGCCAGCATCCAAACACAGAAAATACAGAGGAGTTCCACATGCTCTCTGGCTTCTCCCGGCTCATTCATCCGGCGCTTTTCAGTGGGCTCTGAAGGATTCATGTCCAAATTCATCATCTTTTTATTACAAGGAGATCCTTTTCTTCCCCCACTTCTATTCGAGATGTTGCTGTAGTAAACAAGTCAGCTCTTGTAGGCCAACAGCCAAGATCCAAATCTTGGTTGTGACTCCAAAATAGTCTCCAAGGAACTCGTAAAGCTACTTTGACAATAAGTCAACTTAAATCCGATTAGCATCAGCACTTTAAAACCACAAGCATTCTGGGGAGAAGGGACCAAAGAGCTATAAACGTTCACCAGGGTGGGACAGGGGAGGAAAAGAGCCATGTCAGAAGAAGAAACACACGCAAGTGAGGAACTGACAGGTTGCATAGAAGAAGAGAGCAGGAGGAGAAGAAATGGAATACTGATTGGGAAGGTAGAAGAAAGGAAGAGAGATTTAAGAGCTCTTTGCTCTTATTAGTAGAGCCTCCTTGGACACACCCGCAAGGCTTCCCAATCAGTGAGTGCAAGCAGTTCTTAATGGGATTGTTATCATCAACTTCCAATGCTGGTTTGTTTTTCATTAAAAAGAAAACCTTGAGAAATCTGATTTTCTTTTGTCTCCTAAAATGCTTTGCAAAAAAAGTGTTAGATGAAGATTAAGCACTTTTCCTGTGCCTAAAGATCACCCTCACTTCACATGGATCATATGAATGGGTTCACAAAAATGTATTAGACCATTTCTGCACTAGCCTGTTATAGTGCTATTGTTCCACTTTCAACATCCTTTGCGGCCCCTCCCTATACTGCAAACCCCAGGATTCCACAGGATGTTGAAAGTGGAACGATAGCACTATAACAGGCTAGTGCAGAAATGGCCTTTGCACAGATTCAGACTGGACTGCAGGTTCAGACATTTGGTTATCTGTTTGTCTGAGGATCCAACGGGGCAAAACTAATCACCTGTGGAGTAATGACAGAACACCTCAAGTCAGAATTTCCCCCTAAATGTAACAATAGTTGTTGCGACAGTAATCCTACTCACTACAAGACAGCTGAGACTGAACCACCTTTCTGCCTCAGTATGGTTCCACTGGCAGCCACTCTTCTAAGTCCTGCTCACTGCTTTCCCCAACTTCCTATTTCAGATCTTTTGATGCTGGAGGTGGGAGACCTGTTTGGGTCCTGCACATGCAAAGATGGGACTTGGACCGTGCAGATGAAAAGCTTTGCACACGCACACACACCGCAATTCTGCATCCACTTTGGATGCATAACAACCACAACAAGGAAAGTAAATGAAAGAGAAGCAACAAAAGAACAAGTCTGAGCCATGATGAGTTGCTGAATTCTAGTCAAACTGCTCCATCTAGTGGCCAAAATGGAGCAGCATATTTTATCGAGGATACAAAATGGTTATTTTCCATTGCTTTTGCAGAAATGTAGCTCTCTTGTTTTACTATGGAAAAGAGAGTGTGTGTGAAAGAGTTATGCAGTGCTTCAGAATCTCTCTTTGTGTGTATATAAAATGGAATAAGTTTCTGTAGACAAAAGCCCACTTCAACATAAAGTTTACAGTTCTCCAACTCTCCAGCAGGACATGTTTCAAGTTCTGAAGATATTCAAACAATTTAATTAGTAGTTGTTACATTATTGATTTAAATTATTAGATTCGCTATTTTCTAGTTTTACTGCTGCTTAAGCTATGCACAACAGTACTCCTTAAACTTAGCTTTGCAAGAGGTTGGTTGCCAGAATTAAAGAAGAGAATTTACCTATTTTATTACGGATCCTCATGTTCACAGACTTGGCATTGCTCTAACTTGCAGAGGAACTGAAGCTGAAAGACTGGGGCAAAGTGTGGAGGTTGGAGTTCTAAGCAAGTCCAATAAGAGACTGTGTCAAGTTTGAATGACATGGAAGTTAAGGTATATGATTTGATGTACAACTTCCATGCTTTCTGCCACATCAGTAAATATGTAATCTTTAAGCCTTCTCTGAAACTTTTTTTTTTAAAAAAACAAACAAACTTCCCTTCTTTCTGGAAAGAAAATTGACCAAGCAATGTGAGCCAGCCCGGGGCTGGGATGTGCAGAGGCTTTAACATCACTGCAACAGTTAATTCACGTACCGTGCTTTGAGGTGTTTAAAGCAATTCACAAATATTGTCTTTATAATCTTAACATCAAACCTACAAAGTAAGCCATTTGATATTATTCCTGTTATTATCTTCAAGTTTCTTCCATAGTTCAATTATACTGGGCATAAAAAGCCACAAATATTTCCTAAACATTACGAAGAACTTCTTGACAGTAAGAAATGTTCGACGGTGGAATGGGTGACCTCAGTGATGGACCCTCCTTCTTTGGAGGTCTTTAAGCAGAGGTAGGATGGCCATCTCTTAGGAGTCTTTGGTGATGGATTCCTGCACGACAGGGGGTTGGACTCGATGGCCCTAGTGGTCCCTTCCAACTCTAGGATTCTACAATGCAGTTTTTCCTATTATTAACAAAGTAACTGTCATTTATCTATTTCTTCTCTGCTTTCCTTTTAGCCCTCTAAAAAGCTAACCTTTTAACAATATATATCCTGGAAGTTGCAAGAAATTTATAAAAGCATAGTCAGCATACAGGAGATGACCAGGCTAAGAATAACTAAGGAAAAACAAAAGTTTCCTAGAGACTGTTGAGATATGGGGTGCAAAATCTCAGAATGCACTCAGCCCTGCAAGACAAATGTGAACGCTCAGTGCAATCGGCATCCATTTCTTTATCTGGAAAACTTTATTTATTTTGCAAAAGTAAAAAATGCTCTGCAATGTTTTTGACCCCTCCCAGACCATTTCAGATCCAAGAAAAGAAGTCAACAAAAAAAACCCAGTTACTATGGGCCTTTCTGCCCTACACTGTTATAGTGCTGTTGTTCCACTTTCAACATCCTGTAGAATCCTGGGGTTTGCAGTTTAGGGAGGGGCATTTAGAATTCTCAGCCAGAGAGCTCTTTGTCCTCAGGAAACTACAAATACCAGAATTCCACAGGATGTTGGAAGTGGAATAAAAGCGCTATGATAGTGTAGTGCGGAAAGGCCCTTAGGCAAAAAGGCCTAAAACAGTCCAGGGTGAGCTAAAAAAAATGGCAAACATACCTCCACACCATGGGAGATATTTGTGGCCAGTTTTTTTAGAAATGGCTCTGCAAACTCCCATGAAGGACCAATGCAGCCCCTACAACTTTGAGAGTTGCCTGCCCCTCTCTTTGGACCACTTCTCTTGTTGAGTTTAAATGATGGGGGCGTCTGAATGCAGTTAACTTCCAGATTTTTTTGTGTAATGCAAAAAGCGCTGAAATGGCAAAAGAAGGTGTGCTCCAACAACTCTCACAGCTACAAATGGAATTACAAGGAGGAATCCTTAAAACTCAAGAATTCAAAGTGTTTCCTGGCCCTCGATGGGTAATAACGATACAACACAAGAAACATGCTCCTCAAGCTCCCTGACAATGTCCCAATAATGCCTGTGAAGGCAAGTCACAGGTTGCATGAGACAGTGCATAGCCCAAAAGGTGTGCCCCCGCTCCATTCTGTAAGAATGCAAAAGAACCTGAAAGACATGGGACACACCCTGGAAAATATTGCTATCCTAAGCAATCACTTGGTTGCTTCTGTGCGCATGTAGGCCAGCCACAGTCTAGGCATGATCTGCTTTGAAGTTGATCCAAACAGAGATGCCATTGCTGTTGTATGCCTTCAAATAGCTTCCAACTTATGACAACCCTATCACATGATTTTCTTAGCAAGATTTGTTTATTTATTTAGAGTGGGTTTTGCCTTTGCTTTCCTATGAGGCTGAGAGTATGTGACTTCCCAAGGTCACCCAGTAGGTTTCCATGAGTAAGCGGAGATTGGAATCCTGGTCTCCAGAGTCATTGTGCAACTCTCAAATCAGATCTATACCACACTGGCTCCCTGGGGACATTATGCATGGTTGGAGACCAGTCAGCATTCCTTTAGATTTGGGTGAGGTCACTTTTTCCTGTGAAGGGGTACTGATTGCCACAGAAAGTAAATCAGGGGTGCAGTTAACAGTGGGCAAACCAGAGCAGCATTCCTGGATAGCATAAATCCTTCTCTCTCAGAACACACATGCAGAAGCAGATAAAATTATTCCTATCCCCACAGAGCATAGGGAAGGTTGCATGTAGCTCATGGATCCCAGATATACAAGTCAAGCCCTGAATGATACCATTTTATATACATCTGAACAGTGAACTCATCCAGAGAAAGATTTCAAGCAAAGAAGCCACCTTCCAATCTATCTGTAGCCAAGAGGACATCAGAGAACTTGGTCCCAGCCAAGCCATTTTGGAAGTACATAGGAATACAGTTGACCATCACTCTGAGAAGCCATGGTCCAAACTGCCCCTGGAAACTGAGTTTTGCTCAAAACAGACATGTTAACAATGCATAGATTACAGCTTTTGCTGTCAAACAAAAAGGTACATTAACAGAATAAATTCAAGAGCTGCCACACAACTATTAAAAATGGAGCAGCTTCTATAAGAGCACGGAGAAAAGTGGATAAGGTGGGGAGGGAAGAGTGAACTTCAGAGCAGTCCCTCGAGGCTAAAAGCTCACCTTGACTAATACATTCACATACTGCTTCAGTGTAGAGAGCCGTTCCTTGTCAAGGTGGTGAAATCTTGCTGCTTCCACCCTTAGAGTATAAAGCACTGCAGACTCCAGGTCAGCCATGTACAATTTTTTCCTGCAGCAGAAAAATGAACACAAAGAAAGCCAGCTGAATACAGCGATCACATTACTACAATAATATCAATTAGCAACTGGCAGCTTGGGGACACAATAAACATAATAAACCTGACTTAACTCACATGCCCTTAATAAGTAGCTATATTGCTTCATGGCTAAGACCAGCGGTTCTCAACCTGTGGGTCGCGACTCCTTTGGGGGTCGAACGACCCTTTCACAGGGGTCACCAAAGACCATTGGAAAATACGTATTTCCGATGGTCTCAGGCTCCATTCCCTCCTCGGTGGTGGTGCGCAAGGCACGCGCTCACATCCTCCTGCCCCCTGTGGTGGGAGTGCATGCGGCCGCACGTGCTCCTGCCAAAGGGGGCAGGAGGATGCGAGCCCGTGACTCGCGCTTGCGCACCACCACTCCTGGGCCTTTTCCGCACATTACCTTATCGCGGAGGTGGGGGGTGCCCTCTCTTCGCTGTTCCTTCGTCCCGCAGCTGGCTTCCTGGTCGCGCAAGTGCCCTGCCTCTTCCTTCCGCAGTG
This sequence comes from Iguana delicatissima, assembly GCA_948472985.1. Lineage (NCBI taxonomy): Eukaryota > Metazoa > Chordata > Lepidosauria > Squamata > Iguanidae > Iguana > Iguana delicatissima. The sequence continues at coordinate 384,440 of CAOKZL010000855.1, forward strand.
CAGCCTGGGAGCTGTAGGCTGTGCTGGGGGAGGAAGGGGCGGTGCGGTCGCGCGACCAGGAAGCCAGCTGCGGGACGAAGGAGCAGCAAAGAGAGCGCCTCGCTCAAGAACCTGCTTGCTCGAAGGGCACCCCCCCACCTCTGCAACAAGGTAACGTGCGGAAAAGGCCCAGGAGTGGTGGTGTGCAAGCGCAAGCCACGTGCTCGCATCCTCCTGCCCCCTGTTCAGAAGGGACTGAAATCGAACCTCCCGTCTGACGGGCCAGCTTTTGGGGGGACAGCGGCAGCACGGGGGGCAGGCCCCCTCCTCGCCACAGCTCCTGCCCCACTCACCATGGAGGGGGGCACTGCGGAAGGGCCGAGGGGCTGCAAGGTGGAGCTTTTCTGGGGGGCGAGCTGCACCCAGCACAAAAGACAAAGGCGCTGGGATTCCTCCCCCCTCAGCCATAGTCGACACTCTGAAAACTTTTCCCACATTGCCCCCCCAGTGGAAACAAGAGCGAAGTAGAAGCAGAGCCCGGGGGGGTTCTCGGAGTTTTTTCCTGGGAGAGACGCGCAGCTCCTCTTTCCCTCCCTGCCCGCCCCCCTATTCCTGACTGCTGAGGCAGCCTTTGCCGGAGGGGAGGCATTGTAAATAATAAATAAATAATTTTATGGTTGGGGGTCACCACAACATGAGGAACTGTATTAAAGGGTCGCGGCATTAGGAAGGTTGAGAACCACTGGCTAAGACCTATGCCATCTGACAAAGTAAACTGCATACCACAGAAATCACTGTTATAACTGATCTGATAGCCATTAAGACGGAACACAATCCTTCTGTTCCCCTGGCTGATTTGACCACAATGGGACTTTGATCACCAGAATCTCCTCATGCCTTCAGTGAAGGAAAATGAGGGGTTAGAGAAAGAGTTTGATAATCACCTGACAGCTTTACAAGGGTTTAAGGGTTATTTTTTAAAAAATGGTACTTTATATAACCACTTTATTTGTTCCATGGTACTCACTACAGGGACAGTGTTGTATGCTGTTGTAAAATAAAAAGTATCCATTAATAAGGTCAGTAGGATTGGGATGTTAATAAACCAGCTATCAAAATAGGAGCTGCAGATGGTGGAGACATTTGTTAAAGTAGAAAAGCATCGTGAAATCAAAACTGAACTCCATCCTGGGATACGCAAGTTTGATTTCATTCTCAACTGGATGAAAAAAAGCAAACAGGACAAGGCTGCAGTCCTGTATAGACCTAACCAGCATGGGTAGATGTACTGGAGGCCCTTTGCATATCATACTTTGAGAAGAGAAGGGACTTCTCTTTTTGCAGGACAGGCAGCATGAGCACATCATCCCCTGCAGCATAATGCTCTTCATAGTCTCGCTGTTCTTAGCCAGCCTGCACTGGCCAGTTTGTGAGTTGTTTGAAGGGGAATTCCCGCAGAACAAGATAAAAACAAACTGTAGCAGCACTGTTTGGAAGGGAGAATGTTGACTTGAGGAATTCCATCAGTTGGCTCATCAGTGGAAACACATAGCAAATAATGGTGCACAGAGAGATCCAAAAGCAAAAATAGAAAAACTTTGTCCCTCCAGGTGGTTTTGTTTTACAACTGTCAGTATCACCAGCGTGGCTACAAGGTTGACTACACTTGTAACCAAAAGCATTAGGAGGAACAATGGTCACTTAAGTCAGACACTGTGGGAAAGGCAGCAAGCTCAGATCCCAGCATGACTTCTTTCCACAAACTTGCCTTGTGTAGTTGAATTTGGCCCTTCCTCTTCTTCTTCCTTTACTTTCAAATCATACCATATCTTAAACACAGTCCCACTCCAATATTTTTTTGCTGATTTTTCAAAAGATTTTTCTGGTAGTCAGACAATGGGGTACTCAACTGTAGCACACTTCACTGTCAAGCTGGAACACCTACTGCTTTACTGCTCAATGCTAGCAAAGAATCCAGCATGATTTCTAAACCACATGGACACTACTCTGAGCGAACCGGAAAATCCAAAGCTATCTCATTTTTCCTTTTAGCTTCCACCTCTGGATGGGATTCTCCCAGCTTTAAAGAATTTCAGGCAAATAAGACCTCATGGCAGAATTCCTAGACTGTTCCATCTCAGAGTACATGTGCATATGTGTGTATGTTTGTTCATACATGTGCCTCATCAACCAACCTGATGCTTAAAGCACTCTAGAACTTAGAATATCTGTCTGTCTGTATATTGGATTACAACTCTAAAAGCTTACTAAGAATTTTGAGAATCTGATGTGTAGCTTTTTTATCTGCTGTGGAAATTTCTAAAATTCACATACACACACGGGTGCATTTAACTGCATATTCACACCATCTCTGCATATTCACACCATCTCCTCTATGGAGTAGGAAGTGGTATAACCCAGAAATAGTTTTCCCACAAAATACCTGTCAAAGAAGCCTCTCATCCCACACTGATCTTTCATTAAAATCCCATTCAACCACAATTCACTAGGCACAGGTCAGGTATGAGCACTGTGTTACCCCTAGTTCAGAATGCTAGCTCCTTAGCCTGCAGCCTCTTCTTTGCTCATTCTACCTGGCCATGTGGTTTGTTGAGTCTCTTCAGAGACCCAAATTCACACTTGGTAGCTGCCTCTGATCAACGAGTGGTGAGGCTGTCCAATCTGCAAAAGAGCTGTGAGAACATCTGACTACCTCTAGGTGAGAAGCAGTCAAGGAACTTGATGGAATTCTAGGATGTCTCTCACCTGTCTGCCACCCTCCAGGGTGCAGGGGTGGTCTTTGGTTCTACACTGGGCAGCACAGTAGGTCTAAAGGAGTCTCCTCGAATGACTCTGGGTAGACTTCGCAGGAAGCTTGTATAAAGAGGTCTTGAGTCAACATGCCTGTGAAGAAAAGGAGGAAAAACACATATGAGACAATGGCCAGTTTTAGCCTTCTACGCTTACATCATGCAGTCCTTCAAGCTACCAGACAATCTGTTTTCACCCACATACAAGAAAAATGCAAGAGATGACAGAAAACCAGTTAATTTTACATGGAATTTTGTACCTGGACCATGATATCAGCTTTGCCCTCTGATGGTCAAGACTATTTATTTATGTACGTATGTATGTATGTATGCAAGTAAGTAATATTCCTTCTTTCTCTCAAATGCAATGCAAGGCAATGATCAAAAGGATATTGCTAAAATCTTTAGTTTGCAAAAGTTAAAAAGAAATTAAATATTCTGATTAAAACATATTTAAAAACACTTAAAACATATTTAAAACATCGTATCAAAAAAGATTAAAAATATAGATTAAAATAATACAGCACACCACTTTACACACATACTACAGCTCCGTAATTAACACTCAGTGTGTCCAGTTTTGACCTGAGTTTAAATCCCTGCCCTCCTTACTGAGTTTTGTCCCAGCTTAGTTTGGGACAACAGTCAGAATAAAATGTGATATGCCCCAAGCTCTGAGATATTGGTAAAATGAGTTAGATATGAATGTAAGGAGTGGGTGGAATTTTTAAGAAAACAGATTTTTTTAAAGTCCAGATGGTTATAGAAGGATGCTGGGAAACAGCAGAAAACATTTTGCAAAATATTGAAAATAAATGGGACTGACAAGCAAGCCATAAATGAACAGAACATACCAAGTAGATTTATGCAAGGGCAACAGAATTTGCATTAACCTTCCTGCCTTTGCAGCATAATTCATTTTCCAGGAAACAATTGGAATCATTCATGCAGATTCCCAGCACCCAGCTGCCACACCACCTACCATGACACATATGAGGAACAGTCCTGTACCATATTTAAGCCTTAGGGCAAAAATGATAATATATTTTCTTATGAGGGAAATAACAATTATTTTAATACTGAAAGAGGAAGAAGCCATAGTTCATATCATCAGCCTCACGTTCTCTGGATGTACAAGACCTAAGCAGAAGAAATGTAAACACACAGTATGCTTTTATTCTTTCTCTCTTATTTTACTCAACACTTCTTGAAATCTTGAGCCTGGAAGGAGCAAATCAGAGGAACAGAACAAGTGAGAATGAAATTACTGTTGTGACTAGGTTTTTCAGGTTACCCCTAAAAGTTCCTTTACAAGGACATTTTGAAGAAATTAGGGCAGGAATTTTTCAAGTTTTATGCTAGCCTTTGATCAACCTAATCTTTTTTTTTTAAAGTAATGAACAATATACCTTCCTTAACACCAGAACAAGCAATAAACAAAACACCAAACATAACCTTCCAGCTCTGCTTGACCCCAGGCATATCTGTCACACAGGATCAACAAAAGGACAAACTAAGCCTCCACCATCCACTCATCTGTAGGCAAGGCGGTTCAAGGCCAGAAACTCTGAATACCCTAGTGGAAAAAAGCTATTCCTCCTGCAACACAAAGCAGCACCAAGTGCACCCAGTGGGGTAGGAAGTGATGATGCCAGCAGCAAAGCCTCAAGGGAACCACCATCAGGAGAACTCTCTTTTTACATTGCTTCCTCAGCCTGATGCCTCTTTGCAAGCAGATGGCCAGGAGACGGCATCATCACAAACAATTTTCTCCTCCACCAGCTCTGCAACAAGGAAAACAATGGCTCTCCTGTTGAATGAAGCTGGCATGAGGGAAGCAAAGTGACACCCTTCAGCGTGGCTCACTGCCTGCATCAACAGTTTCTAGGAGAGGCTCTGAAAATTCCACACACCAGTTAGGAAATCTGCTACAAGAAGAGTGGCAAAGGATTATTTCCCTTTGGTACAGGAATGAGTGGTGCCATTAACTCTCCAGGCTTCCTCCTAAGGAAATTGCCATGCCAGGGTGCTCTCTTTCCTTGTCACACTAATGCCTTCACTGCCAGGTAGACATCAATCATCCGCTAAAAGCTGAATGTAGTTGGGGGAGGGATACCATCTGCTTGCTATTTAATGTGCTATTCAGTAGCAGGAATCTGCCAGAGGGCCCCAGCACAGGTTCCATTGTTGTCTGTCAGCATCTCAGAACCAGCCATTGTCTGGATCCTAATGAACTTTTCTGCAATTAGAAAACCACGTGGAGGAGCAGCTGAGAGGTGGCAGTGTTTGTATATTTATGTATGTGTGTTTGTGCATATGCGTGTGTGCGCTTGTGTAAATGTACACACATGTACATAAAGCTAAATGTCTTCCAGGTTTCACAGACCACACTCCATTGTTGCTGTGTGCCCCTACGTCATTTCTGACTTAGGGCAACCCTGAGGTGAATGGTTTTCTTGTCCCAAAAGAAATACAGCAAAATCTCCTTTACACAAGCTAGGGGAAAGTATTATTATATAAAGTTCATAAAGCAAACACAGACCACTCCACAAGAGAAATTGAAGGTAGCTGAGATTTAGGTGAAGTCACTGTGGCATGGGCCACTGGAATCACAGACTCAAGCATTTCACTGCTTCAGTTTTACACCAGTGGCTTTTTTTTTTGTTGAGGGGAGGATAAGTATTGGTATAAAGAAGATTCATTGTGACGGTCCTTTCCTCAACAGCTGCCTGTTCCCCTCATCTAATGTAAGGAGCACTGCCTCCCTTTGTAGGCTTATTACCTAAAACTTCTTGTTACTTATTGGGTGGGTCCATCTCTAAGCATCCCAGCCTGCCATCTGACATGGGCTGCCCACTGCAGGTATGGACTGCATTTTTCCAAAGACAACTTAAAGCCTTGACAAAAGAAGGTAATAGAGCTGTCATGAGAGGCATAGTCCAGTTGACCAATACTGGACTTGGACTGAAAGTAAAAAGCCCAGATGTCCTTGCATAAGTTCCACTCTTTCACCCTTAATTCCCCCACAGACCCAATAATGGGAAGTCCAACAACCCCTGTCATTGGTACTTACCTATGCATTCTAACAAAAAAGAGTGTCGACATTTCTGTGTTCCTGTCCGTTTCTGCCATGAAACTTAGATGCCTGAAATGTGGCATGCATAATTGAGGGAACCCTAAGTGACATTTTGATTTTTTTGATCTATAAAATGGCTGATTTAGATTGATTTATACCCTAAAATATCATCTTCAGCCATTAACTGACAGACTGCCCTATCCAGCAAAGAGGAAGGTTCAACTAGGCCTGTTATATTCTTTTCTCCAGAGAGCCTCTACAAGGGACAGAGACAAAAAGGAGAAAACAAGAGGTCAGATAAAACTATTGTTTACCTCTGCAGGACCACCGAATCTTTGAAAAAGCTAACAGACAAAGAGGATAGGGCCCTGCCACCTGGTAAAAGGACAATGATGGAAGGGACAGAATGAATGAGCACTGGGGTAAAGAGAGAGAAAAGCCAGTGAGAAAGAAAAAAATGTGCACAGCAGAGAGAAAGAGCAGAAGGGAAGCAAAGCAGCACTAGAAGAGGGTGCTGGCTGAAAGAAGAAGATCACCTGTGCGGATAAGGAAAGGAAAAGAATCTTTAGTTCTGTGGGAGAAAAAGAATACCAGGGAGACTGGGTGGGTGGCTAGGGGAGAGAAAACTGCCTGATCATGACATAAGTGGCCAGAAAAGGTATCCCAGGTGAGTGCAGAGGATGAAGTACTCAGGTAGCATGGGAGCGGGGGTGGGGAAGGATGGGTAACTAAGCCATGCGAAGCGGTGAAGCTGGATCCTTCTGCTAGTGAACAAATATGTAAGCGACAGCTACTGTGAATTTCTCCTCCACTAAGAACTATATTGGTACCCTGGGGTGTGTGTTTATGTGGTAGAAAACAGAAACAAAGGGAATTTAATCAATTCTGTATCCAGAGAGAGAAACAAACAATAAAACATCTTTCTTCTCCAAAGTCATCTGTGTTCTGCAAATCAATTCAGGCATAGAAGCAACTGGCCACAAGAACCAGTGTGAGGTAGTGGTTTGAGTACTGGACTACAACTCTGGAGATCAGGATCTGGATTCCCCCTTCACCATGGAAATCCCTGGATGACCATGGGCAAGTCACACTCTCTCAGCCTCAGAGGAGAGTAAAGACAAACCCCTTCTGAACAAATCTTGCCAAGAAAACCCTGTGATAGGTTTGTCTTACAGTCACCATAAGCTGGAAACTAAGTTGGAAGGCACACAACAAGAAGAAGAAACTGGCCTTTGGAAGCTCTACCGTTTTCTTCATCTTACTAGAAAGATATTTCTACAAGTATGAAAATGCTGTTATCATACTATGTTAATTCTACCATGCTAAACACCACTGAAATTCTGAGCGTACGTAAGTAGCTAAAATGAAGAGTTCAAAAACTGTGACTGCATGTCATGAACCTGTCAGCTAAGATAGTAATTATCTTGGTTCTGCCGTTCACACCAAATATATATATTTTTTTAAAACAAGCAAACCTGCAGGTTTTCCTTACACAATTGCGTGGCAAGGACAGATGTCTCTGTACAAAGACATGGACCAGTGGTTCTCAACCTGTGGGTCCCCAGATGTTTGTGGACTTCAGCTCCCAGAAGCCCCAGCCACTATGGTCAATGCTCAGGGCTTCTGGGAGCTGAAGTCCAAAAACATCTGGGGACTCACAGGTTGAGAACCATTGACACAGACTGAACTAAAATGGCAGAAGGCACACAGCTATGCAATGCATGTGCTGGTTTTATACTACTCTTGCTGTCATGGCTTCTCCAAAAAAATCCTGGGAATTCTGGCATACTTTGGGGGCATACCATGCAGATCTTTGGAATCAGTCCTTCACAGAACTACAATTCCCAGGTGGTTTCTTTTTCTTCACTAGAACATCTGCCAGTCAAGTTGTAGATATGTCCAGTGAGAACAGGTAACTTCTACAGAGAATAGGAGTCTTCAATCATTGCATATTCAGGAGGTGTCCTCAGCCCCAACCTCAAACAGGGGCCAAACTTTAATTTTAATTAAAGCACAAGGTCTGTACTTTTCTGCCTGACCTAAATCCAATTGTTAGTCTCAAACATAGTAAGTCTGCTGAATCAACTACTGAATGGTAAGGCAAAACCTATTTAAATTCAATTGTTTCAATGAATCTACAGTTGTCCCTTCACATTCGCTAGGGTTAGGGGTGCAGGACCCTCGCAAAAGTGGAAAAATATCAAAATGTATGTGTGTGTCTGTGGGATGGAGGCTGAGGCATGGTGGGGAGACCAGGCACCCAGTGTCCAAACCAGGTCACGGAAAGGGGGTGAGTTGACATAGTGGCCCTAGACTTTTCTCTCTTGTCCATCTGCTTCCTTGGGTGTTGGGGAACATTGAGAGAGGGTTCTGGTGCTGAGCAATCAGGCTGTGAGCCATCCTTAGCTGTCCAGGCAGTGGCTGGTGGAGGATGAGGAGGACCAGAGGCAGGTTTTTAAAGAGCTGTGTAGCCTGATCAGAGCCTCCAAGAGGGAGAGTTCCCCCAGAAAAGAAGCACCGAGGGGGGGGTCAGGGGCTGGAGCAATTCACAAATAATCAAATCTGTGAAAGTCAAACCCACAAATGTGGAGGGCCAACTGTAGTCTAATTGTGACTAGCACTGGATTTAGGCTTCACTCTTCAAACCATTCCCCCTGCTCTCTCTTCTCTAAATAACCTTGGGGAAAGTGGGATAGATCAGTCATTTCCAATCAGGTGCCATCCAGATGTCTGGTACTATACCTCCCACTATCTCCAATGACCATGACAGTTGAGGGTAATGGGATTTGTAGACCAAACACAACTGGAGGGTGACCGGTTGGGGAGGGTCGCTTTGTAGGATCTAGGTGTGTGACATAATGGCAAGAGTGGAACAGGCACGTCATTGTCCAGTCTGTAACAACAGCATATCTGATGCTTCACTAGGCAACCATCAAGATACACCCACACCCTCCATAAACGAAGAAAACATTTGCACTTGTTGGTTTCATCTCTGGCAAGCCTCTCCACTCAAGCCACACCCCAAAGAGAGATTCAGGATCCTGGCCTCAGATACAACAAGATCCTCCCTCCTGAGGATAAACTATCCTGCAAAGCTCAGCCCAAGTGTCAGAGATGTACCTGAACATCCAAGCAGCTGCCTTGGAAACTGCCTTTAGCAATGCTTTTGTCTGAAGCCTTCTTCTGCAATGGAGCTGGGAATATCAGGAACCAAGACTGGCATTCTGCTGCAATGGCAGGTGGCCAGACAGAGTTTCTAGGGCCCTGAGGAGATGTACCTGTTCTTCAGATGGCCAAAGGTGAACTGTTACACAGAAACATGTAAAGATCTCAAAGAGTCCTAAAACAAAAACCCCATACCCTGGGAAAATAACCATTTTAGACTACAGCTCCCAGAATCTGTCAGAAAGCAAAGTCATGCTGGATGGAAAATTCTAGAAGCTGTGGTCTGAAAAGATAACTTTTCCGAGTTTTGTAAAACCCTTTAGCCAATTCCCAACTAGCATCTCTTTGAAGCAACGTGTGAAAACACACGGACAGTTTTCCAAAAGGTATTTCAAAACTGGCAGGGTGAGAATTCCTCACAGGGATTAACTGGGATTCCACAGAATCCGGAGCCATGATGGGTTGATCCCCCGTCACTGCCACCAAGGAGGAGCAGGACTTTCACTGCTATCAACAGTTGCTCAAAGCAGAACAGGAATCAGCACACAGTCACACTACCAAAGGACCTGCCATTGCTGTAAACTTCTGCTACCAGTTCTTTCTCAAGTTAAGGTCAGAATAACTACCAGAACTTGTAAAGTCACTTTTGTAGACCACAGTCATTATAATCCCTCAGCTACTATTGGGACCTCCAATGCTTTCCCGGTCACCCCACTCCTTGGTCTATACTCACCTGCTCAATAACAACATCCTGAATGTGGTCACCTGAGTAAGTCTAAAACCAACAAGCGGGGTGAATGATATGTAGCGCACGTATTTGTACAAATGTATTTAATTAACATTCAGTGTTTAAATTAATTAAATACATTTGTACAAATACGTCTGCTACGTATCATTTACTCCACTTGTTGGTTTTAGACTTATTCAAGTGACCACATTCAGGATCTTCTAGTTTTGAACTCTAAAGTTCAAATAAAGTATACAACCCACTAAAGTGCAGACACAGTCATTATTATTACAGGGTTTGCACAGCATCATCCTGCAAGCCCTGCTGAAATGCACAGTGCTTTGGCAGCAACAAGTATTTGGTAAACTGTATGCAAACTTCTTTAGATGTATCTCTGACTAATCCATAACCACTAAGCTTCTGTTCAGCCTGGAAATACAAACTTATTTCCTGTTGCAGGGCAAAATGATGAACACAGATTATAAGCAATTTATGCACACTAAAATGAATATTGCGTAAGAACACATAACCTAAGGAAAAACAGAGCCACTCACACAGGGATGCTGCTGCAAGAGCCATTGTTGACAAGCAGGAAGCCAGCAGGGAAGGTGGTGACGTCGAACCTCCTCACTAGCTCTTCATTGCTCTTCAGAACTCGCCGCACTGCAACATTCTCAAACTGGAGCATATCCAGAGTCACCTAAGATCAGATATTGCACTGGTTACTGGTAAAGAGTTAAGCTTTTACAGCTGACTGCAAGAAGTCATGCCCATCTCTTTTTCTAACTCCTTATCTCAAAATCTATCATCTCCCAAGAGTACCTTCCCCAACTCTCACCTATGTTGCACTGTTAAATATCAGTGAACATTCCCTGATGCACCCTTGTTTTTCTTGGATCTGGGCCATGTCCCCTATTTCCCCATTTTATGTAAGTGTGGTTTGGATGACATTCTCCTTCCACATACACACTCAAGATGTGGAGAGGGATGGGAGACCCTGAACACTGGACCCATTTCAACTGTCAGTCACTTAATAGGATATTTGTAAAGTACAGCCTGGATGCATGCAGCCATCCTGAATCCCAACCATGCAGATTCATAATTTTTTAAAAAAAGTATACTCTCTGGAATTTGAATAGTTTCTGCAAATATCCCCAACCATCTATTAACCCAATGACTTCTGTATAGTTTTTCAAAAAAAGTTCTAGGTATTCCTTTACTAAAACACTTATCTTTATTAGGATCAACAATTCCACTCCAATTGCCCATGCAAATCAGGTTTTGTAAGTCTAGATCTGATGTCTTTCTGAATAAGCTTTCATTAAACATTGATTTCTCATTGCTTGGGCCATAAATGTCCATTAAGTGCACAATCTTGCCATTCCAGTTGATTTGCACAATTAACATCTACCTTTTGCATCTTCATGTATCAATTTAGCCAAGCAACAGTCCTTCTGTGGCTCATAAAGTTTATGCCACATCAAAGCCAACTCACTCCAATAGCACAGCAAAGGAGGTCAGTAACCTACAACGACTTCACATAATTTAATCTTAAGTTTGTGTTTTTGTATGCATGCATGTTTATGTGTGTAAAAGTAAAAAAGAAAGTGGGTGACTCTGAGTTAATACAAGCAAACCAGGAATGGCACAGATGTGCTGGAGGAGGAAGTAATGTTCTCCTTTCTTAATCCCACTCCTTTTTAACAGAAGGGGCAGTAACCTTGCCTTGGAAACTAGTTGCTCAATGTGAGTATGTTGCCAAATTTCAAAAGGGTAAGGACTAAAGAGTTAAATAGGACACAAACCATAAGTAGGACAGAAAAGTTCAGAAGAACATATGATTTTCCTCCCTCCTTACTTCATTACCGCCTCTCCTGCCACCATTTTCATCTAAATGCAGTCCCAATATTGCAGTGCTTCAGTCACTAAAACAGCCCTCAACAAATGGCTAAGCCACATATGAAAGTCCCTTTTTGTGTTAAAGCAAGCACAAATAGCCCCAGTCTAGATGGGGACCACTGCACATGGACATGGGTGTTTAATACCCCTTCATTTGTTTTTTCTTTCAAAATCCTCCCCACCAACAGGGCTAAAAAAAACCCCAACGCCTAATAGCACCAACTGGAAGATTATTTCCATGTGTTTATCCTTTGAGGGATGGGAGAGTTTTGAAATAAAAAACAAGATGGAGATGTTACACCTTCCCAGTCATATGCAATCATTCAGATCCATCTGGATTGGTGTCAAGAAAAAGACAGCCAAACGATATATTTAACAAAGAGTCCAGTTTAGCCCAAGTTCTGGTTAAACACTACACTGCACCAGAATTAGGTCTGTTCAGAACCTGTAAATCTCCCCCACTAACAGATACAGAAAGCTGGGGACATAAGATGTATACACACAATGAAGATTGTCCCTATCTTTCCTTAGTCTTTTCCTCTTTTTTTCTTTTTTCAGAAGCCAACATTCCCTGATCTTCTTCTGCCCAGCTCTTGAGAGAATCTACCTGCCAAGATAAACACTGGAGTCATAAAAAAAACCAGGGCCTGTTCCTCCCTGTGTGTTTGTGTGTGTGTGCCTCTGAGTATCTATAGTGCAAGTTCTTGTGTCACGGGGCTCTCATCATATAAGAGTACTGCAGAACTACGTACCTGGATTCACACCCTGTTGCCACATATTAATATATTTGGCATGAAAGGACCACACGCTTTCTTGACTTAGCTGCCCTGAGTCTGTGATCTACAGGCAGAAGTCCTAGCTTAGCCTGTCAGGACAGGTTGATCCAATAGTTTATGCAAGCGTACAATACACCATTGTCTGTTAAATCCAAGCTGACTTTTGCTGAGGATACTGAGATTATTCTCTTAAAAGAAGATTATTCTAGCTGCTCTTGCATAAACAACTGTTGTGGAAAAACCAACAAGACTTCCTTGTGATTACAGATGGGAGGTGCCAGTCAGCAGAAAGCACTACCTAGGCTTCCCCCTCAAGAATACTGTCCCTATTTGTAATTTGTCTATGTTGCTTTCTGAATTCTGCAATAAAGAGTTTGCTAACTTTAAATAGGGCTAAAAGTTACCTCATTTTTAGCCATCAACATTCAGAAAAACATTCTGTATACCAGGAGTGGGTATGTAACTCACCAGATAGTTGGCTGTCAACTCCCAGAAGCCACAACCAACACAGTGAGTGGTAAGGGACTGTCAGTAGTCGAATGCATCTAGAATCTCAAAAGTTCCCCAGTGCTGCTATATACTACAGGTTAAGAATTTTAAATATGCAACCTGAAGACTAATATATGTTATCATGGGACACATTTTCTGAAATGGGGTATAAAATAGCTGGGGGATAATTCCCTCCTTCCGCTGGTACCATGTTCCTAATGCAAACTACCTTCATATTGCGCTGTGGTTTCACAAAAGGGATTTAGACCATGGATACCATCACTTCACCTAATTTGGTCCTGAGTTACTTTGTGAGTAGGGAATATCCACCCTTGACAGCAAACAGGACACTAAATCAGTGGGGGCAAAAGAGACACTGATAAATTATCTAGACTCTCAAGTGAGCATTACATCCTGCACTGTGTGTATTCAACGTACATAATGTGATTTTTTTAAATCGTAAATTCTGTGAATGGCCTCTCTCCACTGCCTTCATTTGTCCCTTTGTGCATTTGTAATTTCTGATTTGACTCAGAAGGTGAGGCAATTGGCTACTGACAAACCTGCTGTAATGAACATATCCATCAGTTAATTAATAGTCACCTCTCTTCCCAAGAAAGAATACTCGTTCTCAAATATCAGGGCCAGGTAAATCACACTGTTTGCCTGGAAGAAACCATGAAGTTCTGCCGCACTGCAAAGGAAAAGAGAGTATCACACACTGTTCCCAGTACAGAGTGAACATTTCTTTCATGTAAATGCAAAGCTGCCCAACTTCCTCCTGTCTCAGGAAATCCACCTAGCGGCTCAGCACTTCTCCCTGAATTTAGGGAACAAAGCTGATCCTTTAATTTGACTGTATATGTAATCCTGTGACAGATTACAGGAGGGAAAATTTGCCACACTATCTCAGTGACCTTGTTCCTGCATTTAAGGGTACCCCAATGCACAGATATTTAGCAGCTGGAACTTTTCCCGGCTGAGACATCTGTGGCGGAAAAAGGTTCAGCTGCTGCATCTGTGTGTAGGAGGACAGAACGATTACTAGATTATGGGAACCACAGGCCTCTTGTCAAAAACAGCACTCTTGTGCCAAATTCTCCACCTCTATAGTACATGTAACTTATCATCTGTCATGAAATTATCACACTGTGGTCTTGTCATAATGGAAAGGTTACTTCACATTACAGAGGGCAAGCCAGAGAACACAACCAGAGCCACTGTTTTTGGCAGGTACCTTTCTTTTGTCCTTCTTAACAGTACAAATCAGGGGAAACAAACATGGAAAGTGGCAGTCCTACTAGAAACATGGGACAATTTTTTTTCCTCTTCCCTTGAGAAGCAGCTCTGACAAGGCTAGGGAAGAAGATTCCAGTCAGCCTCACTCAGCTTTATGCAACAATGGATAATTGTTTGTAACAAGAGATAATTAATTGAAGTCATCTCCATTTCCTTTACTAAGAAACCAGAAGATACAATTGCTTCCTTCTCTCAGGCTGCAGAGATCTGGCAGAAAAGGCAAGGTAGGCACTCTCTTCTTCTCTACAGAAGGAAGAGCTTAAACTGAGAGGAGATCACAGACATAATGGATGGGAGCTAAGGACTGACAGATATGCCTCCTACTGAGCTGAGAGTAGGTAACAGAGGAGGAGCAATCTAAAAAAAAAATGTATAGTCCACCAGAAGAGATTTTTCTGTGTATTGCATAGACCAGCACAAAAGCTGGACCCAGAAGCCTTTTTTAAGAGTCAGGCCTTTTTCCCTAAAGATGTTTGCTTGCTGTGGTGGCTGGCCTATCAGCAGCTGCTTCTTTTTTGTCAAAGATTGTGACAGAACATATGCCAGAAAGCCCCTAATGCTTCAGTTTCCATACATGATGCACTGCATGGTCATCATCCTTACAGAAGCCCAGGAATCTCATTTTCTACAGGATTTCTCAGAAGGGACTGTGGGTACACCTAACCAATCAAAAGGTAACACAAAGTAATATGTTGTCTTCCCACAATCAGCTGGTTCACTCAAACAGGCTTCCCTACCATGTGTCCTCTAAAAAGAGAGAGAAAAGGGGAGGAAAAAGTGAGTCTTATTATCTGTTCAAAAGACAACTACCATCTACTGCTCCAAAAGCATGGTTTCTGAAGCCACAAAAATCAGCCCTTGGTGCTGAGGATTTGGGGCTCTTTATGTTACATGTGAATGTCTTAATATAGTTTATAAACAATGTCCTGAAGATATTCTAAGACATGCCTTAAGATATGATAAACAACTGCTATAGTCCAACCTGTTGAAATATTCCTCGCAGTCAAAGCAAATTGTAATAATCTGTAATGTTCAGAATTTGTGAGCTGATAGCCATCTGAAACACCTACAGCTCTAACATATCACAGGTCAATTCCTTTAATCACTCTTTTCCTTGGAGGAGGTGAACGGAACACCAACACACCTGATCTATGCAGATAATTCTGTCTCCAGAACACAGGCAGAACCCACAAGTATGATTATACTCATCATTACTCAAACACAGCAAAGACTGACTACAAGAAACTGCAGAAGCCTTGACCATAGCTGTAGACCATGGGTCTAAATCTAGACCTAAGCTAGCCCTTGAAGCGCCAATCTGTTTTATGAAGCTTCTATGGTCATTTGCTCCCTGAAATTCCATCTCCTTGTAAATGATCATCCATAAATGAAAAGAAACAGATTTTTGAAGATCTTGCTCTGATTTGGCTGTACTCAGTAATCCAGTTTATGTCCGCAGCTCTCAGCATCACCTGACTTCCTGTCTGCTTGGTCAGGCTACTCACTGAACAAGGAAAGCTAATCAATCCAGGGGAATTTGCATGTGATGCAGAGAGGCACGTTCTGCAGCTGCCAGGCAACCGCAGGCAGGAGTGTCCCAGTTTTCCTAAAGTCAGAACAGCAAGCTGGGCCTAAAGCACAATCCCACTTCATTGAGAATCTGTTTCCATTAAAAGCACTAAAGATATTATGTAGTTGGAGGCCATCAATGAAAGGGAAAAATACCACACATACCCTCCAATGTTTTTTGTTTTTCTTTAAAGAAATTCTGAATTACAAGAACACTTATGGTTTTACCATTGTGCTTGAGTCAAGAGCAAAGAAGTTGAAAATTTGGAGCTTTGTTTAATCAGATATAATTAAAAGTGCATTGATTTTGGGATTGATTCTTTCTTTCCTTATAAATTACAAGTCTTGCTTGACATAAAAACATTCAGTTTGCTATAAAAATGCCAGAATCATCCACCATAATGTTTTTTTCTAACACTAGGCTAACATACTTGTTATTAATGCTATTTCTAATACATAATCCTTCATAATAAATTTTATAATGTGTAATAACAAGAGCAGAATTAAGAGCAATATTTTCTAGTGTACTTTAAGTGCCTTGGCCTAAATGTAACTCCTGCTTTAAACAAGAATAGACCAACTGAATCTACTGGATCAATCAACTGGGTCTATTTTAGTTGGCACTAGAAAATGGATTTGGGTTACCAAGTTCATTACAATTCAGATCTTCTTTAACCTGGGCACAATCCAGAAAGGCAAATATTTTTTCTACTGTACAGATTTTTCTACTGTACAGATTTAATTGCCAAGACGGTCAATTAAATGTTCTCACACTTGAAATGTAATTAAAAAAACCACAGGATGGGGAGGTCACTTCAGATTCTTTCTTTCTTTTGTTTTTATTTCTAAAGGCTACTTCAGGCCTGAAAGAGCCACAGGGCAGAGACAAAACAGCCCTTACACAGCAAATTGTGCCTCCGTCAGGCTCCCAAATCATTCCATTTCCCATTTTATTGGATGAAAAAATCAGGTGGTGGTACACTGTCCTTGACTGTGGCCTTATTCTTCCCACTCCACCCCACCTATTTTTCTCTTTCTCTCCCCTCCCCTGTTGTCCTCCTCACTATTGATTTCAGACTGGGGCAGCACACAGGGCTAATTTTGTTCTGTAGTATGGGAGTAACAATATGGATCTACATATAGGATCACTGTAAAGATTACAGTGATAACATATATGAAGCACTTTAATGTTCTAAGGAGTTATAGAAATGTTAAGGTTATCATTATGGGTGACATGCTCAAGGAAGGCATGTCAACAAGTGTTCCTGCTGAGATCAAAGTACACATTCAGTTTGACTCATACTGTTGTTGGATGCATTTAAAAATAATTAAGAAAGCAACATATGTACATGCACTTGCACATGTGCAACCCAAAATGGTATGTTTCACTTTACATTCTCCTTCTGAGTTACCTGATTGGCTCCAGAGGTGGGCAGGCAGGAGGCCACACTTTTTCATGCCTCTCTAGTGAGGTGATTATGGATTCTCTGAGGCTCTGAATGTCATCCCCATGATCTGTGCAGAAAATAAAAGTTTATCATAATTAACTCAACAGATTAAATTGCTTCTCCACACGTGAACAAGAATGCTTTCCAGCTGTAGTTTCTACCAGGCTAAATTCTGAGGAATCATTATCCTTAAAGCATAAAGCTTAAAATTATTCTCTTTATATGTAAAGCAACTGTGCCTACTGTCTGGTCAGCAGATTAAATGTGTGAAATAGGTGCACATGTGTTTCTCTACATGTTAAAGGGTTTTTTGTTTTTTTTTATGGAACCCCATCTATTCTTGTTTTGCTTAGCTACTCTAAGTATTGGTCTGCAAGGCAGGAACTCAGCAGCAAACCCTTCTTGCTTCCTGGCTGGGAAACTGGGGCCACCAGATGCTACGAGATTTCAGCTACCAAAAGCCCAGGGCAGGATGGTCAATGATCAGAAATTCTGTGAGCTGCAGTCCAATACCACCTGAGGACCCAACTTTGGGAATCAGTGGCTCTGCTGAGTGGAGGACCCTGGAAGACACAGTCCAAAAAATTAATTTCTCTAAGCTCTGGGTTGCATTTCAATAACATCAGCTCCAAGTTTGGGATATAAAGACTATTCTTTAAATTACTCAACTTTGTCAAGAAAGAAAGTTTAGACACATGACCCTCAGCAGATATCTCACAACAAACCTTGATAAGGGTGGGTCCATGATCCACATTTGAGAATCAAGAGGCAAATACATGTTGCCTGGATATGAGAAAAATGCTCCACCAGAAGACAGTCACAGAAGCATTCTCCACTTAATTCATTGTGGGGCATGGGGTTCTGCATATACATTTCATTGGAGATCATTCTGCAGAGAAGGGAAGAAGAGAAGCAAGTCTCTCCCAACTGCCCAAGAATTCAGCAGAGATCCACAATGAGATCTGGGGATGGGGGAATTGCACGCTGCGAAGCGTAAAGGGGAAATATTTCTTTGTCTGTGTACTTATGCATGTGTGAGGTGGAAAGCATGTGTGTGCATACTGAACTGTGGGGGGAAGGCTGAATGTTTGCACATGTAGCCCCAGGAAACAATGAGACCCAAGCCCAAAAAAGGTGTGCTCCGCTGCAGTAAAGAACTCCTACTTTTTATTACCAATTTTAGGCTATGCTCTTTGGGAATGTTTTAATTTTCTGGTGCCCCTTCTCTTTTCACTCTCACACCATAGTGTGTATACTCTGTAATTTGACGGGGGAACAGGGAATTCTTTCTTAGACATGCTTAGATTCCTTCACAGAACTACACTTGTTGATCTAGATCTTAGAGAAACAGAAATGTCCAGAGAAGATACAACACTCCACAGCTTATCTGATACTGTGGGGCCCAGCTGCCCATGGGTCAACCTTACAGTTTTCAAAGTAAGTACAAAACATGCATTATTGCAAGCAATGACACACACAAACGTCCAGATGTACATCTTTTTTATCCAGTTCAAGAACCCTGTCACACCTTCTTTTCTTAAAAAGTTGCTCAGGACCAGAGCATACATCCTCATCGCTCATTATGGGGTATTTTTTTTAAGCAAAATCTATGAACTGAATATGAATCTCACCACCCAAAAATAAAATTGTAAATTGGCCCCATGCTGCTGATTGTAAGAGGAAGGGCAAGCTGATATTTGGGATGTGCGAGTTTGCACTGGGCTGAGGAGGGGAGGGAGTGGCTAATTTTGATGACACTGTGCCTCGTGTAACAACTACACTAAAGCCAACCCCAGCTTTGATGCTCGCAGCCCTACAATTCCTCCATATTTGTCTCCTTCATCAGGTGGAGGATATGAAAGGGACCATTTAGTTCTCTCTAGGTTCACCCAGCTTGATAAATCAAACTCCAGTCACCAACTCACTAGCAAGATTCTAACTTTGGTAGGAAATAATTTCAGTATACATACGGTAGAGTCTTTTGCCATCCTCAGGTTTCCTGGAGAAGGCTCTGAAAAACTGAAAGGGAACAAACCATACAGTTAGGTTCTACTTTTAAGCACCATCTTTCTAGGTCTGACATGAAGTTCTCCCAATTAATCAGGGCTATAGCTGTCAAATTTCAAGACAGTGATCATGTTCTTCCCTCTAACAGATTTGGAGATGACAGGGAAGAAGCTAAGTCTCAGAATGCAATTTGTTAATAGTTTCTCCTCCTGCTAATTTTAGGATTTTGTCTAACCACTGGAAATTATTACCAGTATATCTATTTATTTAAATATAACAAACAAGATTTTCCTTTTAAAAATTAGAAAGCACCACACAATTGTTTTCTGACAATGCTCCTCCTCAATGCTGACAAGCTCTTTCTACCTGCAGCTAAACCATAAAAACAAACGTCTGTTATGTGGGGTGCAAATGTTATAAATACATAAAATCCTGTTTGCTTCAGTTGGTATAATGGCAAGTTTGGTGAAGAGACAGGAATGGCAGGGTCTGAGAACCCTTATTTTTAAGGCAGCTCTGAAAGAGATCTCTACACTCATCAGGCTCATCAAAGACGCAATACAGCTCTCAGCTGTTAATTCAAAAGGGGTATGTCAAGTACTTGGCAGGCCACAATATGTAGTCTGTGGCCTGCATTGGCTTTGTAGATGCACAAGTTGGGCAGATCAGAATTAAATGTGTGCAAACTCCAGGTTGTGACTCAGAAAGATATGTGCAGCACTGAGTTCTCTCTTTGGCCCTTCTGCAGGATTTTTCTCAATATTTGTTATTTAGGACTATGAGCGCTTTGAGACCTAAAAAAGACGTTGGTGTGTGTGTGCGTGTGTGCGCGCGCGCACGCATGCGTGTGAGAGAAAGAGAGAGACTTTGTTAAAGTGTTGTTTTGTTTTCTCATTTTGTTTTGTTTTTTGTAAACAAGTTTTAGCAAAGCAAGAGCTGAATTATTACCAGTACAAATAGATTTTGCCTTGAAGGTTCCGGGCACATACAGATGAGGCGTTACAAATGAAAACAATAAAGAGAAAGGGAAAGAGCTCAAACTCCCAGAGCTGAAGGGAAAAATAAACCAGCTGGTGCTCCAACTATACATCATGGTAAAAGTCCCAGTGAACAAACAGATCTTCCAATTACAGTTGCTGATGAGTCCTGGACACAATGTCCAGAAACACACAATCACAAAGACTCTGAGCAGCCTGAAAATCAAAGGAATTCTACAATTGGAGCCCTTTCCCATGGAAGCTGACCCACAAGCTGAACTGTCTGTTAGCAGCTCTTGTCTGAGTGCTCACTGGAGGCGACAGTGAAACAAAGCAGTTTGAAAGGAAATTTTCCCTTCTGCTCCCTTCTCCTGCAATCAAATACTAAAACAAAGTATACTTGGGAATAAATGCACCTCCAAACAATTATATTTGGTAAGTAACATTTAACTCTTAGTGGCTTCCAAAGCCACACATCATCTTTAAAAATATATGGCAATTACAGTCCATTCATAACACTGTGATACATAAGCATAAAGATATTGCTTCTTCCTATTTCTTTCTCTCGTTTCTGCTAAGAGGTGGAAGTACCTTAACACTTAGGTATTTTTAACATGTTTCTCCATCTACATCTCTCAATAGAGTTACAGAGTGCAAAGGGATCTTGTAGCACCTTTGAGACGGAGAGGAAGAAGTTAGTAGCACAAGCTTTCATAGACTTAAAACTACTTCATCAGATGCATCTGATGAAGTAGCCTTAAGTCCACAAAAGTTTGTGCCACCAACTTCTTTCTCTCAGCGTCAAAGGTACTGCAAGATCCTTTTGCATACTGATTCAGAGTAACACAGATTTATAAAGGTCACTCTGTTGGTAGCATTTCCAATAAAGTGCTCGCAGATATTCATTTTGGCAATTAGGCTTTGGCTCCTGTTCTAATCAAATTACCATTGGATTGCTAAATCTGTCATTTGGTGAATGGGTTGATGAACGACATCAAAAAGCCACAGTAAAGTCTGTATTTGGTATCATTATTCAAACCAAAGCAGAACATCAAACTGCTTCTAACTTCAATGTAATGAAATTTATCTATGAAATACTTGTAGAAGGAGTAGCTCCACAGAGTTCTGGGGTAAAAATGAACTCAGTGAAGATGGGTTGCCAGGTAATACGTTGCGACTATGAAGATCATACAAGCACTGGATTGTTACAGTCACTTCTGTCAAATCTTGGATTTCCAGTTCATACAGAAGCAGCAACAATGAAATGTGGGAATGGGCTGGGAAGAAAAGGTACCATATCTGGAGTATTACCTAAACCATATTGTCAGCTCAATGAGATCTTTTTTATCTCTTTCCCCAGTAATAGCTTACTGATTGCTTTTGCTGCTCAGCTTCTCAATTCACCAGGTGCATACAGCTTTTACTGTTTCAAAAGCAGCTGCCGAGCCTTCCAAATGCCTCTAGCACTGCCTTCTGGCTGCATGCCTCCTACCTGTCCAACAGCTACAAAAGTCAAGGCTTTGTTTAATAGGTTGGACCTGGCTTAAAATTCTGTTTATGGGTGTGGACAAAATATTGGCAAAGGAACAACAGAACACTGCCACATCAGCTTGTAACAAGCATGAGAACAGACAGGTGAGGGAGCAAATAGGAGGGAAGGAAAGATTTGTGAGTATGTTTTTACATCTCTAATTTAGGGCCAAATTACATGGGATGCTGGAAATCCATGAACTGGATCATCTACAGAGCTTTGAGAAACGCTAATAGCAGTCTTGAAAGGAAGGAGTAAGTTCCAGTGCCACATCACAGGGAGAGGAGTACCACACTGTTCTGTTAAAATGGGGAATTAACCCTCCCCACCTCACAAGAAAAACCTTTTATTTGCTCCATAAAGCAAAACATATGTGTAATAGCATGGTTTAACCTTGGAAGGAAATAGCAGTATCTTGTGCCCTTTAGCGGCTGTGGTATGTGTGTGTATGAATGTATGTATGATTTTATTTTTTTTAAAAAAAGTGTGTGAGGAAAGATTAAATTACTCCTGGCACTGCAGTCCAAACTCAAATCAACGTCCCTTGTGACTACTAGAAACATAAGCATGAGGCTGCTGTGTTGCCCAATCAATGCCAAGTCCACAATGTCATTTTGTGTGATGTACCCCAACTCCTAATATCATTGTGCTGAGTCTTTCCTCCATCATTCTATGGTTGCTGACGGCACAGCAATAAGGTAAAGCCAAGTACACTGGAGGAACAGAAAGGACGAATTCTGCGTACAGTAGCCTGGTGTTCCTCATGTAAGATCTGTCGAAACAACAGACAATGCAGAGCTGACAATTCAACTTGCTACTGCTTTAACCAGCCGTACCTGTAGTGGCAGAAGTAACATGAAGTCTGTAGATTTCAATTAAATGCTAGAAGGCCAAGGCCCCACCCTACGAAACCAATGACGTACTACAATATTACAGGAGTTTGAAGGGAAGTTAGGTCTCCAGGCTATTTCTTGAGATCTGCCAAGGCTTTTTAAAAAAAGAAATCGAGTGGCCTGTTCCCGTAGCACAAGTCATTATAAGAACTCATGGTATGAGTCTTCCTGTTTTCTTCCCCATCCCCATCACCTTTTCCTTCTGTGTCATCTTCTAGATCATAACCCTGAGAGCACAGGCTCTTTTGTATTTATTGATCTGTACTCTGCTTTGGCAGATGTTCTGGCTAGAGAGTGGGGTATAAATATATTAAATAACTGAAAAATGGTACAGGCTCAACCTGAAATTCCCACTTAGAAACTTAGCAGAAGGTTCCGCACTCACCAACTTATTTTATATTAAAATAAAGATTTTAATCTAAAGTTACATCAATGGCTATGTTATAAGCTGCACACTGAAGATTTCTAGATAATATGATACAAAAAATCTCATGTACCTTTTTGTGGCATCACGTAGCACTCCCAAGAAGGCAAAGCAGTGCTATCCCACCCAATCAATTTAGAAAACTCTGAGGTGCACAGAAACTGAGCCATAAAAGGATGCCAGTTTTACAACAAGAAATATAACCCAAATTCTTGGATAGCCACCATAATCATTATATCTTTCTTCTAACCCAGTAAGAATCTTAGGAACTGATCATAACTTTTATCAAACTACCATAACAATTATGAGTGTGATCAGTTGCTGGGAAGTCCTCGGTCAAACCACACCCAATTTGTGAAGTCAACAGGGTGGCTTTATGTAAGCGAGTGATCTCTCAGGTATATCCCTCAACCTGCAATACGGGTTGCCTTACAGGGATGTTGCAAGGATTACTAAATTAATGGGAAAGATTGTTTGAGTACTGAGGAAAAGCACAATATAAATACTAAGTACTCCTAATTTGAATGAGATTCTTTTCCTATGAGAACAGAGAATGTTTCCATTCAGTTCTTTTGAGGTTTTAGCACTTGACCTGAACTCTTCCCAAGCTTCTCATTAGTCTACATAGCAACATATCTAAGTTTACCACAGAAAGGAGCTTGGTTCCTTGTTCCAAGCCAGCCACAAGAGCATGACAATAAACAGAGAGATAGTGATAGACATGAGGCCCTGGACAAGAGCCAACTGGACACGGCCATGGCAAAAATCAGAGTTTCCTAAGCCTGCATTCAGTTCCCTCTTGTGCCAGCAATACCAAACATGCTTTCCCATGCTTAGTCTCATGGAACTATGTGGAAAAGCATACCTCATTTCTGGGCAGAGCTTAACTTTTTTTTTCCAACTATAACTCTCAGAATCTCCTATACCATGCTAACTAGAGATTTCTAGGAGCAAAAAAAATAAATAAAAATAAAATAAAACCCACATTATCAGAGGGACAATAAACTGTTGGCTTCAATATGATCAACCAGTGTTCAGTGTGAAGCATGTGAAGTTTCAAGTTCTCATAAAAAAACTTCCCCTGGCTGCAAAGCTAGGAAAAGCAAATAAATCTGAAGGAGGGTATGGCTCTATTCTTCATAACAATGAGATTGAGAAACATTAGTGTAACTGAACAACTCACCAATGTTTACAACTATTAGTTGATTGCAACCCAATTAGCAGACTGATTCGGACCATGGTGGTCTTAATAAAATTCATAAGGAATGTACTTTTAACAAATCTGACTCAGAGAAAAATGAGTTTTTAAAGCAACATACCTAGCTCACATTTCAGTCTTGAGTCTCTATCCATTTTTTTCACTCTGATTATAATTATCTATGCAACATCCCAAGTTCCTGCACTCCATAACCAGAAGTGTGCAAACTTCTCTCCCATGCTGAGTGAATCTCAATCTCTCTCTCTCTCTCTCCTCCCCACTTCCTTGCCAGCCAGTGAATGCCCTAGAATCATAACTGAAGATTTCCTCCTGATTCCAACTTTGCATTTAATTAAGAGAGCACAGTGCAGCACTGCTGGGCTCGTGGTGAAGGTACAGTTGCAAAACCTGTGTCAAGGCAGAGAAGAAGACTACATTCTTCCCAGCTTCTCACAAGCTGGCAACTTGAGAGAAGGAAGACTCATCTCAAAATTTATGGTGGACTTTAGCAGCAACCCAAATGTCTCTGAAGCTGAGGTGCAGAAAGTAGAGGTCATTTTTGAGGAACTTCAAACACTGATTTTTTTTTCACCAAAAGTGAAACTCCTACATTTTGCACACACCCTTAGGTGTATAAGACATAGGAGAGGCCTTTATTAAGCCACTTTATCCTCTCCTGGGGCTAAAATCCTAGGAAGAGCCCTAAAAATGTGACAAATATGCCCCCAAGCCCCCTTAAAGGGTGTTCTTGTAACAAAAATAGCATGGAGGGAAATTTATATAAATTCAAATTCCGGCAGTTGCCATCAGTGATGTAAAGCTCAGTGTGATTTCTGAGACCTGACCCTCCAAGGGCAGAACTACTGGTACCCTTGCTTATGGCTGCTACCAAGGCCATTCTAAATGTATGAACTTCCTTTGTAAGAGAAATACTTACTTTTAGATGATGCCAACAGTACTGCAACATCCATTACTATGTAAAACAGCCTGTTTATACCCACTTATGGCTCCAAAGGGCACAGAAAGTATCCTTCCTACCACACAAGCCAATCTGTCTATCTACTTTTCATTTGCTTTAGAAAAGTTAAATAACCTTTTCTTTGAAGGCACTCAGCTTGACACAGCAGTTCCATTTCTACAGGGGACCTTGCCCACAACTGTTCCTGCAGTCACTCCATTAACAGCAAGATCAGACATAAAGACCATAGACAGAAGTCTCTTTGAGAGGTTATTAAGCAGGGAACAGAATGAACCTATTCTGTAATAAGCAGTGTGTGGGTAGTGGCTCTCACTTTATTTATAACTAAGCATGTCTGCTGAAATACAGTTACTCAAAACCTGCTGTGATGCATTTCTGAATCTCATCTTAGGAGAAAGATATGGTAAAAAAATTAATAGACAGACAAGCAAATAAATAAATAATGCAAGCAAACTTATTTGTTCATGATGTGGATAACACCTGTCTACCTCAGAGACTTTTAAAAGTCCTGCTGCTCTTGCTTAATAGGCAATCAACCCATGTCATTGGATGTACCTGAGTTAGTCTGCCCTAAGATCCTACTTCTGTACATGATGTGGGCTATGTAATGTATTTAGCTGTGCAAATACGCATGTACTCCATCACGTTTCAATGCACACAGTACTATTCTCAGCCCATTTTTATGCTGAGTTGTGCCACCAGTGTGCCAAAATATTATGTGACTGGGCCAGCCTTTATGCGAACTACCTTTAAGCATGAAGTCATGCTTTTGCAATGCTTACAAGAACAAACACTTAGCCATTAGCTCACATGAAAGGATGTATAAAGCATAAAATGATTTATAAAGTATAAACCAGCCCTGAGAACAAGAGAGCTTACCATTCTCCAGGTCTCCCAAGTTACACACGCTCAGTGCCTCTTAGGAAGGAGTTGCAGTAGTTTTAGCTCTGTGCTTTCTTTGGCTGGGGGATTGTTACTATTAGACTACTTCAGCTATTTATTCAATTAGCTCTTGGCTGAAGAACCTAAGGCTCGAAAAGAAGCTCTGCCACCCAAGCCAGAGCCGCTTCTTAAAGGAGCTTCTTGAAACATTTTTGCAAATGGCACATAAATGCCAGGTTTCTCTTCCTCTCCCTGTCCAAAATTCTGCCTGGGTACAGGATTATGTAAAGACACCTAAAAAGCAGGCTGAGCAAAGCCAATGGTCACTTTTGAGATGACCTTGGCTTCCAGATATGCTAAACAAACCCATCTGTATGTGTGGGTCAAATCTGTGTTCAGCACAGCTATTCTCGCCATCTGAATTGCCCTCTTAACACAAAACCTGTAAAATACCCACCTTGTCTAGTCACTCAGGGTAACTAAGAATAACCCCCAGGCTGCTTGTTAGGGAAGCTTTTGTAAACCAGAAAAAAAGCTGACTTGTCTCTCTGCACTATCTTTCAAGCAGCTATCATACCACAAATGTCTAACATGGTACATATAGACAGGAAGGCAAAAAAATTTTAAGAGGTGCTCTGAGGATAGGTTTTCAGAATGGCACTTAAAAGTGGCTCTGTCATCACAGACACAACATTATCTAAAGCAGGGGGAGACAACTTGGTACTCTATAGAAGTTCCAAATTCCAGCTCAAATAAACTGTAGCCTGCTACAGAATATACAAATAACCTCATTTTTCCCATCAGGTTGGCTATGAGGGAAGTGTGGGACGTGGGCCTATTACTGAGATAAGGTAAGTGAAAAAGGGCCTCAGTTAATAGCCAGTTTCCAGCACACTAGACTTCACCTCTCCTAAAATGTTACACTTGTAATCAAGCACAAATATAGAACAGATGCCTCAGGTTAACCTGCTTCAGTAAGATTGCCAAAAGGCTCAATTAAGATGCAACAGAAGATACTTACTTCCCTGCTATGTGCTTCAGCCAGCATGAACCTTAGACTCATGCCCTTCCATTCTCCTTAGCTTTCATGGCTGCAAGGACGCCAGAAGCATCCACTTCCACAGCACCAGTGACACTATATACCCCAGACCATGGCACACAAGTATGGGACCCAGACTCCTCTCCCCACAAATAAAGCTTCTTTGTGTCTCATCTCACCCTGACTGAGCCAAGTGTGGCTTTCTGGCCACTGATGAGTCCTCAACAAACTGCCCACAACTTGGAGCCATGACTTGGAAGTGCTGGAGGGGGAGCATTTTCATACTGGAGCCCAAACTCCAAGCTACAGTTTATGGTGGAGCGACAGGTGTCATTTTGAAAAAGGTGTTCCCCCCACCACTTTCCCCCAGAAGAACAAGATAGGCTGTGGCAAAAACAACCATTGTTCTTGCCTTCTAGCATTGCCATTGCAGTTATAACTAGGCAAGGATGAGGCAGCAGCTGTGGGATGGATGTACCATGTACGAAGTCTACAGTTGTCTCCACTCTCTGGACTGAATTTTCCTTTTCTCTTTCTCCCTTCTCAAAGTCACCTCAGTCTTTTTAATGTCTGCCTCTTCACAGTCCTACTGGCCCTCTTGGGGAAAGAAAAACATCCCCCTGCCAGAATCCAATAGTGGACCATAACATCAGGACTACATAGCTCACCATCAAAGCTTCACAGCTTGCAGACCAAGAGAATGATTAGGAAACATGCACTACCTGAGGAGCATGGCATTAAATGCCAATTCCAACTGCAGCAGAAAAATCTCTCTAAACTAGACTCTGAACTATTATCACCAAGCTTGCCCACTCCCTCCCAATGGGAACTGTACCTTCAAAGTAGGGTAGCCAGTGATTCCAAACTCTGAACATATTTTCTGATTGAACTTCTCAGCACAGTCCAGCACACCCAGCATCACAGCAGGTCTCCAATCTATGAGGGGAAAACAAAGACAGGAAGCATGAACGTGTTAGTATGATCAAGGCCCGCATGACATCATAAGAGGACAGAGAGCCTGTATGGCATCTGGCCAAAGGTGTTGAAGTGCTTTGGGTCCCATACTGGGAGAAAAGCATAATATAAATCAAATAAATAAGTTAGTTAAAAAGACTGCAAAAGGGAACAGTCAAGAGGAATGGAGTCACAGAGCAAAATCAAAGCATAATATAAATCAAATAAGTTAGTGGAAAAGACTGCAAGAGGGAACAGTCAAGAGGAACGGGGTCACAGGATGAAATCAAAGAGGAAAAAGAAAAAGAGACAAATGGCACAGAAGAGGGCTACACATGGTCAAGTATCACAAAAGAGAGGAAAGGTAAAATTCATATGGAAATGAACACCCACATTTTTGGCTGAATGCTTCTTCATGCCTGTCACCCAGTGTATGCATAACCAACTTATAAAGACTCTCCATGAGGTGCAATAGCAATTGCCAACAATATATTACAATAATTTAATAATAAGTCATATGAGGTAAAATCATCTTATTAATAAAAGATACCCATGAACCATTTTGTAATTCACAGGGAAAGTCTAGAAACCAACAACAACCTACAATGATGGGATTTCCTCCAGAAGCTGATGATGGATAGTGAAAACATTTTCAAACAAATAAATAGAACACCTGAGCAATCTGGAACAGGCCACTAGCTTCGCTGTCGCTGTTGCGTGCCTTCAAGTCATTTCCTACTTATGGCAACCCCAAGGTGAACCTATCACAGGATTTTCTGGAGCTGAGAGCGTGCAATGAGTCCAATGTCACCCAGTGGGTTTCCATGGCCAAGTATCTCACTAATATTATCATGACTGTTTCATTTCAGATCTTCATCTAATTTCACTGCTCTCCATATAGGCAGAGGGGCAAGAAATAAAGATACTACACTACATTTATCCAGTGCTGTTAAAAATTCCTCAAGTATCAAAGACTTGTGTATCAGAAGACGAATAACAGTACTGAGGGCCAACTGCCCTGACCTCATGGGACTCTTTTCATATTTGGCCTTGTAAGGTGCTATGGATCTCAAATTGTGCATGAATGCCTCTATGGAAAGGTAGACAAACCTCTTAATCTAACAGCTAGGTGTATTGTTTGAGTGTTCAATTAAAGATGGGGAGACCTAGATTCTAATTCCTATTGACCCATGTTCAGCCATTCTCTAGTTGACCTTTGGCCAGTTCAATTTAACCTCCCTCCATCAGAAGATAGTTGTAAAAATAAAATGCAAAGACCTATGTATACCACTTCAGTTCCTTGGGAAAAGGATGATATAAACATGTAATTAATAATAATTAAAAAAAACCTTAGCATGAGGATTCTGCCACACTACAGCTATACAGAGAAGGAAGAAGCTACTGATTTGTTCCCTGCTGTGCTGTAGCACCACAATTGCACTTGAACCTACTGAAATCAAGCAATACCTGAAGCCAATGAGTGCCATTTGCTGTTGTAAAGCTGCTGACTTTGGCCTGCTTCCTCAGGCTCAAGTTAAGCTGCCCTTTAGATACTTTCTTCCTTAAATTCTAGCCCATCTCCAAATTATTCCATTCTAAGTTATTTGATATTGGTGAAAAACAGGTTCATTACAAAAAGAAAAAACATCACACATGTTCAGGCTCAGGAAGTGTTAATGGAAAATTGGGTGGTTCTACAAAGATCACCTTCCAGGCAGCACACTGCAAATCCTCTGGATCAGGGAAACTCCCAGCCACCACCCTCACAGAGAACTCTGACTGCAGCCAACATACCAGCTGTTCCACCCTTGTCTTTTGGTACGTGCCACCACGAGAAGAGATTAAACAGCACACAGTAGCCATTGTTAACATACCATTCCCAGCCACTCCTTGCTTTATTCTATAGGAAAAAGGTGTCTGCCCATCCATGTGTTTGGCTAATGATAAAGCACTGTGGTCACAAAACCCATGATGCTTACAACGGCAGAACTGCCAGATGGATCTACAAGGTCAGAGGTCAAATACCAGCTCTGCCAAAGTTTCACCAGGATGGTTTTGGTTATGTACCACCTCTTGGCCTTAATTATTCCATTCATAAAATGTCACTAAACAGAATGTACATACAGAGGTTTTGAAACTCCACACTGAAAACTTTCCAGTTTTATAGCCACAAATGAAAGAAACAGATTAAATCTGGATGAACTGTTATGCTTCATACAATTTGCAAAACTGTATTTTCAGAAAGATCTCTACTTGGTTTAGAACTTTATCTCAAAAATTGTATACATGATAGATTTGAGATTTATGGAAAATATGGATGCACACGTGGGAAAGCTAACAAAGACAGGGGGAGAATTTCAAGGAACAGCTTAAATCCACTCCCATGACTACTGTAATTTTTGACCAGTATCTTCTCTGTTGCCTCTAAGAGCCCTAAACCACCTTAAATTCCCAGATGTTTCCCTGCTACTACACAGACATATATATGAGATAAATTACATGAAGACTGGGACAGAGCTACACAAATTGGGAATAAATTCAGTGTTTTCAAATACAGATCAGTGGAAACATCTCTAATGGGATTATCATGACAAAAAGTGCCAGGCAGCAGATTGTAATTTTTTCCCATGCTCAATGTGTTTCTGTCACTCTAATGTGTTATTCTACTTTGAATGTCAAAGAATTCTTCCCAAGTAGTTAATTAAAACCAAAACAAGGGCAACAATGATAGGCAATCAAAACTCCACGGTCCACTCAAAACTCCATTCCAGATGTCATAGCTGAAACCCAAAATCTAGTCTATCTTTATACTCAAAACTTTAATATCTTTATAATCAAAACATGATGAAACAGCATTAAAGCTTTCATATTTTGCTGAATACATCATCAGGTTACATTATTAAAACAGACAGGGATGGGGAAAGAAACAAAAAGGTTAGGCCATATTACACCTCCACCTGAACTGTAACCAGAATGGCTTTCAGGTCATTTCTGAGCCCAGCCAAAGTGCTGATATTAATCTGTAAAACCCTAACCTCTTGAGACCTGGTCACATGAAAGACTGACTTCTCTCATCAGTACCCCTGAACTTAAAATTTTCAGGGCCTTTTCAAAGGAGGTCAGAGGGAAAGGACCTGTTCATGCTAGAATCCAGGTTTAAGAGTAGCCTTCCCAAAGATGTACATGTGCACCGTCTTTACGGACTTTTCTACCTCAAGCAAAGACCTTTACATTCACCCAGGTCCTTTAAACAACATACAAATTTCAGCATGGTTTTAACATTTTTCTTAGATCTTACACTGTAAATTAACATTTTACTTGTTTGTGAGCCACCCGGAAAACTTGTTGCTGTGGGACAGCTATAGAAACACCCAAATAAAGGCATTCTTTCCCCCTCAAACATAGACAAAACCATTTATTTGCCTGT
This sequence comes from Iguana delicatissima, assembly GCA_948472985.1. Lineage (NCBI taxonomy): Eukaryota > Metazoa > Chordata > Lepidosauria > Squamata > Iguanidae > Iguana > Iguana delicatissima. The sequence goes on from CAOKZL010000855.1 coordinate 415,988, forward strand.
ATTTAACTTTCTTGCATACTTTAACTACAAATTTTTTTTTTAATTAAACAGTAGTTTATATTACAGGGCTTTGAGAAGATGACAGCATACAATTTTTTTTTAACCAGCTTAAATGAAAGGAATGAATTACAGAAGTAAAAGAAAAGAGTGCTGAATCTTATGAATCCACATCTGAGCCATTTGATGGGCAGCAGATAGTTAATTCACAGAATCCACTTCTGTAAGATGGAATGAAGGTTGCCGATGTGGATGGATTTAAAAGGGAATTAATTCATAGAAGAAAAGCCTATCAATGGCTACAAGGGCTATATATTACCTATTTGTGTTTGGACAGTTTGTATTACAATTGTATAGCACTGGTTTTATAACGGCATTACTTCTTTCCTTCTCCATATTCTTTTCTTTCTTCTTTCTTTTCTTTCTTTTTCTTAGGTTAGATTCCATGCTTTTGGGACAGCTGTCTATCTTTTACAGTTTTATTCTGTGAAGTACAGTGTACAACAACACTAGTTATCAGAGAACAGAAGCATAAAGTAACTGTTACACTTATGGGTTGACTTTTTTAGTGGATAAGTGAATTTCCTACAGGTATTTATTTGGTCACTGTGGGAACAGAACATTGGACTGTATGGGACTGTGAACTGACGCTGAATAGCTCTTATATCCTGAATCACTTTGAAGGTTCGTATAACATTGATTGAACCCATGTTATCTTGCCTTTTCGCAAGGTGGTTATGTCTGCACATTCACATTCACATGGCAAACTCTTATAGAATCTGACATCCGGTGCACCTTAAAGCAGCTGGAACAAATTTGTCAGTATCTCCTTTCAGATGAGTACCTGAATTAGTCTGTTTGCAGCAACAAAGAACCTTATAACCCTTTTAAAGACTGACAAATGCATTTTCTTTGTAATAACTTTCTGGGGACTGTAGCCTGCTAGATTGTCCTGTTCTTTTTCTTTTCTTTTAAAGAGCTTTCTGGTTCTTCTAAGTTTAGGGGCATGTTTGAAAATATGTAGGCCAGAAACTCTTGTAAAGAGACCTTGCAACTCTACTGCAATTCCAAACTGTAACCAAATTATAGCACACAAGCTGATAAACTGTACACAGTACTGCTTGGTTTGCAAAATCTTCTGCAAAAGGCAACTTTTTCTCCTCCAGCCTGAAAAGTCCTTGATTAAGAACTTCAACTAGCACTAACACTTAGAAACCACCTCATTCTTAAAGGATTTCCTTACAAATCCTGTTACACTTTCAAATGCACAGTTGTAATAATAAAAGGCAGACGTCTAAAGAAAAGATTCTCAGGAATAACTAGTATTACTTAGGAAAAGACAGGCACCTACCCTTAAGGTGCTTACAAACCATATTTAGAGAGGTGGATGAAGGAAATCTGAGGAAGAATGGAAAGACAAATGGGTAACAGGGCTAAGTGTGGGAATATTAAAAAAAAAAACACTCTCATACTTCATATAGGACACAGACAGTTCTTCTATACCAGAGCAAGACAATATTTACCTCATACAGGACATTCCCCTGTCTTTCTGTCTCGGTCACAGACTTAGCTGGGAAAATCCTATCTTTTTCATCATTAACAAAACAGTAATTATCATAATGGCTCCTTCTGATTAAAAAAGGCTTTGAAATTCACTATTACATTTGTTTGTCTGAATACAGTATGTCATCTCCTCCCTCCTCAGGCAATCTTTGACTTGAGGAGTACATGCAAACAGTGGTATAGCAAAGCCAGGCTCACAGTGTCAAAGTTCCGGATGTTTTCAATTAGTAAGGAAGATGAGAACATCTGCTGCTCTCTTCCTTTGAGTGTAACTGGAAAAATTGGAAGAAAAATGGATCTTCCCAACAATGAAGTATCGTTATGAGCTTTCTTTGTTGTAACCCCAAGTATCTGCAGAGTTTTTACAAAAGGCCTGATTCTAGTACAGATAAAAACTGTCAGTGATTATTTTAGATCAACACTACCACCCGAACTTTTGGAGTCTCTGGGCAAGTGTTGTGACTGAAACAGTCATGCTGAAGGCTTGTACTTTAAAATTTACTCCACACTACTGCATACAAATGGAAGTCCTAAGAACCCAAAAGAAAGTGGCTACTGGAGAAAGGGATCAAGTTTTAATTAAAACTTCCAGCTTGCTTTGCTGAAGGTCTTCTTCAGAGGTGCAAAAACAGAATTTGCCTCATTAAGGCAACATGTCTCTTCAGTATAGCCTCTTTGATCCAGGTTTCCTAAGTTAGATGCTGCCACCTTCCCTATCACCCATCAGCACCTTTTTTGAAGTCTATATCTGTGCTGTGCTGCTACAGTGGAAAGAAGTGTGTGCATTATAGAAAAATGTGCAATTTCATCTGGGTTTGGGAAAAGCCAAAGCAGGTCCAGGAAATCACATACTACTAGACTCTGCTGAATGTTTAAAACTGGGTTTAATTCATCATGAAGGATATATGACTTAGAACCAATTATCTGAAGGCATGAAAACACTGTTGAACAAAATATCACCACTTGATTTTCCCAAGAAAAAACAAATATTTGAGGGGAAAAGCTAAGAGAAACAGTTTGGCTTGTTTCAATTTTTGTCTCTGCCACACCAAAAAAAAAAAAGTTTCTTCCCCCTCCCTCCAAGCCTGCATGTCATTGACAGAACACATTTAAGGAAGAAAATTCAGAAAACTTTTACCTTTTGATATGGTTAATTGTATAAACCGTTCTCAAATGCCTCTTTTAACAACAACCATTAAGCATGTAGGCAATGATCCAGAATACATGAAGTACTCCTCACAACAGCTGCATAATGCAGACAAATAGTATTATCTGAGGCCATTTCCACACTAGACTTTGAGGCCCCTCCCTAAACCGCAAACCCCACGGTTCCATAGGATGTTGGAAGTGGAATAATAGCACTATAACAGTCTAGTGTGGAAACGGCCCCTCTCATGTAAATGAAGGAGGTCAGGCTAGAGAGAACATCAACTTGTCTAAGTGACTTCACAGGCTACTTGAGATTTAAATTGGCCAGTTTCCATGCGTATGCACCTACAATCAGCCCTCCATGTTTGCTAGGGTTAGGTGCACAGGACCCTCACAAAAGTGGAAAAATTACAAATACCAGAATGTGGGTGTGTGTTTGTAGGGAAGGTATGATGGGGAGAGTAGGCACCCAGGGTCCAAACAAGGTCACGAAAGGGAAAGGGGGTAAGTCAGCATGGTGGTCCTATATGGGGCACTTCCTTTTGCTCGCCAATCTCCTTCCTTGAGTGTGTGTGTTGGGGGGGATACTGGAAGAGAATTTGTGGTGCTGAGAAATCAGCCTGTGAGCTGTCTTCAGTTGGCCAGGCGGTAGCAGGTGGTGGTGGTGGTGAAGGATCAGGGGCGGGTTTTTAAAGGGCTCTACAGCCTGGATGGAGCTGCCTAGAGGGAAGGTTCCCTACAGAAAAGAAGTACCTGAAGTGGGGGAGGGGCTGTAGAAGGTAGCAAATAATCAAATTCATGAAAGTGAAACCTGCAAATGTGGAGGGCCAACTGTATTTGCCACAACAGGCAAAAGGTCCAAAGCCTAGAAAACTAGTAGAACTAGAAGAACTCCCATTTAGCAAACAGACCCATGGCTGGCCTTGTTCTCACCTGAGTACTTAAGCAAACTGTGCTGAAGCCACTCAGCTCAGAAATGCTCTGGACTTGCTATTCTAGTTTCCCCAGTGACGGGCACTAGGTTCCAAAGCTTCCAGCTTAACACCAAAAGAAGCTGCAGTATTTCCTTGTCCTGTTGTTCCAGGATTCAGGCCCACTTGAGCCCCAGCAGCTTAGGTCAGAATCTCATTTCTGAGCAGAAACTGGCAGAGAAGGGAAAATGCAGAGGAGGTGAAAAACTGATTGAACAATGAAACACGATTGAACAATGAAACACAATCTCACCCCCCTGCCCCTTTTTTCTGCATGTGCAATCTAATCAACAATCAAGGCTGTCGTTGCAAAGACAATCAGCAATGATCTATATGTTTTATTTCCTGCTGCCCGTCTCCAATAACTTCATGTCAGTCCAGAACTTGAGGTTCAAACAGGCCTCAGAGACGCAACAGTGGCGGGGGGGGAGCTCTTTCCCCTTATAAATGGCACTGTTTCAATGTGGTACACAGATTTTGGCTTATGCTGTCCTGTAGCACTGGAAACTCCTACAGTCACAATCTGCAAGGAAAACAAGGGAATTTGAAAGTGCTGCCAAGCAAAACAAAAAACCAACCAGTCATAACCTAGGGATTTGCTAACTTTCAGGCACAAGGCGATCATCATTCCACATGAATGAGAAAACAAATTGTCCCCTCCAGAGCAATTTGGGGGAATGTCACCAAGTTCTTTCAAAGATTAGGAACTGCTCCTGGGAAGAAATCTTGCAATAGGGAACACTATGAACCTAGGTTACACAATCAGCAGAATCAAACTGCAGCATTTTCCCTGAACCACGTACCACTTCACGCTACATTTGGTGGTAAGGTATGTTTAAATGCATTCTTATTTATGTATATGGGTAAAAAAAATCTGTCCATAAAAAAACCCCAGCATGTTAGGGAAATAGATTTTTAGGGTTGTTATGTTTTTGACAGATTTTTCCTCTAAGTATGATACACACGGGCTTTTTCTATTTTATCCTCAAAACAGCCCCATAAGTTTGGTCAGGCTGAGTGATAATCACTTGTCCAAGGTAACCCAGTGAACATCAGAGCTAAAGTGAAGAAGTGACTCCTGGTCTCCTATCCACAACATTAAATAGCCTCGTAGGATGGGATGGGATGGGCAACACTGACGTGGGTTGGGAATCCTCTGGTATGAGTGAGCGTAGTATAAAAATGGTAAAGTCATATCATCAACACAATAGCTGTAGTGCAAACCTCTGCTACTTTTATTTTTGCTACTTGCAAAACCTATTTTGCTCTTGTTATAGTTCTGTGGATTTTTTTTTCTGTTCGGCTTTCTCATCATTGTTAAAACTGTAGAAAATTGAGATAACCCCTATATTTGAGCTGTTGTCAGAGGCCCTGTGTTGGAGAAGACATGTTCTAGGTCTTGAGTGAAGCCAGCCCACTCACAGATTGTCTGGAAGTAGTCACATCCTGAAAGCCCCCCTAGAATCACAGACCTGTTCCTAAACATGGCTTGCAGGGAACATGTGCTTTGGTACTGGCAGAAAACAGCAAAGACCTGGAAGAACTACTGGTGAAAGGTAAGGAAGTAAGTGCAAAACCAGGGGTACAGCTGAATATTAAGACTACAAAAACCACAACAGATAATTTACATAACTTTAAAATGGATAAGAAAGACACTGGAATGGTTAAAGATTTTCAATACCTTGGCTCAAATATTAATAAAATGGAGACTGTAGTCAAGAAATCAGAAGAAAACAAAGACTTGGAAAGGAAGCCAAGAAGGAATTAGATAAGATTCTCAAATATAAAGATGTATTATTAAATACCAAAGTCAAGATTGTCCACACCATCATATTTCCAATTTCTACATATGGTTGTAAACACTGGACAATGAAGATAGCTCACAAAAAGAAAATCAACTCATTTGAAATGTGGTGCTAGAGGACAGTTCTACTGATACTATCGACTGCTCAAAAGACAAATGAGCAAATCAAACCTAACTCTGTCACCAGAAATGAAGATGACTAAACTGAAGCTGCCATACTTCAGACATACCAAGAAATGATGCGACTCATCAGAAAAGATGATAAAGTTCGGTAAAGCAGAAGGAAGTGGGAAAAGAAGGTGATTTCTTGATGATTCAACCAAGGAAGCCATGACCTTGAGTTCGTAAGAGGTGAACAGGGTAGTTGGTGGCAAGGGATCTTAGAAGTCTCTCATTCATAGGGTCAAAGTCAAACATCAAAGTCAACTTTACAGCAAAACATAATAACAAATCATTTTTAATCACCACTTGCTTTTACAATGACAAATTCAGTAAACACACTCACCTAACCCATCCCTGGCATATAAGTATCTGGTGTCTAGGTTATCCTTAAATAAGCTTCCTGTGTTAAAGTAACATTTTTTTAATTCACATAGAATGCACACAAGATACGTTTGGCAAGCTAATCTCTCCCCTCATATGTCTTCAATTTAAAAATACTCAGAATCAGCATTGGCAAGAATTTGAATCCCGAAGCCATTTCCAGCTCCTATTTATAAACTATTGCTGAATGGAGAAGGAATCCCCCATTGGACTATCTTCTGTTTTTTGAATAAAACTGAAGATACAGTGTCTGCAACTAGGGTTAAAATATGACCGGAGGGAGAAAGAAATTGCAACAATGGAGAAAACACTCTGCTCTCTCTGGAGAAATATGTGACTAACTCAAAAGGGCCAAGAGCAATTTGAGCACAGCAAGGAAATAGCAAACAGCAGGGAAACTATTTCATCAGAACTTTGATCTCCCAGTTCAGTTGGCATTCCAGTATAAGGAAGTTTGAAAAGTTCTCACAAGGAAGTCAATTAGTTGTGCACCTTCACTTTTAGTTTGTAATCCAGTCATGGTTTATTTATTTCCTCTGCAAAGGAAGTGTGATTTCACAAAACACACATGAGACAGACATCAGGAAGAGGAAGGAATTATTTCATGCTGCGTCTCCAAAGGCAAAGAACAGTTCAGCATCAGCCAACCACAGAGAATGAATGTCTGACTGTAAAAATACAAGACGTGTGAGTGAGAATGAACACCACCAGCACAACAGATATGACAGATTTGGGCTAATGAGAGGGCATGTATTCACAGCTCATGGGAACATTAGAGATTTTGTGTGGGTCATAAGACTTAGATAACATTAAGCATCAAAATCTCTAATTCTTAACACTTTAATCCCATAGATTTAAATGAGAGAGGCATTCTGAAGGAATGGGTATCTTAAAGTTTGTTTTTCAGTCACTTGCAACTGTTTTACAACAGGAATTATCCTAGAAGAGAATTTTGCCCCTGGGAGCCTGCAGATACTACCAGCAGTACATTAAATACTTTATTAAAATTAACTTTTAATAATTCAATAATGAACCCCCGCAGCTCAATCACAGACATTTAAATGGATTACACACCTTTCAAACTAATCATTTCTAATTAGAAATCTCTCTCACTGCTCCAAAAGTGTACTATCCAAGGTACCCAATCTAACTCCAGGTGGCTGGGTTCACTGAGCTCATTCCTTATCAGGAATACTCCTATCTGTTTGCATCACTGAAGACAAGGGTTTCTAAATGCCAAATTTATGGCATGTCTGGCAGATAACACATTAATTGGCTGAAGTAAGGCTAGGAAGAGACCAGGCTATCTATGCTGATTGTTTAGCCTGGGAGCAGAAGTGTCCAGAGGTCAGGCCAAATAGCGCAAGGATAAGATGGAGAGCCAGTGTGATATAGTTTCAGCATTACAGCACAACACTGGAAACTAGAGTTCAATTCCCTGCTTGGCTGTGGAAACCCACTGGGTGACCCTGGGTGTGTCACAGCTCCAGAAAACCCCATGATAAGTTTGCCTTAGGGTTGACATGAGTCAGAAACAACTTGAAGGTACACAAAAAAAAGTTGTATTTTGCTTTTTACTGAAAAACCGAGTAAATGTCCCAGTCAGTCTGGTTCCTTTTTCTAGTGCTTCTACTAACCACACAACCACATATTTGTTAGGAAGTAGTGGGGGTAGATGGCCTTTTCTCTATGACAAAAATTTTTTACACATAAATTCAAGGGTTTATGTGACTACTGTTTCATTTGAATAAGTTACTTTAAGACAATCTTTATATTCAATACTCTTCTAATTTTAAAAAAGACTGCTCCAAAACGCCACATGCATCTGCAGTGGGCTTTGGTATGATGCCAGAGATCAAACGTGAGACATGAACATATACCAGGTCTCCACAAAGTTGTCTTTAGTTAATTTTCCCCTCACTAATGAAGCTTCTGCTGCCCATTTTTCAGCAAAAACAGTCCCCTGTTGCAGGAGCTTCACTGGTTGCAGGTCTGTCTCCGGGCACAATTCAAAAGTGTTGAGGATGACCTATAAATCTCTAGGCTGCTAGGGTCCAGGCTATTTCAGCCCACTAGAGCTCTAAGATAGTCTGGAAACACTGTTCTCTCTTTCCTGCCACCTTCTCCAGTTAATTTGGTTGAAATAACAGAGATGGCCTTCTCAGTGGCTGCTCCTATCTTTGGAACTCCCTCCCTCCTTGCTCTCCTAATATCAGCAACTGAAAGCATTCTTGTGCCACTAGACTTTAGAAATTGAATGGGGTGGGCTTTTAATGATGTTAATGATGGTATGCATAATCCTTTCATGAAGTTTAATGTTTTTAAAATTTAATGTTTTAATTTTATAAATTAATTGCTTTTAAATTAACTTTCATATTTATGTTTCTCAAACTTTTTGTATAGTTTTTTTTAAAAAATCTGTGTTATTTTAAAAATATTGTGAACTACTTTGAGTCCTATTATTGGGAGAAAGATGGTATAAAAATAAATAGTAGCAGTAATAAATGATAATAGTAATATCTAACCTATGTTAGATATTCTTTCTGCAGTTTTCCACAATCAAAGTATTTTAGCTCTAGCAGCTCCTATGAAAATTTTAATCAGTTATGTGGCAATTCTGTACTCTTCCCATCAAAGATTAAACACATTAATAACAATTCTGAGGAAATAATGTTTTGTCCAATCTTTTGATTTGACCACTTTATAATTTTATCTCCAAATTCTAAAACTTTAGGGAAAAAGACCCACACATACCATCACCCCACAGTCTCCAACATTTTTGTGATACTGCATTGTTAATTCTGCATGATTTTAAAAGTGTTCAATGCCTCCTCTGAACTGTTTTGTATGCTAAGTCTTTGGAGAGGATGGAAATTGATTCGAATGTTGAAGTAGTTCAAATGTTTTTCCGGTTCTCATCTCAAACAGATTTTTTAAAGGTTTGACTACCAAATTAACTTTTGGGGTTCCAAGTGGGTAATTCTGTGATGGTTTTGTAAATGTCTGAGACAAGCTCCCTGGGTTTATAGGAATTATTTATACATGTTGTTCATATATGGTTAATATTCTTAGTGATCCTGAGCATCTCTCTATATATTATGCAACTTCAATTACTTGAATAATAGGAAACCAAGGTGGTCTTAGCTCTTCTAATTTCCCTGAAGCTGGTTAGAGGTAAAAAGATAGATGATCTTAAGCATGTCTGCCAATTTCCATCTAGAAAACTGCTTATATTTGTCCTTACGTTTGAAATCTGGATATTCTACAAAGGAACAGAGTGCAGAAAAAGGTGGAAACAGCAATATGCTGTATTTTTTCCCAGACACTTAACAATTCCCTTTTGCATGAATTTGTTCAGTTAGCACATTAAATGCAAATATTAGACAGAAAGATTAAAGAATCACATGGAGTTTGCCCTAAGTGTCTCTCTAAGTGTACCCAGACAACTGGATTATATGTTTTAATGAATTTAGTTAATTGTGCTGGCCGGAGGAGGTATGAAAAACGTTTTGCCTGTGATCTTAGATAAGCACTAGCAATGTAAAACATAATTTCTGAAATGGCAATGGGCTAAAAACTAGTTACCAGCTGGGAAATAAACTGGGATTGAACACTGAATGACTTAATTTTCTTCCCTGATTCTACTCCTTAGATCAGGGAGCCAATAAAACAGAAACCAACACCCTAAGTATCCTGACTGGAAAAATGTTAATAAGCCTACCCTTCACAGACTTGTGTCATATGTTAAAAACCAGAGACAATGTATAATTACCCCCTTTGCAACATCACATAGCAGTAAGTTCCACAAATTAACTGTCTCTTTATCAAGAGAACTTCCTTCCTCATGCCCAAAGCAACATTTATAAACATTTACCCATAGCATTTACCCATGCCAAACCTGGGCATTAATTTTCCATTCTCTCTCTGGGAATCACATTTTTTGAAAAGAAGTTATACAACTCAAGAGGTAGATGCCTTAGATCAACTCTCCACCTTGTTCTCCTTTAGATCTGTGAAGTGGAAAAAATATCTGGCCTCCCTCCCTGAACTGACTCATTACCAACAGCTGGGAACAATGTGAGCTATACTGTAACAACTCTGGATAGCCGCACGTTGCCCCTTCTCACCTCATTTCCGCACAAGACTGTTCTAGCGCCATGATTCCACTGTCAACATCCTATGGAATCCTGGGGTTTGCAGTTTAGGGAGGGGCCAGCCATAGGATGTTGAAAGTGGAATCACAGCGCTAGAACAGTCTCCGGAAATAGTGTCACTCTTTAAGGCAAATCAAGATGGGAAATTCTTGCCTTGGAAAGGTAGAAACTAAGGACTTCTCAGTCTCCATTGCCTGTTAATTTATGTTGAGATCTGATCACTGCTCACACTGAAGAGAAAGACAGAGAAGCTTTTGCAATGCACGTAAGAATTCTGGCCAATACTGGTTGACAGAAACAAGAGTCATTCTAAACCTGAGGCTGTTCCAAAGTATGGATGTTCTACTCTACTGCTAAAGTACAATAATGGATGTTACTTCCAGCAGAGAGAAGGGGGGAGTGGTTTATTCACTTCCAACTTGGAGCCAAGCCAAAATAACTAAAATTCGCTCTGGAAGCTTTAAAAGATGAATGCAATCCATACTTCCTGCCTCTTAAGCCAGTGAGGTAACAGTCTTGTATCTCTGCGAAACTCTCGTAGCCACTACCATTTAACAGAAAGACCGTAATGTATTCCAGAAGATAACCTTGACACAAAAGGGACATAGTCTCTTTAAGCCATTATGGAGGAACACTGGAAATTTAGGCCACATCAGATTTACTTAATTTACCATGGAAGAAGTAAAGAAAAAAATATCCAAATTTCCCACCAGCATTGTAAATATGTAGATTCTTCCTCAGCAGAAATGTGTAAAAAAAGCCAACAACATAATGAATCCACACTAAACCCACTTGCACAGAAAATAAAACATTAGTCATTCACTGCTGCAATAACTGTACAGACTCTGAGGCAATTTTCTGGAAAAAAAAACTTTTTGGTTTTTTCTCTACCACCTGTATTATCCTGAACATATAGCTCCATCTATCCATCTTTAGCACCATTTCAGGAGGGGGCCTGTTGCCTATATAATGTACGTGCATATGGGGAGGGGGAGGAGGAGGAGAGATCTATCATCAATTGCCAATCAATGGTAGAAGTCTACCTGAGAACGGCCCAATGTGACCATCAGTCAGTAAAAAGACTTTTCAGCCTCTGCTGCAAATTCACTATCATGGCTTTCACCATCTCCCTAAATCAGTTTATGAACTCTATAACTAAAGAACAAAATCGAAATACATTGAAAATTATTTTACAATGGCACTGGTGACACCAAACTTTCATTTCTGATCAGCTAAGAACAAATGTCCTGTCTACCACATTCAGACACACATTCATTATCCAAGAGAAAAGGAATCTTCTTCAGACTCAAAGAATGATCTGTCCTGCTTCTTTCTTTCTGTTGGAGTCTTGGCTGGTACTAATGACATTGGCTTAAATCCTATTTTTAATCCTAACTGAGCAGATCCAATGAGATTTTGCCTCATCATTCAACAACCAATTCTAGTTGGCCCTAAACAACAGGATGCCACCCACTGGTACTAACTTCTTGGTTAAATGAAGATGAGTCAAGTTTTATGTTTGGATTTTTCCTCCAATTTCAGTTAGATTCATCTGCTTTCTAAAGGTAATAAGGATTTAAAACCAGAACATAAAAATATTCAAACATCTGAAAAACAGTTCATCTGAGTACAGGTGCTTCCCACTCCTTGATGCCTTGCTTTTCAACAACCTGCTCTTTCAAGCATTCTAAAATACTACCCAGAACCATATACACAATTCATGGTCTGCTCTTTCAACCACACATCAAATCAATCCGTTCCAGTTATGTATAATTTAAAAGCACAGAAACAGCAGTTCAGTGGCTGCAACTACCACAGTATTCAGACCGAACAAACAGATGGCACTTTGCACAAAGCTTTTGTGACCTTGCGCTGCTTTTTATCGGCACCATCTGTGTATCATACAGTACAATGAACCTTGCTGCCACCTCCTTGTTCTTCACCTCCTCTGATGCCAGGGAAAATGGCTGGGAGAGATATTTGGCTGCACCTGGAAGTGACTGGGGAAGTTTAGAAACTGCTTTAAAGGAGCAAGCAGAGCATCCCAGCTTGCTCTGCTGATAAGCATGTGGAAGGGGAGAAAAAAGAAGAAAACTGGGGCGAGGGACAAACTGAGGCGCGCTGTAGGTTCTGTATGCAAACACATTTGTTCCCTGTGGCTCCGGAAGGCTCGAAAGGATTGAGATGAGCCTAGCACAGAAGGAGAGACAATATGGCGCGGGGGGGGGGGAGTCTGTGGAAAGGAAAAGGGAAACTGTGGGAAGGTGAACCTGGGAAGGGCAGCAGAGATGGAAGGGATGACAGGGAGGTGCCTGTTTATAAACAGCAAAATTTATGAATATAAGAAGTCACTGAAAGTGGGTAACCCCTCTCCCTGTCAATCCTTCCCTCTAATTAAGGGATCTCCCGATTATTCAACAGGTTAGGGACCAGAGCACTATAGATTCTGCATTTCAATAATTTCCACTTTTTGAAGTGCCCTGGTCCCTAACCTATCGAATAAGTGGGGAACACCTGTAATAGTTTATATTATTCTATATGGAGAAATAAACTAAGCCAAAGAGTGGCAGATTATGGAGAAAGAATTTATTTTGAATACACCAATAAAGAAAAGAACTTATACTGTACTACTGATGGTTTGAAAAGCAAAAGCTTTGTTAAGAACTTAGCAAGCAAAAAACAAAACCTAGCCCAGAGAACAATCCTGACCACCAAACACCTACGTATAAAGCAAGGAATATAAGCTGTAATTTCTGTCTTATTTGGAAAAAGAAAGAACTGACATGAACATATGACTGGCAACACCACTGCCCTTTTGCTAGACTCTACTGAGCACTGGGAATGTGGTTTCTATTGTACACCAATATATTCCAATGACTGCAGAACTCACTGAATTGTTGCCATATGTATTTTGGCAAACAATATATACAGTCAGCCCTTCACTTTTGCAGGTTTTACTTTTGCGGATTTGTTTATTCACAGATTATTTGATGACAGCTCTGCTGCTGCCCTGTACCATTTTTAACAGAGACTGCAAGCCTCATGAGACTGAGAAACTGCAAATGAGGCTTGTAAGTCCCTATTAAAAATGGTGTGGGGCAGCAGTGCAGGTGGGAGTAAGCCCCACCAGCCACCCCCTTCTGCCTTGTGAAGGAATCCTGATGCCTCAAAGGAATCCACAGTGGGTTGAATATGGTGATCATACTTTTTGTGTGTGTTAAATATGGTTTGGGAAGGCCTAAAGTTATTCATTTTTTTTTTCTATTTTCATGGGGCTCCTGTGCCCCTAACCCTAGCGAATGTGAAGAGATAACTTACTTTTAAAAATCCAAAACTATTTTTCTAGAGTTGTATGTGCAAAATGCCTTCTGCATTTGGGACTGTAGGGGAAAATGCACCGGGTCAATAAATAATTTCAAACAGCACAAAAATTTAACTCCACATACATAAGCGCAGAAGTTCCATACATTCACAGGCCTTCGGCTTTCCTTCCACTCAGGGGCTTTTTTCCAAGTATTTCGCCCCCCCAATGCCCAAGCGAAGCAGTGGCGGGGGGGCGGTCTTTGCCGCCCTCTCGCGAAAAGGGGCCCCCGGGGGGAGGGGGCGGGCCCCCCCGCCCCCCCCCGGCCCTTTTTTTGCCGGCAGGCGACGAGGGAGGACGACGCTGGGGCTCTCCATCCCGACCGCGTGGTTGGAGTGAGGCCTGTTCCCACGTGGCGAGCCTGAGCATTGGCAGCCGGCCTCTCCGTCTTTGTTTTAACAGGGGAGGGGGACTCGGCTGGCGCGGCGCTGCAAATGCCCAAGTTCCTACTTTCGACGAGGGGAAGGATGAGGGCCCCCGGTGGCGAGGGTCAGCAGAAGCGGCGGTCACCTAAAGCGGCCGCCCCGGTAAAAGGCGGGGGTGCGGGGTGGCCCACACCCGGGGGGGCCCTGTCCCCCTTCTTTTTTTGGGAGGTTTTTTCCCGGGGGGGGAGGGGTTGGGGCTGGGTAGACCCCCCCACAGCTAGTTAGCTGGGGGGCGACAAGGCCTCCCGGGTTGGGGAGGGTGCCCCCTATTTACAATTTTGGAGGCCCAGTTCGCAGGGAAGGCTTCTTTTCGGTTGCTTCTCTGAACGCAACAGTTGGGTTGAGAGAGTGTAAACTTTTAGTAAGACTTGCGCCACCCCCCCCTTTTCCCCCCCCGATTTGTCCACAGGTAGTGGTGAGTGGCTGTAGGGGGAGAGGGCCGAGACGGTGGGCCCATATTGAGGAATAAACAGTTTAAAAAAAAAATTTTTAGAAAGTTTTATCGCAAGGGGGAAGTTGTTGTGTCTGAATATGGCTTCCGAGCAACGGGAAACATCTAATGGGAAGCAGCCTGCAGGGAAGGCCAAAAAAACCCAAAAGGGGCCCTGCGGGGGCGAAAGGGACCACGCCAGCCAAGAGGCGCAAGCCAGCTAAACCCGCGGCTCCCCCAAAGGGCTTTTTCCCCTCCTGGGAAGGAAAAATTATATACATGGGCCATTTTAAGAAGCTTCAGCCCAAAGGGGGGAAAAGGCAATCTGCAGTGCTGGGAGGAGGTAGCGATGAGCAGTTGGTTGTCATGCCAGTGGGCACTATTAACCGGATGTTGGCACGACTAGATGCCCTTGAGAAGAGACAATCGGGAGAAACCCGCAGCCAATCGTTGTCGGAGGGGCAGAGTCAGGCTTCTTCATTGCAACAAGTCGGAGGGGCAGCCGGACCCTCAGGGAATTCAGCAGCAGCAGGAGAAGTACAGGGTGAGTATAATACCCCGGGGGGATAACGCTCCCGCCTGTGTTTTGGCCTTGGAACCTAGCTACACCGTCGGGGTAACCCGGGGGGGCCCCCGCCTGCTAGCTTTTCCGGGGCCATTACTTTCTTCCTCTCCAGCCTCACAGGGCGAGGCAAAATCCCCCCTTCCCATGGCTTTTTCAAGGGGGTTGAAAATTCTAGGTGACCCCAGGACTCTTTTAGGGAGGGATTATGGGGCACAGGAGAAAGACAAGGACGCCACCTTTGGGGGAAAGAGGAAAAAGGACAGCTGGGGGTTCTGGACAAACACCTCGCTGTAGCCACTATCGAGAAAATAAAAAAAGGGAGAATATGTTGATTTGTTCACCCTTTTGTATCGTGAACTACACAAAAAAAAGAAAGAGGATTTGGATGCGGGAGAGAAAGAAAAATTGAAACATCGTAGGATTGAGAGGAACGGGGCCCTAACTGGTTTATAGGATACATGATTTACATGGATGTGATAATGAAGGCCCAGCCTTCCAGGGGACACTCTATGCTAGTGTATTTAAATACCATTTATAGGGCCCATACAGAGTTTGCAGGGAACGGCTGGCTGTATTATATAAGTTTAGGCTGAGAGCAGCACGACAGCCAAGCCTACGCTGGGACAAAATCGTAACCGAACTATGGATGCAGACGCTGACTTCAGCGCGCCCCGTGTTCGGTGAGCGAGCTCAATCAGGACACCTGGTGCAGTTTAGGGTCCCCCTCCAAGGCCCAGGGATCTCAAGAACAGCAACAGCAGCCACAGCTGTGCTGGGACTAGGGGATGCGGGGGTTTTGTCCCCGTTGTCCCTGCAAATCCAAGCACATATGTGGGATCTGCTGGGGCCCCCACCCCGCTCGCTACTGCAATAAGGGGGAGGGGGAGGAACGGACTTCAAGGAGGGACCCAATAAACGGGGGCCAGGGAATCAACCGGCTGTTTAAAAAGGGGCCCCAGTCCAATTAAAGGGGGAAAGGCTCAGGCATGGCTCCAATTTTACCCGGGCCCCAACAGCAGCACAATACTTGAAGGGGGGGATTAACTGAAGGTTTCAGGATCCCAAGTACGGGCCCCGAAGTTTTTTATGGCTAATAATCTTAGATCTGTGGTAGGTAATGAACATGTAGTTAGAGAAAAAATTAGTAAAGAGGTTTCTGAGGGCAAGGTTTTGGGGGCCCCCTTTTATCAGCCTCCTCCCCCTTAAGGTTAGGATTTCCCCACTAGGTATATTTCCCCCAAGAAAGCCGGGGGTGAATTTTGGCTAATCCACCATTTGTCTTACCCCAAAGGTGAATCCGTTAATAATGCCATCCCGGGGGGTTTTTTCGGTCAGGTATTCTTCGTTTGATACAGCAGTGCGGGTAGTGCGCAGGCATGGTGTTGGCGCCGAGCTGGCTAAATCTGACATCAAGTCAGCCTTTCGCCTGCTACTCTTTAACCCCTTTCTGATTTCGAGCTACTAGGATTCGCCTTTGAGGGTAAATTCTATGTTGATTGCTCCCTCCCAATGGGATGTTCCGTGTCATGTTCTGCCTTCAAAAAGTTTAGTACCTTCTTAAGAATGGGCCATAAAAAGGAAATCTGGCCTTTGGGGCATTGTCATTACTTAGACGATTTCTTATTTGTCGGACAGGCCGGCTCTGGGCAGTGTGCATTCCTGTTAGCACAATTCACATCGCTCATGGGGGAGCTAGGTGTGCCATTGGTACATGAGAAAACTGAAGGTCCTTCACAGCAGCTCACATTTTTGGGCATGATTTTTGGATCAGTGATCCAGACATGTAAATTACCACTTTCCAAGGTTCAAGATTTGAGACCAAGGGTGTCATCATTTCTAGGCAGGCGCAAGGAAACCCCTTTAAGGGAGCTTAGGAGATCCTGGGACACCTTAATTTCGCGTGCAGGGTGATGGCACCTGGCAGGGCGTTTCTTAGGAGCCTGTGTGATGCCACCAAGGGCGCCAACAAACCGCATCACAGGATTAGGGTCACAAGGGAGATGAAATTGGACCTAGAGGTATAGCAGGAGTTTCCCAGCAGGCTTTAATGGGGTCTCCTTTTTGGGGGGACGAAATCAAGGTCAGGGACGCATTACAGATATCATCGGACGCAGCAGGATCCGTGGGTTTTGGAGTCTTTTTCAGGGGCAGGTGGTGTGCGCAGAGATGGCCGAGAGCTGGGCGGAAGCGGGCATCACAGTTGACCTTACATTTTTGGAATTCTTTCCAATATTGGTGGCAGTTCACTCCGCAAAATTTGGGAAACGCCTCAGTCCATTTTTGGTGTGACAACAAACCCACTATTAACTCCCTCCTTCCAGATCACAATGCGTTATGCGCCTGGTTCGGGCTTTTACACTTCAAAGTCTCCCCTTTAACATAATTTTTACAGCTGTACATGTGGCAGGCGTGGATAATTCCTTGGCTGACTCTCTCTCCTGTAAGCAGATGGATCGCTTCAGGGAACTTGCGCCAGAAGCTGCAATTCGTCCAGAGCTGATGCCCTCCCACCTGTGGAAGCTTGGCGGGGTGAGGAACACAGATGATTGGTATGTCAATTTGACCGAGCACCAAAAAAGTTATAAAGAGGGTTTTTAGGGAGCTTAACAGTTTTCGGGGATCCAAGGGATTAAACCCCATGCTTGGTCACTTCCGGTGGACCATGTTTTGCGGTTTTGTGTGGCCCTAAACGAGCAAACTTGTCTCCACAATCCATTAGATCTCGCATTTCAGCACTGGCCTTTTTCTCCAAGGCGGGAGGTCTCCCCCATCCAACTGGTGATTTTAGGGTTTTAAATTTTGAGGGATGGCACCGGGAAAAGGGGGGACCCGCGACAGCAGACAACCACTCTCCCCAGACATCTTGAGAGGTCTGAGGGGGCTTGGAGGGTTTTGTGTGCCCCTTTGGCATATGAGGCTCTCTTGTTTCACCCGGGGGCTCTCACAGGCAACTTCGGGGCATTAAAGGGGGAGCGAGCTGGTTGTTCAGAGTAAAGGGGACAGGTCGGGCAGGGCCCTGGAGTTTTGTGACCTGTACTGCGGTGAGCAGTATTTGCGTCTGCACATTAGGAAATCGAAGACAGACCAGGCCAGGAGGGGCAATGTGAAACTTTACAGGAATGCTCTGATCCAAAGTTGTGCCCTGTCAGGGCACTGAGAGCTTATACGGCCAGCCATGCGGGGCCACTGTTTTGTCATGCTGATGCAGCTCCCCTTACCAGGTATCAGTTTTGGGCCGTGACAAAGAAAGCCTTGTCACATCTTTGGGTTTGCACGGAAAACCAAATTTTTGGGACGCATTCTTTTTTGTATTGGTGCAGCCTCTACTGCAAAAATTTTGATGGGCATGAAGGTCGAGGACATCCGGAGGATGGGGAGAAAGGAAAATCCCGGCATACCAGCGGTATGTGAGGCCCATCCACCTGCCCTAATGTTTCTGGTTCTTTTCAGAGCGACCTGCTTCAAGGAGGAAGCAAGTGCTGATTTGTGGTCACAGTTTCGTCTTTTGGGCCGAGCGGCGAAACCCCCAAAATGGCCGATTAGGGCCGAATTTGGGATTGGGCGGAAACGGCCTCGATTCAATGGCTTGGCAAGAGAGGCCTTCTCTGGCACAGTTTGTTACCTGAGCTGTTTAAGGAGGGCTGTTTGCCTGCACCTGCCCCTGTTGGTCATTCCCCTTGGGGGCAATGACCTTGGACTTTTGAAAGAAAAGGCACTGATTATACAAGCCATTCATGATATGCAATAAACACACATGGCCTCGCACCTGCATTGCTTGGTCGGCTCTGATTCAAAAAAAGGGTATGGCATGGGGGGGGTGACCCACGGCCTTTAGAGTTTTCACGTAGACGAGTGAACAAAGAAATTTACAAGGCTATGAAACAGGGCTTGGGTTATTTTATTCCACACCACGACATTTGTTTTCAAAACCGGAGTTGTATAGACATGACGGGGTCCACTTGTCACCTGCAGGTAATGATATCTTTCTGCGGGATTTGCAGGTGGGCATTAAAACCATCCTGGAGGTGGGTTGGGGGGATAAAGACTAAGCAACCTTGACCTTATCCATGGCCGGTAGGGGAGGGTCAATGGTGTCGGTGAGTACCTATGGCACCATTTGGTGGGCAGGAAAAACCACCCCCTTTAGGAAAGGGCCCCAGGGGCTGGCCCCCACTGGCATGAGCCCGGGGGGGGGGTGGTTCGGGGCTCACCTCCCAGCAGGGGGCCCGGGCCCAAATCTTAACCAAACTCCCGCGGTTGGGGGTTTTGGGGCCCGGGACCCCCCTATATGGACTATGGAAGATGGTTGGGAGCTGGCTCCGCCATAGTTCACACAAGCCTTGACCCCCCCCTCTTTTGGTCAGAAGTTCAAGTTCAAGTTAAATTTTACCTCATAATTATGTTAATTAGGCATATTAATAAATTGCCCTAGTTGAACCCAAGCCCTGTGTATGGTCTCTTCATTTCGCGGGCTGGGGGGGCAAAGATCAAACCTTATGACCTAACACAATATTACTTTGGTCTCTCCTCTGTCTTTTTCTCTGGCTCTCTCTCCTTGGTTGACTGAAGCTCTGTCTCAACACTCTCCTTCTCTCCCTGGAATCTCACTGAAGGAATCCTTTCCCCCGATCCAGTTCCTGGGATATATATTTGTTCTGCTGATTCACCCACATAGCCCCTCCCTCTGGTTAAGGCTGGGCTCTTAGTAAAGCCAATCACATTAGACACCCTCTGTTATGAGGCTGCTCCACTTAAGCCACTAGGGTTCATCACATTCTGTAAAAAGATAAAAATTACAAATGTGATTCAGCTCTTATAAGAAATGCCAGACGCAACATACCAAAAACTTAAAATTAATAACAAAGCAGGATATAGCAAGCTATGAGATTTGCACCAATCAAAAAAATACATTGTTGTATGTGTTATGTATGACCTGGGGTTATAATAAATCTACTTTCTCACACTCTGACAGTGTGGCCTTGTAAAACAATAGTCTTCAAACAGCATTTTTAAATGGCACATGCTATAACTGCAGTGTCAGTCTGTGAGAGTCATTTTGTTCAGAGTTAAGCGGGGAAAAAAAGGGGAAAAAATTAAAATTAATGAATTGAATGAAGACTTTCTGCTTGAAAAGATAAAACCTATTTTATCTGATTCAAAACTAGGCTTCAAGGCCAACAGGCAGAAAGAATGGACTATGACCAGAACACTATTGCCATTTCCACATACACTCTTATAGGGGGATTATTCCCCCTTTCAACATCCTTTGGAATCCTGGGGTTTGCAGGTTGCGGAATCCTGCAAACTCCAGGGTTCCTGGATGTTTAAAGTGGAATATAGCGCTATAAAATTTTCGTGGGGAAATGGTCTATGCCTTTGGGGGGTGCCAGCCAGAGATTCAAAGCTCCAGTATAGACCCAATGAAAGAATTAAAATTAAAGTTGTAGGTGGGAGGCAGTAAGAGAATAATGCAAACAGAAAACCCGAAATTGGAGAAGGTCATTTTTTGGATCATAACATCCAGAGTTCTCCATACGGCAGGGACAAAAATCATCTTCAAAGCTTTGAATAAAGTGCAGAGGCAAGCCCTTATGAAGAATTATTTGCAAGACTGCTGTGTCTGTATGCCTCTGATTCAGTTTCACTCTAGGCTGAAAAACTGTTTTGTACATACATAGTTTCTAATTTAAACAATTATTTCAGCAGCTGGGCAGAAAGAAAAAAAACCTCAATGGTTAGCATACATACACGCACATACTGGTGCAGAGAAAAACAACTGTTATACAAACGCATGCCCTTATGGAATTTGCCACTCCATAGAGAAGTTCACTACCAATGCTTAACTGGCATGAAAGGCATGCCAATTCTTAAATTAGACCTACAGCTACCATTCTGTATGAACAGGAGCAATTTTGGTCTGGAGGGGTGTACAGAGCATTCAGATAATATACTATCTGAAGCACAGTTTGTTCCTGTTGTATACGTTCAAGAGCTTTCTGACTTACGGTAACCCTACTGCCGAGTTGTACTAGCAAGACTGATTCAGAAGAGGTTTCTCACAGGCCTCCTCTGAAGCTAAAACAGTGTTGCCCAAAGCCACCCAGTGGGTTTCCATGGCAAAAGGGGGCTTTGAACCCTTGCCTCCCAGAGCCCTAGTTCAACACTCGAACCACTACAGCATGCTGGCTCTTGAAACATGGCTCTTGAAACCCAGGAGTAAATACCATCAATCTCAGTGGGGCTTACTCCTCAGTCAATGTGCTTGGAACTACAACTTATGAAACTCAAACTGTTTATTAATTCTTTATATTTCTATCCCAGCTTTCTTCCACTGAGCTCAGCGCTGAGCAGATAACTGTAATCCTAGCAGCTCTAATTCACAGAGAATATGAATAAATCAGTGAAAAGGCTATACTGCAAGACCACTGAAAAAAACAGGGAATGTTCCAGACGGATGAGCCCCCACCTGTAGCCCTAATATGCTGCAGTTCAGGAAAATCACTTCTTAAACGCAAATGCATAAATGAACCCCAGAACTAAGTTTTTAGACAACATCAACCTGCTGCCTTCTTCAAACAAAGAAAACCAGGTACTTCCTCAATAGAGAGGTCTGCTGTCTTCCTGGGGCCAGGATCAACCACATAACAGAAAGGCTAACCAGGCTGGTCAAACCCACTGACCATAAGCCCCTCATTTTGGTTCATGTCGGAACCAATGACACTGCGAGGAGCAGCTTTTACAACATCGCAAAGGACTACAAGCTTATGGGGACAAAGCTTAAGGACCTTGGTGCGCAAGTGGTCATTTTGTCTCTCCTCCCTGTTCAAGGATATGGCGCACGTAGGGAAAGGGCAATAGCAGAGGCCAACAACTGGTTCTGCATGTGGTGCCGCTGGCAACGGTTTGGGTTTTTGGAACATGGCCTGAATTTCCATGAACATGGGCTTCTGGCAAGGGATGGACCGCACCTCACGAAACTTGGCAGGAATGTTTTTGCAAACAGTCTCGCAAGGAGGATTAAGAGGTCTTTAAACTAAGTTCCGCTGGGGAGGGAGACAATATTATTCAGGGCAAGGACTCGGCGAGGGCAGGGGGAAAAGGCCCAAATGATACTGGACAAGTAGTACAAGCGGCCGAAGGCGGGAGGAGTAGAAACAGTAGTACAGGATTTGCAGGAAGGGCCCGGGGACTTAAGTGTCTCTACACTACTGCACGGAGTATGGGAAACAAGCAGGATGAACTTGAACTCCTAGTACAACAAAATAAATATGATTTGATAGGCATCACTGAGACCTGGTGGGATGAGTCTCATGATTGGAATATAGGAATAGAGAGGTACAGCCTATTTTATAAAAATAGACCAAACAAGAAAGGAGGAGTAGTAGCCTTGTATGTCTAGGATGTTTTCACCTGTGAAGAGATCCATGACTTAAGCCCAGTAAGCCAGGTCGAGAACATCTGGGTAAGAATTAAGGCAGCGAGAAACAACAGGGATATTCTGGTAGGGGTTTACTACAGACCTCCAACCCAGGCTGAGGACTTTGATGACGCCTTCCTCAACCAAATGACTGCACATTCAAGGAGGAGAGATACAGTAATAAAAGAGATTTCAATTACCCGGATATATGCTGGCAGTCAAACTCTGCCAAGACAGCAAGGTCCAGCAAGTTTCTTGCTTGTCTTGCAGACAACTTCATGGTCCAGAAGGTGGAAGAGGCCACAAGGGGATCAAATATTCTAGATCTGATCCTGACCAACAGGGATGACCTTGTTAATGAGGTAGAAGTGGTTGGATCTTTAGGGGAGAGTGACCATGCCCTATTGGAATTTGGCATCCAGTGGGAAGGAGAAGATAAGGGTAGCCAGACACTCATCTTAGATTTTAAAAAAGCGGACTTCTGTAAACTTAGGGAGCTGCTGGCTGGAATTCTGTGGTCAAGAATAGTGAAGGAGAAAGGAGTTCAGGAGGCATGGGAGTTCCTTAAAAAGGAGATATTGAAGGCACAATCTAAAACTGTGCCAATAAGGAGGAAAAATGGAGCATCTGAAGAAACCAGAATGGCTGACTAAAGAACTCTCAGCTGAGCTAAGTCTTAAGAGAAACATGTACAGGAAATGGAAGAAGGGGGAAACCACCAAAGAAGAATTTAAGCAAGTAGCCAGGAGATGTAGGGAGGAGGTCAGAAAGGCTAAAGCACAGAACGAACTTAGGCTGTCCAGAGACATTAAAAACAATAAAAAGGGCTTTTTAAAATATGTCTGCAGCAAAAGGAAAAAGAAGGAGACGGTAGGGTCGCTGCGCAGAGAAGATGGCGAATTACTCACAGGGGGAAGAGAAAAGGCAGAACTACTTAACACCTTCTTTGCCTCAGTTTTTTCTCAGAAGGATACAAGCACTCAACCTGGTGGTTGGGGAGCAGGTGAAGAAGCAGGGGAAATGTGGCATATAATAGGTAGAGAGGTGGTACAGGAATACCTGGCCACACTGGATGAATTCAAGTCTCCAGGGCCAGATGAATTGCATCCTAGGATATTAAAAGAGCTGGCAGAGGTCATTTTGGAACCGCTTGCTATAATCTTTGAGAAATCTTGGAGGACAGGAGAAGTTCCAGTAGACTAGAAAAGAGCAAATGTTGTCCCCATCTTCAAGAAGGGAAAAAAAGAGGACCCAAATAATTATTGCCCAGTCAGCCTGACATCAGTACCCAGAAAGATCCTGGAGCAGATCATTAAGCAGTCAGTTTCTAATCACTTAGAAAGCAAGGCAGTAATCACGAGAAGTCAACATGGATTTCTCAAAAATAAGTCATGCCAGACTAATCTTATCGCTTTTTATGATAGAGTTACTAGCTTGATAGATGAAGGGAATGCTGTGGATGTAGCAGATCGCGATTTCAGTAAGGCCTTTGACAAAGTTCCCCATGACATTCTTGCAAAGAAGCTGGTAAAATTTGGGCTGGACAGGGCTACTGTTAGTTGGATTTGTAATTGGTTGACCGACCGGACCCAAAGGGTGATCATGAATGGCTGCTTTTCATCCTGGAGAGAAGTGACTAGTGGAGTGCCACAGGGTTCTGTCCTGGGCCCAGTGTTGTTCAATATTTTTATCAACGACTTGGATGAAGGAATAGAAGGCATGCTCATCAAATATGCAGATGACACCAAATTGGGAGGGGTTGCTAATACGCCAGAGGACAAAATTCAACATGACCTGGATAGATTGGAGAGCTGGGCCAAGGCTAACAAAATGAAATTCAACAGAGAGAAGTCTAAGGTCCTACACTTAGGTAGAAAAAATGGAATACAGAAATATAGGATGGGGGACACGTGGCTGGATAGCAGTACGTGTGAAAGGGATCTAGGAGTCTTCATAGACCACAAGCTGAACATGGGTCAGCAGTGTGATGTGGCAGCCAAGAAAGCCAATGCAATTCTCGGCTGCATCAATAGGAGTATGGTGTCTAGATCGAGGGAGGTACTGGAACCACTCTACTCTGCTTTGGTTAGACCTCATCTTGAATACTGTGTCCAGTTCTGGGCACCCCAATTCAAGAAGGACATGGTCAAGCTGGAGCAAGTCCAGAGGAGGGCAACCAAAATGGTGAGAGGCCTGGAAGCCATGCCCTGTGAGGATAGACTTAGAGAGCTGGGCATGTTTAGCCTGCAGAAGAGAAGGTTAAGACGGGACATGATAGCCATGTTTAAATATTTGAAGGGATGCCATGTAGAGGAAGGAGAGGGCTTGTTTTCTGCTGCTCCAGAGACCAGGACAAGGAGCAATGGACTCAAGCTGCAAGAAAGGAGATTCCACCTGAACCTCAGGAAGAACTTCCTGACGGTCAGGGCTGTCCGGCAGTGGAATAGGCTGCCTCGGAGTGTAGTGGAGTCTCCTTCCTCGGAGGTTTTTAAGCAGAGGCTGCATGGCCATCTGTCGGGAGTGCTTTGAGGGTGTTCCTGCATGGCAGGGGGTTGGACTGGATGGCCCCTATGGTCTCTTCCAACTCTACATTTCTATGATTCTATGATTCCTAAAAATATTGCATTGGCATAATTTCAACATAAACGCCTTGTATTTTAACAGATGAAATTCTCCCCAAGGTATCATGTTAGAGTAACAGATAAACTAACTGTTATCAATATGAGCACTTCATAACTTCTTTGACAGTTTTTTGGCAACATGTGACAGAAGAACACAGAAACCTGCAACAACACTTGTGAGCTTCCCAGTCCTTTCTGATTTATGGTAATGTAAGCTGAAGTTATACAGGGTTTTCTTGGCGAGATTTTCTTCAGATGGGGACTTGCCTTTGTGTTCCCCTGGGGCTGAGAGAGTGTGACTTGCCCAAGGTCAACCAGTGGATTTCAATAGCTGAGCGGGGGTTCAAACCCTGGTCTCCAGAGTCATAGTTCGAGGTTCAAACCACTATGTTACACTGACTCTTCAGCTAGGAATACCACAGTAAATTTCATACAATTTTGACATTTTTTTTGCTGCAATTACCTTTAAATTCTTACAATCCAATAAATTATAAACAAACAAAAAACCACGTAACATAATTCATGTAATTCTACAGCCTTTAACAGACTATAAGAATACCTTCCTTTCAAAGAGATAAGTAACCCATAAATCTTTCCACAGTGAGCAACCTGCTTCACCTGCTGCAATTCTCTTCTACACAACTATTTAAAGGTATAGGAGTTTTCCCCTCTTTTGCATTCGGCCACAGTACCAACAAAACAGACTCAGAACATGAACACAGCTCATTAAGAAATACAGGTGCTCTTTTCAGCGACTAAAGGAGAATCCCTCCTCCACCAAACTGCCACACATCCTTCAACAGTGCTGTCAACATGAAGATCTCCAGAACAACTGCCTCTTGCCAAACTTACGATGATATAAAAAAAAATACTACTCTTTCAAACAAGTACAACGAGTCTTCTACTTTTGCGAAGGTTAGAGGCACAAGACTCCCACTAAAGTGTGTGGGGGGGTGAATAAAAATAATGAACATGCTTTTTTTCCCACTTCCCTAAGAATCTCTAGGTCCTCCAGTATGATTCAACAGTCAGCTTCTGGCAGAAGTGAGCCATAGACCCACAACAGAAGATCTAGAGTTTCCTAGAGAGAATATATTTTTTCCATAGTGGGACATATAGAGCAAAAAAAATTTCAATAAATAAAATAACATGTGAATAATCAAATTCACGAGTGCTGAATCTGAAATTACTGTACGCTTAAGGGAGTTTTATTTCTGTTTTGTTATATAATACTGAACCTTAGAAGATTTAAGCCCTTGGTAAGTACAATCCTATCCATGTCTACTCAGCAGGAAATTCCATTCTGCTCAACAGAACATTCTCACAGGTAAGAACTGATAGTACAGGAAGCCCCCATCTTTTGACATCCTCTTGTCTGACAACTCACTCTTCTGATGCTTCCAAATTAAGGACTACAGTCATCTCTCCACATTCGCTAGGGCTAGGGGCACAGGACCCCCATGGAAGTGGAAAAACCACTTTCACGGGGGTCCTGTGCCCCTAGCCCTAGTGAGTTAGTGTATAACTCTACTGAATAACTCTAGGCCCTCCCAAACCATATTTAACACACACAACAAGTATGATCACCATATTCAGCCCACCATGGATTCCTCTGAGGCATCAGGGTTCCTTCACAAGGCAGAAGTGGGGGGCTGGTGGGGCTTCCTGCCACCTCCACTGCTGCCCCACACCATTTTTAATAGGGACTTACAAGCCTCGTCCTCAGTTTCTCAGTCTCATGAGGTGTGCCGTCCCTGTTAAAAATGGCCTAGGGAAGCAGCAGAGGTGACAGCAAATAATCCGTGAATAATCAAATCCACAAAAGTGAAACCCACAAATGTGTAGGGCTGACTAATTCCATTAATGCGATGGAGGTTCCACTCTTTCATCAGTTCTTCTTGCCTATGGAGACTCGCTCAGAATGGCTCACACACACATACACACACTGCTTGCAAAGCAAGCTAAGGCGGGGAGGGGAGAAGCACTATGTCAGCTGACTTTGCAAGCAGCGTTTGCAGTCAGTCCCCAGTAAGCCTCCGTAAGTTCTTCATGCTCCCTACAGTACAGCACACAGATTCTACTTTTCAACCAATTCCATTTTTTGATAGCGCTCCAGTCCCTGACCTGTCATGTAGGGAAGCCTGTACAGAATTCCTTGGTCAAATAAACTTTGTTACACTTACTAATGGTCTTTTAAAATATCTAGTTCTTAAAACAGAACAAGGAAAATGTCAACAGATCACTGAAATCCAGCACAGCAAACCTAGCAAGTCAATACCAACCCAGCATAAAAAATAAAGTACAAGGCTCAAATAAATCATCAGGAGCTAATCTGCCTCCCTGTGCACAAAGATTAAAATAAGAGAGATCTAAAATACAGATTCCGCCTGGCAAAGATAAGAAGGTAATTGGTGCCATCCCCACATGAAACTTCCCACTTCTCTTATCTTGAGAATGTATGCATAACAATGGGAAGTTTTAAAGTTTCGTCCTTACCTGCTCAGGCTCTCCAGACTGAGAATAGGAGTCACCATGGTATCTGTGGTGAATGCTTTTGTAACTACTATTGAAAGTAGATCACATCTGCCGTTGCAGTATTGATTACAACCCCCCTATAAAGTAGATCAGTAGTATTCCCCACAGCAAAAACAAGGAGAGGAAATGTGATGGGAAACAAAGGCTAAAACACAATATCTTCCTTGAGACCAGCTATTCAGCTCATGGTAGGAGTGATCTTTGATCACTCACTGATTGGTATAGAGCACCTTGTAAATTAAGTGAATCAAGCAATCTCTGCATGATGTAAACAACAAGGATATAACAAGCATTCAAATTATGTTGCTATGTGCCTTTCAAGTTGACTCCAAGTTATGGTGACCCTAATCCAGAGTCTTCTTGGCTAGATTTATTCAGAAGAGGTCTGCCACTGTCTTTCTTTAAAGCTAAAAGAGTCAGCCACTGGGTTCCATGACTGAACAGCGATTCAAAGCCTGGTCTCCCAGTGTCCAAGTCCAACCTCAAAGCACTATACCATATTTACATTATAGTACCAATCAATACACAGCTCCCTGCAATAAACCAGAGTAGAGGAACAGTAGTAAGGGATGTACATGTCCAAGTGTATTGGAATGCAGATGGAAACATACACATCATATCCACATTGTATATTTGCTCCCAGAGCTTCTGAGTACTTCAGACTGCAAACCTAAATTCATGTATCTGTGACTAAGCATCACTATAGAGGCAGTCTGACACTAGGGTTGGATCCCCACTCTGCCATGGAAACCACTGGGTGACTTTGGGAACATCACACATTCTCAGCCTCAGAGGAAGGCAATGACAAACCACCTCTGAGCAAACCTTCTCACAAAAACCATGTGATAGGGTTGCTTTATGGTTGCCATAAGTCAGCAACATCTTGAAGGTACACAACAACAACAAAGCATCACTACATTCCCTGTGACTTGCTTCTGATCTTCCACATGGCCTTAAGAGAAGAGAGCATCAAGCATACCCACAGGACAGGAGAACACAGTTTCCTGGTAATTTTGAACTGACCCACAGGATCCCTTTAGACACAACAGACAGCAGTGGGGAATGTGTGGCTCTTCGGATGCTGCTAAACCTCAGCTCCTACCTTCCCTCTCCATTGACTATGCCAGTTACAAGTGAAGGGAGCTACAATCTAACAACATCTGGAAGGTCATGAGTTCCCCATCCCTTTAATATGAAAATGTAATCCTAACATTCTTAAATGCAATATTCCTAGTATTTATATATTTTTCCTTAGAATTTAAGCTCACCAGTTTATGAGGCCAAAGGCCTGTATGAATAAAAACAGCTAATGGCAGAAGTTCATCAGAAAAAGATTTAGGTGGTACTTCCTTGAAGTTAGATAGCTCAGGAGTTCCTACCACACTTTCTTCCCCACACTGGTGAGGCAAAGAAGGCCCTTTTGTGAAGACGATCTACAGATCCTGGAATAAAAAATGGAGAGGGCTCGTGTACCTTTAATGGCTGTGTAAGAAGGGGGAATTTTAGCACGCGCTGCTTTTCATGCAAGGAGCCTTGCCCCATCGTATCTGAATGTAAAACTTCAAGTAATCTGTACACAGGGGTCCTGATCTACATGCCGAAGCTTTCTTTAACTTTACAATTGTTCATTTCCCTTGATGAACTGGGACAAAAGCAAAAGGATTAGGAAACACATTCTGAAAATACTTTTATAATGTGCCAAGAGGCAGAGCATACCGCAATCCTCAAAGCCAGTGGCAACTAAACAAACCAGTGCTTGCTAAAGTGGAAACTCACAGCTTAAGCATAAGGAAAAGCCACCAACAGCCTAAGGAAAGGGAGAGAGAAACAGCATTAAAGTGATTTTTAAAATGGAAACAGTAGTTAACAGTCCAGTGTTTTGTGTTAAATAATGACTCAAGGAAAATTTATTATGTGCGTGTGTTTTTTAAAATCCATGCCATCAGCAATGTCAGGAATAATCATGTAGAAAGTGCTAACATACTAAAATGCATGGAAGCAGAAAACATTTAGTTTTGTGGTTAAGATTTTCTACAAAATACATTTTTGACAATAATACTCTGTTGAACAATTCACCACATTAAACAACACACAACTGGCTCACTTCACATAAAGATAAATACAGTACGGTGGGGGCTTTTGGCTGCTGTTTGCAACTTAACTATAGCCAGATAACAAAGTACACAACAAGTTGCTAGTACATCTTTAGCTTGTACATAGACCATAAAAGGCAGAGCAGAATTCACCGAAGTTCCTCCTGCTGAAGCCATGCAGAAACAGATTAGAGCTATGCAAAGACAATACTGTGGCAAGAGCATAAGAGAACTTTCAAGGAAGGGGGGACTGTACCAAGAAAAGGCTGCTTGGACACAAACAAATGCTTAAGTGCTTGCACACCACTATCAACTCCTGATGGGCCACCATACGTGCCTGAGGCACGCAGCTGTATCTTGCATGAATCTCACACAAAGGAATTCAAAAGAATGATTTACAGAGGGTAGAGAGAACATCTAGCAGCAGGGGACTATCAGCAAAAGATGTGAAGAAGTACAGTTGGAGTTAAGAGACTGAGAGCCAAAAAGTTAGTGCCAGAGACTGTAGCTACACTTGCTTCCATTCACCCCAAGTTACGCTTGCTGCTCCTTCATTCAACTGCCTGTCCTCTCCCACTCCAAGCCTACATTTAGACTGTATACTCAGGGCAAGAACCTGTCTTTTGTTTATATTGCTCTGTAAAGTACAACCGTGAAGAGCAAGCAAAAATTAGGCAGGTTACTGGAAGAACTGCCTGCTGGACGGAAATACTTGGTCAAAACACCTTAACGAGAAGTGTGACACCTCAGACCAAAGCCCCAACTAGTCTAGCATGCTATTCCCCACAGTGCCGTGATCAGATGCTTTTAGGGAAGTCAAGACAGAGACAGATTTGAAGGCAAAACCTGTCCCCTGGCCACTGGTACTGGGTGTAGCCTACCTCTGAACCAAGGCTATTTACAGACCAATTTTTATCTTATAATTTTGCCTTCTCCTCTTCTAAAGCTATCAAAGCCAGGGGCCCACTGGTACTGCACATCTTGTGACAGTCTGATTAACATCTTTGTCAACACACGCACAGCATCCTAGAAACCATTGTTTGTCAGCATAAGAGACACCCACTGGCAGCATGAAAGGCACTCAACTCAGAAACTGATAAGAGGACAGAATTAAAACAACTACAGTGGGCCCAGTGAACTCAGGTTTGCAAATTTAACCCAATGCAAACTGAAAAGTGCAAAAATATTTAAAAACTTAATTAGCTAACATCCTAGTGCGGGAGAGGCAGTGGCAAGGCCCGGGTGCCTGGCACACATTCTTACACCTTGCAAACTGGGTGTCTCATGTACTTCCCAGAGTCGGGGAAACAGGAAGAGAGCTTGTGACATTTGTGGTGTCTGAGAACTTCCCACACCACACTTGCCGCCACCACCACTATTCCCTGAAGCTTGAGGCTGATTTGGAAAAACAAACAAGCAAGATGGGCACCACCACCGTTGCCATGTCCCTTTGGAAGCTGCTCGTCGCTCTGTGATTGTTGGAGTGGTGGTGCCAACCCTGCTCTCTCATTTGTGAACGTATGAGCAGGATCAGCACCGTAACGTTTACAGAGTGATGAGGAGTTTCTGTACGGCCATGGCAGTGGCGACCCCCATTGTGGCCCTATGCCATTTTTCCTTGAGAATATGCAATTTTTCATATTTGCAGGCGGTCCTGGAGCAAATCCCTCAGAAATGCAGCAGGCCCCCTATAGCTAACACAGACGCCATCCCCAGGTTTGGAAAATCAAATCTCACTTAAATAAATCAAGACACACACCAGCTTTGTGCAGTCTGCTACAGCTGCTTGCTCCACACTGAGAAACCATGTTTAGAGGGCTATGGTTAAGGCCTTCCAAATGAACCAGGATACAGAACCCAAACGTATTTTGGCCCATTTCAAAACCACTGACCACAGTTTCCAACCTTGGATGCATGAGGAAGTTACAGCTCACTGGTATGGTTAAAAAGCTTGTTTCCCTAACTTATGCAAGCAGAGAAATGAAGTGGTGCCAGAGGCTCTCCTTTCAAAGAACCAATGATGTATTCCATGCAGAGAGTCTCTACTGACAGGGATAGAAATGTAGGTTAGTGGAACCAGCAAGGAGGCACATCTGATGACAAGATGACAGCAAGAAAAGACACTGGCACAAGAAGAGTGCATGGCAGGACTGATGAAGCAGAGAGCCATGGGAGTTTATGGGCATGAGGTACAGATGTGGGAAAGGAGGCAGGAGGAAAAGTGTTACAAACATCCCTTGCAAAGCCCCTTGTTATATACTTTGCACCAACTGATGAGGCAAGGAGACAACTGGCACACATTTTAATTTTTTATATTAAAAAGTTTTTTCTTTTTCTCCCTGTAACCTCAAGGACTGTGAAGTTGCTCTCCTCCCCAAGCTGAGGGCCCCTCTGATTGAGCATGGGGTTCTGGTTTGGTTACCCAAGGACGTAAGGCATAGTTAAATGGAAGGGTTCTACATGTTGGAAGAGCCCATTCTGCAGTGAGTATTTCTGTTTCCATCCCCAGTGTGTGGGGGAAATTGGTCAAAGGAGAAAAGAGTAGGCAGCAACCTTTAAAGCTGCAATCATATGCAAATCCCCGGGGAGGAATCCCTCACTGAACACAAAGAGACTTACAACCAGGTATCCTACCGAGTAAACACACTCAGGATTGTGCTACCAGAGATAACAGGCTGCCCCTGAGGCTGCGGGATTAGTCTAGCTCCACCAAGGTCATTTCCGCACTAGCCTGTTATAGCGCTGTGATTCCACTTGCAACATCCGATGGAATCCTGGGGTTTGCAGTTTAGTGAGGGGCCGGCGGGAATCACAGCGCTGTAAGAGTGTAGTGAGGAAATGGCCCAAAAGGGGAAGAAAGGAGGCCCAAGGCTGGCCCTAGCCTATTCCTCGCCCTCCTGCCCCCTCCTCGACCTCAGCTGTGCCTCCTGGCCGGTTCCTCTCTTCTGGATCTCTGCCCACGTCAGCACACCGGCGACGTCTTTTTTTTTTGTCTCTTCTTTGAAACGGGAGATTCCTCCCAGGGTCAGGGCCCCATCCGGAAGAGCGAGGCAACGGAGTTCCCAGGGTCGAATAAAAATCTACGAAACCACGGTCAAGGCAGAGAGCACCTCTGAGCTCGCTAAGAGTGCTTTCCTCTCGTCTCCAGGCACCGCGGAGACCCCTGATGCAGGGTTAGGGAGGGAGGGAAAGGGCACGCAGGGACTTCAGGGACTCTGAAGGGACTCCCCTTCGCAGCTCGCCTTCCGACCGCCCCCGGGCGGCGCTTACCCCTGATGTCCCGGGCCAGCTCCTTCCAGGTGGGGGCAAAGCGGATGCAGTGGCCGCACCAGGAGGCGTAGAACTCGACCACCCAGGCGCTGCTGGAGTTAAGGACGCTCCGCTCCAGCGTGTCCGCCGACAGCACCACCAGCGGGTCGTCGGGCGCGTAGAGGCCGAGGCTGAGCGCCCCGGGCACCGGCACCAGCAGCAGCAGCAGCAGCAGCACCAAGGAGGAGGGCGCGAGGAAGGCGCAGGCGGGCGCAGCGCGCAGCGCTGGCCGGGCCCCGTGGAGCCGCCGCGGCATGACGAGGACGGCGAGCAGGCAGAGCGCAAGGCGGCGGCGGCGGCGGCGGCTTCTGCGGCAAACGCACTCCCGAGGAGAAGCGCGCCCGCTGCGCCCAGCCGCCGGTCAGGAAGTCGCGCCGGGTGGGAGGAGCCGGGGGCGGGGCGCGCGGTGCCGGAGCCTCCCTCCCCGCGCGCGGCCCTCGGAGGAGACCCGCCCCCCGCGCCTCGCACGTGCGCCGCTCGCACGCCGGGCCGGGGGGAGGGGAGGCGAGGCCTTGGGGCGGGGGGCAGCTGGAGGCGGAGCCCGGCAGGCGCGAGGGGAAGCGAGGTCTGCCGCGGGAGGCGGCTGCGCGCACGTCCCGGACCGCGAGGGAGGCGGGCTGGCTGTCGCCGAGAGATGCGGCCCGCCGTTGTGTGGGGGCCAGTTCAGTGCCACCCCCGTTTTCATGCTTCGTGGTCCTTGCCAGGCCTCCCTCTCCTGTCCCAGGTTTTCTTACTTGTTAACAAGGTGGCCCCGAGCGTGCCTGAGGGGGCCGTGGCCCGTAGGGCGAAACGAGCGCGCAAGCACTGCAAGGTCCCCGTGGGCAGGTCACCTTCTCTCAGGCGAAGGCGAAGCTCTCTCTGAACAAATCTTGCCCCCCCCCAAAAAGAAGAATCATCTCAGGGTTGCCATAAATTTGAAGTGACCTGAAGGCGGACAACAACAAAGTGTTGCTGATCTCCCCTTTGGAAACGGACTTACGGTGACTCTTAAGGCGAAGCTATCATGGGGGTTTTCTTGGCGATATTTGTTGCCTTTGCCTTTCTCTGAGGCTGAGAGAATGTGACTCGCCTGAGGTCACCCCGCGGGTTTCCACGGCCAAGTAAGGAGTCAGACTCTTGTCCCCAGAGTCAGTTTGAGAGCGTGCGCACACCTGCAACAGTGTCCCCTTGGTCAGGGACATAGCAGGGGTATAGGTCTGTCGCCATTTCCGCACGAGTCTGTTATAGCGCGATGATTCCACTTTCAACCTCCTATGGAATCCTGGGTTTTGCAGTTTGGGGGGGGCGGCCCCTGACTCGTGCGGAAATGGCCTGTGTTCAGGTGCTGAAACTACTCCCTTGTTTGCAAATAAGGGAGCTGTTCCAACACCCACCTCCACATCCCCGCTGCTGCATCCCTTTTCCTGCCGCTGGTGTTGGTATCCAGCAGCAGGGCTTCATAGTCCCCCTGTGAGGGCTTGGTAGCCCCCCGGGGCCCCCAGACCCCAGGTTAAGAACCACTAGTGACTAGTCTAAACCCACGTCCTGCATATACACACACACACACACAAAATGTATTAGTTAGTGGAGGACTGTCAATGGGCAAAACAAAATTCTTTAAGAAATACAATGACATAGCCAATTTACAACCACAAAATACCAAATGAGGAGACAGATACCAGTTATAAACAAAATATTTTTGTATATCCTGCACTTTCTTTCTGGGACAGGAATTATGTTCGGCTTACATTGGAGCAGAAATGTTGGCTCTCTCATAGATTATGTTATAAATGACGAAGAAGCAATATGTTTGAGGAACATTTGTTTTAATTATTTTCATCTGTGTAAATAATTACAGTGATACTATCAACACAGGTATTAATTTCGTAATCAAAAAGAAACCAAGCCGTGTGAGGAGCAGTTTAGGGAGCTGAGTATGTTTACCTTGGAGGAGAAGAAAAGCCTGAGAGGTGATATAATGACCATCTGTAAATATCTGAAGAGATGTGGAGAAGATGAAGTGAGCTTGTTTTCTGCTGCTCCAGAGACTGGAGCCTGAGCCAATGGATTCAATTTTCAAGAAAAGGGATTCTGCCTAAACGTTAGGAAGAACCTCTGTACTGTAAGAGCTGTTCGGTAGTAAAACAGATTGCCTTGGAGGGACTTTCCTGCCTTGGAGGTCCTTAAACAGAGACTATAGCCATTTCCAGCCCCTCCCGAAACTGCAAACCCCAGGATTCCATAGGATGTTGAAAGTGGAGTCATAGCGCTATAACAGTCCTGTGCGGAAATGGCTTGTGTGCCGTATCTCAAGTGTGTTTTTGTTGCATGTTCCTGTACGGCAGGGGGTTGGCCTGGATGGCCAGTCCTATGTTTAAATACATCTTTGGCATTTGTATCCAAGATGTGGTTCCAGTATTTTATAATGTAAATAATTATAATTAAAATAATTATAAAGTATTTATAATTTATAAAGATTACTTACTGCACAGCATTTGTGAATGTGCAGAACCAGCAAGGGAGAAGTACTTCTGTGAAATAATCAAAATAAGGTCTGAAACACAGGGAGGGAACAACTGTCCTGT
Source organism: Iguana delicatissima (assembly GCA_948472985.1). Lineage (NCBI taxonomy): Eukaryota > Metazoa > Chordata > Lepidosauria > Squamata > Iguanidae > Iguana > Iguana delicatissima. The sequence goes on from CAOKZL010000855.1 coordinate 451,489, forward strand.
GTCACCACCATCACTGGATCTCACCCCCAACACACATTAAAATGAGGGTCCATTAATTACTGTGTATTACTCGCTCATGTGGATGTATTTATAAGGCTTCAGTTGCACAGGAAATAAACATCACATTTCTGAGAAATGTTCTGCCAGTGGCTTCCGTGCTGGCGCAGTGAATCTGATCTAGGTTCTAGTGTGAAATTTAAAGGAGCTATTTGGGGTATGTACACTTTCCCCTAAATAAATTCAGGATCTTGGATAGATTCCTTAAAATTGGGTCAAAAAGATTCACCACCCCTGACATGGAAGCCACCTGGTACCACTGTGTTCCAATTAAGCTGATGTGAATACAATTCTGAAACTCAAGAAGTGTGTGTGTCTGTGTGTCATACGAAAAGCTCCATTGTTTGCTGAGTACAAAGCGTTTTCTCCCTTTCTCTTATAGAAGGGGGCCCAGAGAGGCAGTCTACTCACAGTTCAAAATATCAGTACGTACTCTGCTGATTGGCTCCAGCAAATCCCAGAATATCTGGAATCTTTCTGCTGTGTTGTTGTTATATGCCTTCAAGTCCAACTCCAGTTTATGTCAACCCTAGCAAAGGGTTTTCTTGGAAATATCTCAGAGGAGGTTGGCATTTCCTTCCTTTGAAACTGAGAGAGAGGGACTTGCCCAAGGTCACCCAGTGGGTTTTCGTGGCTGAAAGGGGACTCAAACCTTGGTGTCCAAGAGTCCCAATCGAATACTAAAACTACTTTGACATGCTGCTTCTCTTAATCCTACTGTTCATGCAGGAAGGTGAATTGCACAAGCCTCCTCAAGAATAATCTATGGCCATTTCCACACTAGCCCGTTATAGTGTGATGATTCCACTTTCAACATCCTCTGGAATCCTGGAGTTTGCAGTTTCAGGAGGGGCCTTTCTTTTTTTTTAACTGCCCCAAGCCAGACCCTTCTTGGTCCTCTGGGCTCAAATAAAATTATCATCTTCCCACAGGGCTAGTCTCTATGCTTCAAACTTGCTTGCAACATGCTGGGTGAGAGTACTGTTTGGCTTTGGATAGACCTTGGAAACAATCTGTTAAAAGATTAATTATTTACTTCAGTTCAATACAAATTTTGACAGTGGGCATGAGATGTGTTACTTACTCATTAAGTGTCAATGTTTTTGAGCAGCAACTTTCTTTTTACTTTAATTGTTTACTAGGGTTGGGTTAGGGAGAGACACATCTCACATAAATTAGGCCTCTTAAGACAACAGAATTCTTATACTATGAGAACCAAAAGGAATACTTTGCATCATCTCACCACCCATAGAAGTGATTTTGTTATTTATGTTATGCTGTACAAGTGTCAAAAGTTGTATGGGATGAAAACAACCAGGCCTCTTATGCAGGAACATTTCTGTAATATCAAAACAGCAACAAAACAGGTACTCCCTTGGTGAGCCACTTCTTGGAACAACACAATTCTGTTGCCTTTAGATTTCAGGCAATAAAGAGGGAGAGTTCTAGTGAAGGGAGGGTTCTGCTGAAAAAAGAGATGAAGTGGATCTTAAAATATTTAGCTTCAGGTCTAAATGAGGAGCTTAATTATCTTCCACTCCTGTAAAAACTTTTTGAATTTTCCGATAGTCCCTTTCCTGTTAGCCTAAATAAAGCTACGTGCCCTTGAATGTTATCTCTATTTTTTCTACTATCTACTTATAAGCGGGTTTGCCAAGTGTCTCTTATTATAAGGGAAGTCCTTTATTTAAGGGTTAGAAAGTTTTCTCCTTTAATATAGACTGCCAGAAAATAAATAAAACCCTGTGTTTTGTGGTGTGGGCCCTTCATACAGACAGAAATGTATACATCATGTAACTTTTGAGTGTGTATCACATGCTAATTTTACAGAGAAACACGTGAAGTTAACTGAAATCAATACCTTCATTTGATATTTAGCTAGAACACAGACTTTTTATTGGCTACTTCCCGACTGTCATGAGTTTCAACTGTTCCTTATTGCTATTTTGAAAACCTGGTAACACTACTTATAAGATAGGAAGAAAACTTTCAGCTTTTATTCACATGCCTTTTGTTACCTCTTTCTCCTATAATGTTACCAGGTTTTGTCTCTTCTCTTTGAGCCAGTAGGGCTTCCATTATCCATCAGAAACTGATGGAGCATTGGGTGAGAGTCACTTGCATGAAATGCGGCAGAAGTAAATTTTAAAGTTCAGCCTCTCACCAGGACAGTTTCAGTAGCAGCATCTGGGAGATCAAAAGTTCAGTTTGTTGTGTTGATCTAAAACAGTGGTTCTTAACCTGTGGGTCCCCAGATGTTCATGGACTTCAGCTCCCAGAAGCCCCAGCTACTATGGTCAATGCTCAGGGCTTCTGGGAGCTGAAGTCCACGAACATCTGGGGACCCACAGGTTGAGAACCACTGATCTAAAACAATCTCTAGCTGCAGTCTTCATCTGTATTAGGATCAGTGCCTTTACAGAAGAACTTAAGAGCATTTACAAGCTGAAATATGTTGGGCTTTTTGTTGCAGTTTTTTTTTTCTCTTGTGTACTTCATTGGATGCTTCATTGCGCTCTCTCTCTCTCTCTCTCTCTCTCTCTTAAATTGTTACTGGTCATCTTTAACAATGTGTTATTAACATGTTAGTGCAAACACTAATGTTTCTAAGCTTTGACTGAGGGAATCACATGTCTCACCCAGCAATGATGCTCCAGTGAAAAGACAGAGCTTCCCTCCTTATCAAAGTTTCTTTACAGTTTTTAAAAAAGCAAGCAAATGTTGGGAGATCCGCTAATACTTTTTTCCTTAGACAACTCCAGTCCAGTTTCAGAAATCCTGCTGCTGTAACATCATTTGCAGTATATGATTATCACATTAGACCTGCTTTACAAGACTGTTGTTAGGATGACCAAGATAACAGGATGGGAGGCACTATGAACACTCTTAAAGGGAGTGCTGAGTGTTAACTGTTAAGGTTTCAGCTGAAACTCAGCAAGACCCATGACTGGGTTCCCCAATTTGCAAGGTGACGGCTTTAAAGGCAACATCTACCTCATCTCTGCTTTGCCATCCACAGCGTTTCCTGTCCACAGTTCACTTCTGGTGAAAAGCAGGACTCTGTCTTGGCAACCTTCCAGATTGTCAGTGAAATCTGTTTACATTCCTATCACATCCTGTTACCCTGACCAAACGGTGTTCCTGCCAGCATTATCTGTGTATACTTTTCAGAGTGAAACCAAACACAGCAGTCACAGAACTCCATTCAGCCATGAAAAAAACAAGCAGCCACGTGACTGCAACCACTCCAGTGCTCTGGCTTTCTCCAGTCTCAGCCTAGAGAGATTCATAGTCTTCCCAGCAACAATTTGATTCCTTCTAACACCAGTTCACCTTCCCAGCAACAATTTGATTCCTTCTAACACTGGTTCACCTTCTCTTTATGTTTGCTGCTACAGGAGCAAAAGTCAGATTGTGTGCACAACTGAGCAAGCATTAGCACACAGAGAGTAACTCCAATGATAAGTATGCAAAAATGTCCCTGAGTGTTGTGTCACTATGTGGGTGAAAGCCCTGACAATTTGGTGAAGGGGTAAGGAGAATGGAATCGAGTGGGTGAAAAGTGGGGAAGAGTGTTACTGCAGTTTAGGCCTACCTGGCAATAGCACTAGATATCACTTTGATATCATAATTCAGCCTTACCATACCACCTCTCTCCACGTGTTTGTGAGGCCCCCAGACAAGCCCAGAACTAGGCTTGGCCATCAAACGCTGCAATATCCCAAGACAATACAGGCAGGCCAGAAATAGCCAGATTACCACTTTAGGAGACCTCTCTGCAAACACCCTCATTATGTATGCACACTGTTTACAAAGGACTCCCTGCCCTGAGCAGGTAACTTGGCAAGCTAGAAGCTTAAATGCCAAGCACTGAGCATTTGCATACAGTCTACCTCTTTGTCAATTCGGACTTAACTCAATTATGCTAAATTGTGATCTTTCGGAGACATTGTCTCACACCCAAAACTCATTGTTGTCCCCGAGTAAGGCATAGCCTGCTGTCACACTTCTCCCTATAAAAAAACCCCTGATTCCGAGACCTTCCTCGGATCGCCCCTGAGTTCCATCCCGCCTTGCTGCTGCATCGCTTGGCGAGCTTCCCCTGAGCTCCACGTGCTGAGCCACACCGAATCCCAGCATTGCTCTCCATCTTCTTCCAGGCTTCAGGAACAGGTTTCGTATCACCCAAACCAACTATCCCTCTGAAAATCCCGCTATCTTACTCACACCTTTATTTTCCTTAGTTATCTGTGTGCGTTTGTTGCTTACATTGTGTGTCTGTATTTAATAAAGATCGTTCATTATTTTCAAACCGGTCTGCTCCTTGACTTGGCCTGACCCCATAAACACTGGGTTAAAAGATCCTGCTAAGTTAACCTGCCTCTCGTAATGCTAAGCAGTGCTCTGAGCTAATTTTCCACACCTATAGTAGAGCACATTTTGGAGTCCCTCTTGGGACCCCCAGTAAACAGGGTAACAAGAGACCCACAGAATGCCGACTGACTGTTGGGTGAGGAATTTAGAGTGCAGGTGCAACACATTATCTTAGAAGAGGGCATGACTGGCTGCCTTGAACTCTGAACAGAGGCATCCCACATTATAAAATTTTGTTACAGGTCCTATGCTGCTCCTTAACTTTCCTTACTTGAACAAATAAAATGTGAAATGCTCATTCACTGTACATGTTCAAAAAGGTGTGGCTTTCAAAGTCTGCTCTGGGGAGCCCTTTGTCCCCACATTTCCTTTGTTTCTAAGATTTGTATCCTGCCCTTCTTCAGTCATGAAACCCAGGACTTCTACAAGTTCTCCTGTTTGATTAGAACCAGACCTGGAGTCTCTACACAGTTACATGGCTTTAACTGCCATGGCTGCATTCTGTGAAATCCCAAGGTGTGTAGTTTGGTGAGGCACTGGAGCTCTCCAGATAAGAATTCCAAATACCTTTCCCTAAATGGCAAATCCCAGGATTACACAGGATATTGCCATGACAGTTAAAGTGGAATTACAGTGCTATAGTTGTGTGAAATAGTGTGAAAGGGACCCTGTATGCATTAGCCAAGTAGCATATTCCTTCTAGCCAAGCCCTGGGCCCATCAGCAGGTTCCCTGATAAGACTGGTAAAAACAGGCACATAGGGTTTTCTGAAAGGCAGCTTTGATCAATCAGCACTTCCAATCTTTTCTGGCAATGTCCAAGGGGATGCTTTGCTAAGACAGTGAGCAACAATGTATTCTCAGCAGACACAGGCCTAAAGAAGGTTGGTGAATGTCTCATGTGAATGCAGTAGCAAGCATACAGTAAATGGGTGAGAAAGATGGAGTTTGTTCTCACACGCTTCTCTGTTGAAATTTCTGTCACACTCTGAAAAGAAGAATGATTGCAGCAGGACCTGCCCTCCCACTGGGCAGATTAACCCAGCCACTTCAAGCAGCATATGCTGGAGGAAGTAGTGGCAAAGTCCCCTCTTCCGCCTTAGTCTCCAGTCCTTAGCTTGTCTTGAAGAACAGAACTAGGGAGACCACACACTCTTCTGAGTCCTCTGATTCTCTCAGCTGTGAAGGAGGTTTGTTTCCCATTGCAAGTGCAGAAGGAACACTGAAGTGCCAGTCTAATTGGCTCCCCTAAGTGGAATGGAAGGGATCTTGTTTTTTGTCTCAGACAACAACACGTCTCAGCAATGCTCCATGGATAGAAGAGATTCTCCCTTCACAGACTGACTTTTCATATGTGGGGAATGAAGAAACAGAAACTAAGGCCATTTCTTCCCTACACTGTTATAATGCTATTATTCCACTTTCAACATCCTGCAGTTTACTGAGGCCAAAGAGCTCTCTGGCTGAGAATTCTAAATGCCCCTCCCTAAAATGCAAACCCCAGGATTCCACAGGATGTTGAAAGTGGAATAATAGCGCTATAATTGTGTAGTGCAGAAATGGCCTAACAGGGCCAGTACACTCCCCTTTCTTTCATATTTCCTGTACCAGCTGAGAAACTTCCCAGACAGGTAGATTCTAGAAGTGCATGCCATAATCCTTTTCAGGGTACATAGTTGGAAGAGTTCATGAGGAAAAGGCTCAAGAACATGGAGAACTTACTGAGATATCCTACAGATTCCTGCATAAGAGAATTGAATAAATAGAAACAATCTATGAAAAATAAGATCAAGAATGTGAGAAAATATTTCAACAATTTGCATTATTAACCATATCACTATAGTCTGCCTGGTGCACGTCAGATTTAGGAAATACATGCTTGTTTTAATATTATTAACAAACAGGAATGTGTGTTTCAAGATCTGAATTATGAGTAGGTTTCCTCTGAAAAAAATTATCTCCAATTTACTGACATATTACATCTATATGGTAATTATATAATATAAACTCCCAACGAAATCAAAAAGAATTTTGTGGCAAATCCTCTGGAAGTAACGGCTAACATACGGCAATGTTTTGGTATTAATTAATTACCTTTGATCCTGGAAGTGCTGTACTGCATGGTTAGGAGCTACCAATAGATTTTTGCTTCATCCATTTGTCTTAGCACTTTTAAGAACCACCTAAGCTAGTGTACCTTCCAGTATCCTGTGGCAGTGGTATTGCTTCACAATAAACTGCATTTTCTTATGTCTGCTTCAAGTCTCCCATCAATCAGTTTCACCAAGTTCTGGTATTATAAAATACAAACTAAAAAAAAACTTTCTTCTCCTTCTCCATACTACATCTAATTTTACAGACCTTTGTCACTGCTTTTTTTCATTGTTCTTGCTTTGTCATTGCTTCTTCATTGCTTTTTTTCTGCAATGAAAATCCTCAAACACTGTGTAATTTCCTGATAGGAAACATGCTCCAGAGCCCAGATAATTTGGATTACCCAGTTCTTACTCTAGTGATAGGAGAAGCTGCATGGGATAGCCCAAAGGCTAGAAGCCCGACCCAAGATAACAGAAGAAACTTTGGAGTGAGAAACAAGAACATGAATCACACAAGACAGAGACAATAGATATCAGAGCAAAAAGGCTGGTGGGCAGGGGAAGGGGGAGAAAAGAGAGTCAGAGAATTGTGGAGAAAAAGGTAGTGGTGATAAAATGTCACAAGGACTCAGAACAGGAGAGGTTGTATGATGTTGGCAGAAAGAAGCAAGGGGAGGAAGCAACTGGCATGAAGAAGGATGGGGCCAAGGAGAAAAGGTGCTGAGGCAACAATATTTTGGGACTTGGAAAAGAGCTTGCTATGGAAGCTAGAATTACAAAGTCACATAGTAAATCTCTCTCTCTCTCTCTCTCTCTCTCTCTCTCTCAGTATATATCATCCAGTGTGGTTGGATTAGAGCTGTATTATTCTCTATGGAAAATCTGCCTTTTTTTTTTTTTTTTTGGTATGCTAACAGCTTAACTCTATACATATTGCCACGAAAGTAAATCAGCTGAGTTCCATTGGGCTTACTCATAGCTAAGCAGGTATTGCACTAAAGCCTACATTTATTAGCATTTAAAATGTCATGGAACTCTTAATTGTTTTTGCTTTCAATTTCCCAATATACAGTAGAGATTATCGGTACTGTAATGAAGTAATCCAACAGAAGAATAGCTGTTAAAGGAACCTTCACAATCAGGAAGAAAAACAAGCCTACATTATGATTAATGCTTTGCCATTGCAAAACATATTTTTCCCCATGCTTCAGCACATTTTTTTTAAGAGAATGGTATTATTACTCTTGTGTTCTAAATGTGGAGGCAAAGATTAAGGGACCCACCCAAGGCCCTTCTACTGAGTCAGTGTCAGAGATGAAGGATGAATCTGCATCCATATATTACTTGGTGTGATTTTTAATTTACATTGTTTGTGGTGCCTTCATCTGGCTCTGCCTGGTCCTACCCACCTTCTCATGCTGTTAGTGTACCTCCCATGTCTGCGTATGATGTTCTAACTTTCAAGTGAGTGATTTCCTGGAGTTGCAGGAATAGCATAGGTTAGCATGTCACCTTCCTTCTCTGAAATTTGTCTAGGAATCTACAGAAACAAATACCTTGAAGACTCATGGTTGAATTACAGGGGTGGAGAGTTTGTGGTCCTTCAGATGTTACTAGAGTACAGTTCCCATCAGCTCCAGCTAGTATAGGTGATGGTGGGGGACCTGGGAATTCTTGTCCAGCAACATCTGGAGAGATATTTTCACCACCCATTGCACTGTATTGCGGTGTAATGTAAGATAATTAATTCATAATGGTGCTTGGGAACAACACCTTTGTCAGAGTCTGATACAAGACTATTGTATCAACCAAATCTTTGGGCCTTTAAGCACTACATTATCATAGTGTTATTATTCCACTTTCAACATCCTATGGAATCCTGGGGTTTGCAGTTTGGGGAGGGGCATTTCTCAGCCAGAATGCCCTTTGGCCTCAGTAAACTACAAACCCCAGAATTCCACAGGATGTTGAAAGTGGAATAATAGTACTATAACAGTGTAGGGCAGAAAGGCCTGTTATTCCCATAGGCTCAGGGCAGTTTAGCATATTTTAAAACATGGGTAATCAACCTGCAGCAAAGGGTGACACAAATGACATAAGAATAAAAATTTTGAGGGTGAGTGAGAAAGGAACAGGAAGGCTTGCAGTTTGGCAATGATATAAAACAGTCCACATCTTGAAGAAGAAGAAAAAAACACTTTTAAGGACTGGAAATCCCAGAATTTCCTAACCAGCTCCTCCTGCCTGTCTCCTAGTGCTTTTCTCCTGCCTGATTAAACCAACTGGAAGCAAACTGATCTAGAAGTTGAACTTTAAGTGAATTCCTGTTTTTAAAAATCTCTCTCCTGGACCTAAAATAGCCAAACAAAATTCTACACATCTCAAATTAGCACAAAATTAAAATAAAATGGGAAAAAATCTGGAGGTGGGGGCATGGTTGCTCATGCAGCACTCCAACATGGCCCTCCAACTTCTGCCAGTTGCCTACCCATGATTTAAAAGAAGCTTCTCTCAGGTGAGGGGAAAGAGGGAAGTGGAAGGCGGCATTGCAGAGGCCAAATCTGAGAATACTGTCCATGCCATTGTTGCCAACCATCTTCAGTGCAGCAGTAGCTGTGGAGATCCCACCACCCCATCTTGTTGCATGAGGTAGCTTCTCCTCCTGAAAGGCCCACCTAGGGAACAAAAGCCAGGCCTAGCAATGTGCTATGTGATAGAGACATTCCCTCCATATCACAATGAAGGAGTGGCTGAGAGGGCTGCTAGGAGCTACAGTTAAAGTGATTCTGTGTCTTTTGAAACACCAGGAAAACTGTCCAAAAGATCCAATATCCTAAGGCCTAAGGGGATGCACATGTACTTGACAGCACAGAAACGACCTTCCTCATATACTTCAGACTTGACTAGTATCGCCCTGGCCCAAAAGGCTGTTTACTAATAACAAGGTAATGAAAATAATGTGCAAGAAGCCGAGTAAAGTATGCCACTTCCCAATTAAATATTTGCATATTTGAACAATCTATCTTTTTTCATTCAGACAGTACCTTTGATCAGGTTTTGGTGGATAAATTTCCAAAGTTGGGTGCCATCACCAAGAATGCTCTTCTCCTTTTCCTATTGTCCACTGACATTTGGGCCATTCCCGCACTGGACTGTTACAGCGCTATTATTCCACTTGCAACATCCTATGGAATCCTGGGGTTTGCAGTTTCAAGAGGGCCAGTTTCGGGAGGGGCCCGAAACTGCAAACCCCAGGATTCCATAGGATGTTGCAAGTAGAATAATAGTACTATAACAGTCCAGTGCGGAAATGGCCCTGGACAAGAGAGTGGCCCTTCAGTGGATCTACCATCCCTGAATGAATCCCAACCCACAGTGCTAGTACCATACTTCTTTACCCTACCTAGCAAATGTTCCCCAGCCCCATACTTCTAAGAGAGAAGGAACAACTATCTGCCTTTGGCCAATGGCCTCACTGTTTGCGGGAAGTATCTTTCAATAGCACTGTTGAGGGTGAGGGATCACAAAAATAGCACCAGTAAAATTCAAAATTTTAATGGCAAAAAAATCTCTTGGTATTCTGTAATGAATATAAAGACTACAAATGCTATAGCACAGCTGCAGCTTTTCATACTGGCCAAACTCTTTTTGAGACTTGATGCCATTAGTTCTTTCCTCCCAATGTTAGTTTCCTCCCTAAACCAGTTTCAGAAGGCATATATTTTAAAATTATTCACCTGTGACAAAGAGACACAACGTGAGGAATTGCACTGATGCAAGACAGAAAATCCTTTGAGCAATTTTAATATGTATGAGACACAAACCAATTTCCTCTTACCAAATATTATTTTAGTTCAGTTTTTGTGTCTCTTACTTAGGCCATTTCTGCACTACACTGTTATAGTGCTTTTATTCCACTTTCAACATCCTGTGGAATTCTGGGGTTTGTAGTTTACTGAGACCAAAGAGCTCTCCGGCTGAGGATTCTAAAGGCCCCTCCCTAAACTGCAAACCCCAGGATTCCATATAATGTTGAAAGTGGAGTAACAGCACTGTAACATTATAGTGCAAAAATGGCCTTAATGTGTTTTGTGACTGTGGAATTCCTCTTGTTTTCTTGCCCTACAGCATGAGAACATAACTTGAGCAATATTGGTAATACTGTGTATTTCCTCTGAGGGTTAAAGACGGTATAAACGGTTAGTAACCACAAGATTAACTGAAAGTTGAATTTATTAGCTTTGAGGTGCTAAAGGAACCCAATAGGAAGGCACATTTACATCCATGGACATTCATGTGCTTAAGCATACATAATTCTGAATTGGATGTGGCCAATTATTACTCTCACTGTAATACTGAATGAACAAATTGTGTTGTCTTTGTCAGCACTGCCTAATTTCCAGGAGTAATTACTTCCAGTTCTCCTTGTGCTCCACACAACTGTAATTATGATGCTTCACATAAAGGCAATGCTTCCCATTTATGATGATTTCTTTCTCTCTTGTTCCTTTCTTTGTTGGCTCCTTCCTTCACTTCATTCGGGGGAAAGGTTTTAGGGGATCCAGTTGTGGTTCCCCCATGCAATGCAGAGCGTTAGGTTCCAGCGATGTAGAGTCAAGTCTATAGACTCGGACTCAAGTCAGACTAAGTCGCTTCAGTGACTCAATTCGGACTCTGCAAAAATTACACACTGACTCAGCTCAACTTGAGACTTGCATATTTTTAGTGACTGACTTGCTGCACTTGGTTCAGTAGCATAAGACATTCATCCAGAAACCTTATAAGTCACTGGTCCCATGACAATTTGTCTCAAGCCCAAAGTATGGACACATTTATCAGAGGAAACAGCAAATGGGTTAGGCAATGGGCTTGAAGTGGGGTTGAGGTCTGCTCAACAGCTTGTCCTTGCTACATATAGGAAGAGCTTTCTAAAACTTTTCATAAGAGCAGAAGGCAAGACTAGTGCCCAGAGTGCGCATCTCAGAGAGGAACAGAATATGTGTTATGCAGTGGGCTTGAGGAGGAAGGATCTTTCCTTCTAAAGCTCTTGAAGCTTCAGTAATGGGGGATAAGAAGGATCCTGTTCCCCACTTCTGAGAAAGCCTCCAGTTTTGCAAATGGGAACTAAGAAGGATCCTATTCCTCACTTCCAAAGCTGCAGATGGCAAAATCATAAAAGTGGAGGGCTGACTCTACTTTAAACAGTTAAAACTGACTTTATTTGACTCTGTCCAGAAATTCTGGAATACAAGTCGGGGTATAAAGTTGGCTCCCAGACTTGAGCCTTGACTTGAAAGTATCTTGCAAGGACTTGAGACTCAACTTGAGACTTGAAGGTAGAGACTTGAGATTTGACTTGAATAAAAGACTTAAATGCATCACTGGTAGGTTCTGTGAGAGAATTTTCCTAGGTCTGAAGATTGGATAGGCAGAGAGAAGAAGGGCAAAGAGTGTGGGACTCAGACCATTTCTGCACTATACTCTTATAGTGCTGTTATTCCACTTTCAACATCCTAGGGTATCCTGGGGCCTTTGAGGTCCCTCCCTAAACTGAAAACCCCAGGATTCCCTAGCATGTTGAAAGTGGTAAGAGAGTGTAGTGCAGAAATGGCCTCAGTGGCTGCTGATAATGAGGATGCTGAATACTTGTGGCAGGTCAGTTAACAGCTGTGTACTGGATCTCAGCCCAGTCCAAACTTTGGCATCTATTGTACAACTGTTTCTGTTTCTCATTTCTTCAGTAAAATTAACCTAGACTAGTTGGCAATCACACAAAGGAGAAACAATGAAAACATGGGGGGGGGGAATAAATTCCTGCATAGAAGAGAGAAGGATCCTCACAAGATGAGGACATGGTTAGCTTCTTAAGTCTGTTCTTCTTAAGAGATTCTAGTTCTGCTTGTGAAATTTGATCCACCTCTAAAATATTTCTTACAAATGGTTCCTTGAAAAATATTCCTTGTGTCACTTTCACATACCTCCCTCATGCATTTATTTAGTGCCCGTAAACAACTAGACACATTTTAACTAACAAAGAGGATCTGTTGCTCTGCATTTTTATCATGCTTGTGCCACATAGATGTATGTTTTTAAATAGGATTTGAGACTAATGGTTTGACATCCAACTAGCTAAATTTAGTGACTACATTCTTGCAGGGTTATCAGTTGTATCTGGTTCTGACCCCTCCCTTGTCATAAACTTCACCCACTAGGGCACCCGTGACTCATTCAGTTTCCTGGACCACAAACTGCAGCTCCTCATGTGGGGCTTGCACACTCTATTCGGACACTGGAAGGCAATGGATGACAGTGACACTTGGGGTCACAGGTCAAGTTGTCAGTCTCTCTGCATACTGCTCCTCCCAATTAGGGAGCTCCTAAGAGGTGTTGAGTGGTGTTAACATGCTTGTGTTCATTACATCTTTGTTTATTGGCTGGACCTATTGTCCTCCCAGGACTCCACCTGAACATTCAGAACAACAGGTTCTGCTAGCAGTAGGGACAGAATTGGTAAGTGGCAATTAAAATTCCAAAAGCTGACAAAAGATTAAGCAGAATCTGTGGCCTCCTGCAGCTGGCTGTGGCAGCCAGAGATGGTCTACAAAAGATGAAATGCCTTTAATGGGCAATTACTGTACTAGGGTCCCAGCCAGTGCTCTCTGACTCCAGGATATATCCGAGCTGTTCAAGAAACGGGGGCAAGCTTTGCAAAATGACAAAGCACTGAGGAACTTGAGAATACTGTATACATATTCCAGACTTTTATGGACAATAGAAACTCATATCAGGCCAGGGAAATGGGAGAAGAGTAGAGAGAAGAATTCAAATGAACCCAGGAGACTGATAGCCGAACCAACACAACAAAGAATCATAGAGAACAGTAGTTCTTGACCTTTTCTTTACTGGGGACCCACTGTAAATTTAATTTGTTGCTGGGGATCCCAGGACTTAAATCAAGATTGAAACATAGAAATTTAGATTTAAATATTTAAATTTAGATCTAGGTATTCAGGTATCTATCTATCTATCTATCTATCTATCTATCTATCTATCTATCTATCTATCTATCTATCTATCTATCTATCTATCTATCTGTTTAAGGCTTCTGGAGATTAGAATTCAAATCCTCACTCAGACACTGGGTGATCTTGGGCAACTCATATTCTCTCAGCCTCAGAGGAAGGCAATGGCCATTTCCGCACAAGACTGTTATAGCGCTATGATTCCACTTTCAACATCCTATGGAATCCTGAGGTTTGCAGTTTCGGGAGGGGCCAGGCAGCCCCTCCTGAAACTGCAAACCTCAAGATTCCATAGGATGTTGAAAGTGGAATCATAGCGCTATAACAGTCTCATGCAGAAATGGCCAAAGACAAACACCCTCTGAACAAACAAGCCAAAAATAGTAAGTTCACCTCTAGCCATCATGTCTCTCCCCTTTGAAAAATGACTTATGGCAGCCCTAAGGAAAACCTATCATGGGGGTTTTCTTGGCAAGATTTATTACCTTTGCCTTTTTCTGAGGTTGAATGTAATTTGCCTGAGGTCACCCAGTGTGTTTCCATGGCTGAGGGATTCAAATCCTGGTCTCCAGAGTTATAGTTTGGTTGCATCTGTACATGCCTGCTGCCATGTTCCTTTTGTCAGCGAAGCAACAGTGGGGGTGTGGGTGCAGAGGGATACAGTGGAAGGCGTGTGCATGCAACCAAACTGCTCCCCTGTTTGCAAATAAGAGAGCAGTTTGGATGCATGCACACGGTTGCCACCATGTCCCTTTCATCAGAGACATGGCAGCAGGGGGCGCAGGCACGGAGGGACACAGCAGAAGAGGTGTGTGTGTGCGCGCGCATGCCCAAACTGCTCCCTCATTTGCAAATGAAGGAGCAGTTTCACACCCGCACCTCCCATTGCTGCATCCATGTTGCTGGTGGTGGTGGTGAGTGATATCAGTATCAAGCAGCAGGGCTTTGTAGGCTCCCTGTGAGGGCTACTCAAACCCCTCTGATGTAGAACATTAAAAGCTTTCCTGAATGAACAGTACTCAACCTCTCCCCAACTGCGCCTTCTGGATGAGGAATATACAAACACAATAAACAAGATAAAAGAAACTTGAGGTATGTGTTCAAAAACGTGCTTAAAGTACTTCTACAGTCTGCTTGCTTTGTGCCCATTACGTAAGTTAGTTAGTGTGTGTGTGTGTGTGTGTTTGTTTGTTTGTTTGTTTGTTTGTTTGTTTGTTTGTTTTGGAAGCCCCAGTGAGTTTTGTAGATTAAGGAGCTGTACTTTAAGAAGGAAACATGTTGACTGGGAAGGTCCATTACAAGGGAAAGGAAACTGAACTGATATTGTTAAGAGTAACCATGTAGATATCACAGGAACTCTGCCCCTTGATTTCCCTGACACTTCTAGTGTTGCTACTTCTTGTGCCCTTGAGAGAGCCAAGTTGACAGCAAGGGGACTGTCATTTTGTTTCTGTTTTGGAGACATCTGTTACTGCAGTCTAGGCCTACCCAGAGATAGCACCCGATATCGTTTTGATATCAAACAATTCGGCTTTCCCCTGCCACCCCGCTCCACATGTTTGCGAGGACACCGGACAAACACGCAAACAGGCACGGCCAATAATTGCTGGACATTCCATTCTCCACCTAGACAGGCCAGACACAGCCAGTTTGTCACTCCAGGGACCTCTCCGGCAAACCCCTCATTACATATGCGCGATACTAACAAAGGCTTCCTGCCCCGAGCAGGCTACTGGACAAAGGTTGTGCTGTCCACTGGTAAGTGCTGTGCATTTGCATACTGGCCACACTATTGTTAATTTGGCTCTGATTCCATCATGCAAAGTGTGACCTTTCCGAGACATTGTCTCGCTCCCAAAACTCATTGTTTTCTTCGAGCAAGGCATAGCCTGCAGTCCCAATTCACCCTATAAAAACCCTTGATTCTGAGACCTTCCTCGGATCGCTCCCGAGTCTCATCCCGTCTTGCTGCTGCTGTGCTTGGCGAGCTCTCCTCAGCTAATCGAGCTGAGTTTCTTCTCTGCACCCCCGGATTCTCCCACAAGGTCCAGGACGACGAGACAAGTGTCGTATCACCCATTTTCCCTGAGAATCTCTATCCTTAATTCAACCTCTAATTTCTTAGTTAGCTGTGTGACTGTGGTGTCTTTGATATTTGCTTGTATTCAATAAAATATCATTTTAATTACTTTAAATCCGTCTGGCTGCTTGACTGACCTGACCCCGTAGACGCTGGGTTGCAAGATCCCGCTAAGTTACCCTGCCTCTCACTAGCTTAAGTGAGTGCTCCAGCTAATTTTCCCCAAAATTGTGTTTCATTGTTTGGTTATTTAGGTGTCCCTCTCAGGACCCCCAGTAAACAAGGTAACACATCTCTGTGCTTGTGCCATGCCAGGCCCTGAGCAAACAGAGCTTTCCTTAATACTGAAGTGAACTGGAAGTTGGACAGAAACTCCACCTAGGCTTCAAAGGTCTTGCTTCCCATGCAGCCTGTAGCCTACATGTTTCCTAAAACATATACATGACCACTGAAAGTTAGGAAATAACTCTGAGAGAAATGATGGCAGAAAAAGAGGAAATCTAAACATTGTAGACATCACATTTTGTGCAGAACGGTTTCAAATGTGGAAGTACAGCCAGTGAACAGGATTTTATGCTCTCAAATGCGAGAAATTGGAACCTGGGGCCCCTTCACACAACACAAATACAGTGGTATATTCTACCTCTAACTGCCATGGCAATATCCTATGGAATCCTGGGGTCTGTAGTGTGGTGAGGCACCTGAGGTTTTAATTCTAAATGTTCCTCTCTAAACTGCATATCCCTGGATTCCAAGGAATGTTGCCATGGCAGTTAAAGTGAAATATAGTGCTATAATTGTGTTGTGTGAATGGCCCCAGGTTGCCAAGAATGGCCCAAGATGTGATTGGCTGCTTCACTCTCCCTAATGGCCACTATTACATCAGTGTTATGTCTGGAAATCATGTTAGTTGCTCATTTCCTAAAATTATGCATTTTTTAAAAAAATTCAGAATACTTCTTTCAGCCACCACTTCTGGGGGTGGTGCCAGTCACACCCCTTTTCAGTAGGTCCTCAGTGGATCCTAGCTGTCCAGTCTGACAGGGCAAATTCCTATGTCTGAGGGATCTGATGGCCAGTTTTTTACCATGTTCTCTTTGCCCTTGCCTGATAGGAAGTAAACACAGCCTTGCTAGGAAAGAGTATGGTTGCCCAAGGGGTTCAATCTTTCATTTTCCTTCTGTATAACTTAGTTTCCGGAGTCCTGCCACTGCTCATCTTTTTTGGTTGTCTTGTTTCTTTTTATGCTGTGTGCAAATGCCTAGGAAATTTCTTTGCAGAACAGGGAGTGACAGTAGAATTGGCACCCATATTTCCAAGTGTATGGAACAAGAATTGATGAAGTGGTGTGAAGACAAAAGGCCATTACAGGGAGAGGGTGGTCAGATATTTGGGTACTATTGGCTCATAATTATTCTTCATTCTCTAGTATGTTCTTCCCTCTTACTACTTAAACAAGAAATTCCTTCTTTTTGACAGACAAATGAAGAACTTCCTTCACATCAGCAAGATACTTCTGTCTCAGAGAGCAAATCCTACAAATCCATCTTCTATGGTGGGCGCATTTCTTGTTCCTGTGACAGGAATGGGCAACATTTGTGGCTTCAGAAGCTGCAATGCCCTCCCCAGAGAACCTTTGAAGGTTGCCCTTCTCCCCCAAATTCAAATCAAATTATGCCTCCAAATGCCCTCTGGGGGCATGGGGCATTTTGGTCCCATTTTGGCTCACTCCAGGCTGTTCTAGGCCCAGGAGAGACATTTTTCCAACAGGAAGTGACCTGGAAGGGAAGGATGTGGTGGGGAGCACTTTCCTGTGCAGTGAAAAGGGTGGTGTTGGCCCTTGTTCTCCTAATGGCTGCAGTTCTCCTTTAAGCTGTTGAATTTCATGCTGGTCTTCACTCTCTGCTAATTGACAAGCATTTATTCACATTCTCTTGTGAAGTGTCTTTTCAGCAGGCTTCTGCCAAATGGAATCTGTTTCTTCTAGGTTTCCCATATGGGATGAACCACTTGGTAAGAGCAAAGACGGAAGTGTCTTTCATTCCTCACTTTCAATGATCACAAATCAAGACAACGTACACCAACATAACCATTGCTCCTTTTCTATCTCCTCCTATCTGTCATTCCTCCCATTTAATCCGCTCATTTACAAATAATCTTTGAGAAAGAAGCTGGCATGGGACATTGTCAAGATATGGTGGCTCCTCAGCAAATGGACATAAGGGCCTTATGTGGCTCCATACTCTTCTTCAGCTGCATCTTCTCTATTTGGCTCGTTGCCTCCATGAACCCTTTGCTCCAGGGTAATTTGCCTGGGGAGGTTAAATGCTGCTGGATGCTCCCATGATTTCTGCTTTTCAAGATCATTTTCAATTTGTTCAAACAGAGGACATAGAGTTCTCGAAGAATGAAGGCCTACTGCATGCATATTTGATTTCTAAACTTCTTGGCTGACTACAGCTGGCAGAATAGGTCTGGCACAAGCCCTACTTACACAGCAGGTTCCACAGACTAGCACTGGGTGATTATTTTTCAGCCATCCGGCAACTGTGCTACCCTCTTATTCCCCATGCTGCTTAAAATCTATATGAAGCTATTGGCAGAGGTAATCCAGAGATTTGGAGCCAAGTACTGATTACACTCAACTCTGTTTCTTTATCATATCTCAATCTGTCTCAGCCATGCAGGTTCTGGATCAGCATCTGATGGTGACCTGGATGAGAACCAATAAACTGGGACTGAACCGTAAATGGATGAAGACTTTGTAAGTGAGTGATTCCCATGTCTGAGAGATAGATACACTGCTTGTTCTGGTTGGGACTTAACTCCCTTTGAAGGCTCAAGTTTACAGCCTGTGGTCACTCCTAGATCCATCATTGTCACTGGAAGCTCAACTGACCTTGATGTCTCATCAGTTTTCATCTGGCAAGCCAGCTCTAGTTGTTCTTCAACAGGGACAACTTGGCTACAGTGGTCCACACAGCTGAAGCCTCAAGGTTCAACTATTGTAATATGCTGTATTCGGGGCCAACCGTAGGCCAGCCTGGAATTTATAGTTGCAGCAGAGTTCTTCGGCTACTCTTCTGAGTGAGGTGACCTTCCAGGGCTGCACAATGCCTTTGCTGAAGAAATTGTACTGCCTGCTGAATCCCACAAGGGTAGCTTGAATGCTTCACACACTCTCAGCCCCAGAAAACCCCAGGATAGGTTTATCTTAAGGTCATCTTAAGTTGGAAACAACTTGAGGAGACCCCCACAACAACCAACTTGGGACCTGTTTAACTGAGAGACCACCGTCTCCTTGATAGACTCATTTGGTGCTTGAAGTCACCTACAGCAGCCCTCTTGATAGTGCCACATGGTCCTGAGCTCTGCTTCACAGCTGTGCAGAGCAGTGCATATAGGCCATTTCCCACTACACTGTTATAGTGCTATTATTCCACTTTCAACATCCTGTGGAATCCTGGAGTTTGTAATTTAGGGAAAGATATTTAGAATCCTCAGCCAGAGAACCCTTTGGCCTCAGGAAACTACAAAGCCCAGAATTCCACAGGATGTTGAAAGTGGAATAATAGCACTATAACAGTGTAGTGTTGAAATGGCCTTAGCGTGATAGCACTAACTGTGTGAAAACCTTTTCTTTTAGAAATCTGACATGTTCTAACAACTTATTTTCTCAGATGCATGTTGAACTCATACCTGTTTTTGCAAGCTTTCCCTAATGTAATTCAACCAACCATCTATTTTAAAGGACTGTGTCAATGTTGTATTTTGTGTATTTTGTTGATGTTAGTTATTGAACATGAGTTTGAAACCTCCAGACTGAAATAGACTATACACATTTTAAACAAACAAACAAATTAGAGAAGATATAATTCCAACAATTTTAAAGGATCTTCTCTGGGAGTTTTGAGTAAAGTTAGGCATCACAGCAGCCACATTTTCATTTAACTATAGGATCTACACAACCTGACAAAATCATAAAAATCCACTTATCCAGTTGCCTAATCCAAATGGATTCCATCTGCCCCATCATCTCTAGCTGGTCTCTGTCCAAGACACATTCCAAAGCAGGAGGAAACCCTGGCTGCAGCTGTTCCTTCTTCTCTGCAGATTTAAACCTTGGCCTCGCGTCCCATAAACAGGGATCCTAAAACTGTTTTTAAAATGGGGAAAGCTTAGCATTGGCAAGCAGGCCATTGTTAATTTTGCCTACTTGAAGGTAATTTTTTTTTACAAAGCAGTGAAAGTGCAGAATGCATTATGTTAAACTAACAAGGACAATGAACTCAAGTAGGAAACAATATTGAAAGGAATTGTAACAAATGAATTATTACAAAACTGAGTACTGTAAACAGGAAAAAACAAACAAAGGGGGGAAAGTATATCAGCCCCTGTTAAGTGATTACACAAATGCCTGTAATTAGGTGAGCTCAACCTCAATGTGTGTGTGTCTTTATATGTGCCTTCAAGTCCCTCCTGAATTTCATAGGGTTCTCTTAGGCAAGCAATACTCAGAGGTGGTTTTGCCATTTTTTCCCTTTGAAATATAGCTTATAGCACTTGGTATTCATTAGTTGCCTCCCATCCAAGTACAAACCAGGGCTTACTCTGCTGAGCTTCCAAGATCAGATGGGATCTGGTGCCTTTAGTGCAGTGGTTCTCAACCTGTGGGCCCCAGATGTTTTTGGACTTCAGCTCCCAGAAGCCCTGAGCATTGACCATAGTGGCTGGGGCTTCTGGGAGCTGAAGTCCAAAAACATCTGGGGACCCACAGGTTGAGAACCACTGCTTTAGTGTATTTAAGCCCTTATTAAAGTGTTTTGGTCATAGGAATTTAACAAGTTTCTTTAGCCTCCCCTAGAGGAGAAAGTATGACATTGACAACACACTGAAAAACAAGTCTTCACAACTTGGTATACAGGCTTTCCCTGCTTATCTGACCAATCAGGGACTGGAGTACTGTCAGAAAGTGGAGATAATTGAAAAGCGGAACTCATCTACTGTAGGGAATGTGAAGGACTTATGGAGGCTTGCGTGGGACTGACCAACCATGCACACACTGCTTGTAAAATCTCTCAGCTGGCTTGGTGCCCTTCTGAGCTTGCTTTGCAAGCAGTGCATGCGTGAACCTCTGCAGGCAAGAAGAACTGACTGGAGCCCACTGTTTCGATGTTTGTGTACAGACAAGTTCCATTAATTCAGCCAGAGAATCCTCTCTTACCATAGGTAAGACTTGGGACTGTGCACACGTACAGGCCTCTCCAAGCAAGCCTCCGTAGGCAAGAAGAACTGACAAAAGAGCTGGCCCCATGTCAAATTAGTGGAAATTGTTCTCAATTTGGAAGGGTCAAAAGAGTGAATTGTCAGATAATGGGGTGTCAAAGAGGGGAGCTTCCTGTATATGAAGAAAACAACACACATGAATGTTGTCTGTCTGTGGCCTCTGCACTCAGACACTGTCTCTGAATACTAGCTTTTGTTACAACTAATACGCATTCTACCTGCATCTATCAAATCAAATTAAAGCATGATGCATTCACAGTAAAATAGCCTCAGTTTAGTCATTCTGTCTTCTTGTGAGACTTTGGGTTTCACTTACTCTTGGACCCTATTATTGTGGTGGTTGTGGTTGTTATTGTGGTGGTCTCTGGCATCTTTAGGACTCTCTTCCTGCACCATATTCAAATGAAGTTCATTTGTTTCCCTGTCAGATTTCTTTACACCATGGTACGTCGGTCACAACCATACATAGAAACTGGAAATATATATTATGGTATAGATGGGCCTGACTTCAGCATACAGTGATGTATCTTCACACTTGAGGAGTTCATCTACTTCTTTCATAGCGGCCAGGGTTTTAGTGTTTTAGGCCATTTCCTCACTACTAGCTGGCGGGTTCATCACTAAAGGTATATACATCATCGTTGTTATTGTTTTCTTCATAGTGAACTGTAATTCTGCTGTTGCACTTTTTTCCTTAATTTTTACCACTGGTCACCTCAGGTCTTTCCTATTTTGTGCTAGTATAGTGTCATTTTGTGCTAGTATACTGTTCTTCCTCACAGTTTTCATACCTCCTTCCTCTGAGTCTACTCTTGTCTGTAATAAGTTCTATGTATAATTTAAACAAGAAGATAAAAACAACCTTGTCTTACCCCCTTACCAACTGGGAACCATTCTGTTTCTGCATAGTCTGTCCTGGCAGTGGTCTCTTGTCCAAAGGAGAGTTTACACATCAGGATAATCAATCTTGCAGCACTATGACAGATCCCCACACTAGCCTAGCCCCACAATTCCTAACCCTTGTGCTCCTGTCACTCACCTTGCCCCTTCAAGATCTCTTCTGGGATTGAGTATCTGGGCCTCTAGGTGATCTCTATATGGAGCAGTGGCTGTGTTGTTCAGTGAGTTCACTGTGGTAACCACGATCAGACCCTCTATTGAAACTTAACAAGAACAAGCAGACACAGCTGCAAAAAAGAATAAACAAGAAGTTAATTAATACACAATTGAATCACACATTAATGCCTGAAGTATTTAATCATTCACAGCCCCTCAAAACCCTACTCAGTTCTTCCCCAGCTGACTCTCCTATCATATTACAGCTTTTCTCTATCTCTATGCCATCTTTCTGCATCTCTCTTCAGTCCTTCCCCTATCTCTATCCCCTCTTTTCCTTATCCTTTTTCGGTCACACGCAAGCCTCAGTTTTTTTTATCCTTTTTCCTGTGTAGCCCCTGTTCACAGCATTCCCTGAACTGTAATTGGTTGGCTCCAACTAAGGCCCTTTCCACACAGGCATATTGCCCATGCTAGGGCAACCTCTCCAGGAGGTCTTCTTCACCGGGGGGTGCACTAGTGCAGTTGGAAAAAGTGAGGCTCTACACCTCAAACTGCTCTAGCACAGCCGCAGGGGTGGCGCTGCGAGTTTTATAAAAACCACCTTCTCAAGTGGTTTTTATGAAATTCGCCCATGCTGCTCCGTGGCAGCCCCCGGTGAAGAACTGCAGAGACGCGGTAGCGCGTCCCTGCAGATCTGCCCGGGGGCGGGCTTCCGGCTGGCGTGCTGCCCTGATTGGCGGAGTGCCGCCCGAAGCCGCCGGCCGCCATTTTGGGTGCCACCGAACGCCGCCGAGCGCTGCCAAAATTCGGTGGCATATAGAGCAGCGAAACCACACTACACGCAGGGATGGAGCAACCTGCTAGCAGGTAAGCTCCGCTCCTGCGTGCGCCGCCCTGTTCGGCCCCCCCCCGTGAGGAAAGGGCCTATGCTTGCCTAGCTTCTCTGTTCACAAGCACATTCATTCCTTAGAGCAAGGCATAATTTTTTTAACATGTGCACAATCAAATGTTTTGCTATACTCATAAAGTGTAAGCTAATTTTCTTCTGAAATTCTTTGGTGCACTCTGTTAGACAATACATGTTTGCAATATGACTTCTAGTGCCTCATCCTTTTTAAAAAAAATCCAGTTTGGATTTCTGACGTTTCTCACTTCATATACCATAAAGGTTCATGTTATAAAATCTTGAGCACCACTTTGCTTGCATGAGATAATAACGCAGTGGTCTGGTGGTTACTGCAGTCCCTGCTGTCCCCTTTCTTGGGGATAGGAATATATATTGAACTATTGTTTTGTTTTCCGTATTTGCTGGCAGGTTATTTTTTTAAAAACTATTTGAATGCAGTAGTCTCTCCACATTCATGAGAGTTTGGGGCACAGAACCCTCATGAAAGTGGGAAAAACGTGAATAAGTCCCCCTACAGTTCCCCTCCCGAGCTACCCTCTCCCAGTCCTTTGCTTCTGGCCCTGGTGTTGGGGAAGACAAGGTAAAGGGCTTATGAGTACTTTCCTCTCAGAGGGAGAAGAACAGAGTTCTTGCATTCTAGTTCTTGCATTCCGGCAGCCATCTTGAAAAAGGAAGGGTGGAAGCAAAGAAAGCACCCGACCAATCAGCAGCCATTACACATGAGAAGGTGCAGTCATATGACAGAGAGGGCACGCCTCCAGCAGTGAGGGAGTACTTTGCTCGCCCCAAAGGAAAAAAAGGTCCATTTTAAACACAAGACTTACATGTGTGGCATGAGAAATGCAAGGGAATGGAAGGAGAAAAATGGGGGAGGAGGCAAGCACCTGCTTCATAAATAATCAAATTCGAGGTCAAACCTTCGAATGTGGAGGGAGGACTGTATCTTCCGACCCTATAGCTTGAAACAGCTCTGTTGGCATCACAACTGTTCCTAGTAATTTATTTTCTCCAAATGCTTTAGGAGCCTCTTCTACTTCATCTTCTAAAATTGCAGGATCATCATCAGTGTTCTTCCTTGTAGGATGCAGTCATCCTTTCATCTTTTCTATATAGTTCTTCAGTGTATTACTTCCATCATCCTTGTATTTAGTCCTGCTCAGAAATCTGCTTAGCTGAGGGTATAGTACCAGCCAGCTATTCTCATGTCCAGGTCTCACATGTCTGTGAGGTGTTCATGTGTGGGAGGGTGGGAATTATGTTCCACTTTGTGGCTTTCTCTCAACATCTCCTTGTCCTCAGTCCTGGCCTTGAACTGGACACAGATACAATTTGTGGTTTTCCTTTGAAGTCATATCAGAAGCTCTGAGTGGTTACATTTTAAAAAAGGATGACACAAACACTGTATGCTGGTAGTTAAATGATGGCATAACATTAGTGATAAAGAGAATGAATAAACCTTCCGGGAAAGTCAGAAGACATTTTCACATTGTGTTCCCAGTTGGGCATAAGATGGGTCCTTTTATTTGCTCACTCAATATAGCTGGAAGGCCAGACTTTCTACTGGCAGCAGAAAATTCAGATCATTTTCGCACGAGATGGTTATAGCGCTATGATGCCAATTTCATCATCCTATGGAATCCTGGGGTTTCCAGCTTATGGAGGGGTGGCCTTTGAGGGCTTTTGAGGCCCCTTCCTAAACTCAACTGCAAGCCCCAGGATTCCATAGAATGTTGAAAATGGCATCATAGCGCTATAACCGTCTCGTGCGGAAATGGCCATAGCCAATTTGCAAAGTGAGGCAAGGAGGAGAGAGAAGTAAAGATGTGAGGTGAGGGAGGAAGGCATTGCAAAGACATGAAAGGAGGCAAGAAAGAAGAAGGTAGAAAGATTCTGTGGAAAGGTGCAAAGAACAAGTGAAGTAGGTACAAGGTGAGGCAAAGTGCAGAGGAAAGAGATGTAGGCCATTTCCGCACTAGACTGTTATAGCGCTATTATTCCACTTGCAACATTCTATGGAATCCTGGGGTTTGCAAAGCCCAGGCAGCTACTTTTTGGGGCTTCCTCTGATATTTTCATGGATCTTTATAACTTATCATTGATAAGAAAAGTGAGTAAGAAAATTCAGAAAACTAAGAGAGACAGCATGGTGTACGTGATTTAAATGTTGGCCTAGGACACTGGAAGACCAGGGTTCAAATCCCACTCAGTCACAGAAACCTCCTGGGTGACTTTGGGAAGCCACACTCCCCCAGCAGAAGGCAGACCCCCCCCCATGAACAAATCTTGCCAAGAAAACCCTGCAATAAGTTCTCTTTATGGATGCCATAAATTGAAATTACTTGAATGTACATAACACTACTAAGAAGAAAACTGATGGCAAAAAACCCCTCGTGATCTGATAATACAGTAACATTAGAAGTATCCATACATGGCAAAACATTGCTGTTGTTATTATCTATCACACCAGGAATACACATAATGGCCAGAATCCTGCATGGAGTTATGTCTTTGTAAGTGGACTTATTTATGTGGAAAATAGATTTGGTCAGTTTTGTAACATCCGTATCCAGTAGAGAGCTGCTGTTACTTTACTATGCAGCAGAGACAGCAAAATGCCTGAAGTGTATCATTCATATACATATCCAGATATGGTTTCTTATCTCTGTCTCTTAAGACTGAGAGACTGAGGGTTCTTTGCCTTTTGTGAACTAATCTGTATCTGTTTGCTGGTCAAAATACTGACTCTTGACATCTAGTCACCTGGGCTCCAAACTTGTGATCAACAGTAGAGTCCAACCAGGCACAGTAAGCATCGACATTCTGTTTAGGCGCTCTTAAAGTCTTGGAATCTCAGAATATTTGCATGGGAGAATAATCAGACTGCTGATGATCTTTTAGACTATTTATTTATAAAATGACACAATTATATATAGTCATCTCTTCACACTCGCTAGGGTTAGGAGCGCAGGACCCATGTGAAAGTGGAAAAAATGTGAATAACTCTAGGCCCTCCCAAACCATATTTAATATACAAAAAAGTATGATCACCATCTTCAACCCACCATGGATTCCTTTGAGGCATCAGGGTTCCTTCACAAGGCAGAAGTGGGTGGCTGGTGGGGCTCACTGTCAGCTCTACTGCTGCCCTACACCATTTTTAATAAGAGACTTACAAGCCTCCTTTGCAGTTTCTGAGTCTCACAAAGCTTACAGTCCCTTTTAAAAATGGGATTGGGAGGCAGCAGAGGTGACAGCAAATAATCCGTGAATAATCAAATCCACAAAAGCAAAACCTACAAATGTGGAGGACTGACTGTGCATATACACTCCTCTTAGGGCAGAACATAAACTTTTATCTTCTATATGCAATAGCTAACCA
This sequence comes from Iguana delicatissima, assembly GCA_948472985.1. Taxonomy (NCBI): domain Eukaryota; kingdom Metazoa; phylum Chordata; class Lepidosauria; order Squamata; family Iguanidae; genus Iguana; species Iguana delicatissima. Next base: position 477,748 of record CAOKZL010000855.1, read on the forward strand.
GTTTCCTATTACATCTAATGAAAGGCAGCAAATTTTATATCATCAAATTCTTTTAAATTCATCCTAGCAACCTTTACTAGAGACGTAAGGAATTGCCCCTTAATATTCTGTATATTCTTCCCAACAGGCATCTCTGTACTTAACACATAGATGGACTCATACTAAATGTCTGTGGATAAACACACAGAGATCCACAGGAAATGCTATTCCATGGGCATTGCTATACCTACTAGCATCTGTTACAAATGCGCATACATGCATGTGTGTGTTCATGCACGCACACACACACACACATTCTAGGCATCTATTATGATCATAAAAGACATTTATTTATTCAGATAGGAATTACATCAGTAATTGAGATCAGAGGCATTCTCTTCCTCTCGCTTACCAGCATTGTCTAGGTATTTATCAGCCAGGAACAGCACATCAGTCCTGTTGTAAACAGCTGCATCTGTGTGGGAGGTTGACTCTCATTAGTACTTACTCATTAGTACTTACATTAGAGATTTTTTCTTTGTACTGAGTGGTATGATTACCTGCAATGGTACACAAGTTGGAAAGGGATTTGGCAGAGAGGATTTATTAAAGAGAACGAGGCTCAGATTACCTTCTTTTGTCCTCTCACTGGTTACTGGCATTTCTAGCCTTATCTAATAGAATGAGGTGACAGGATGGATTGTATCATTACATCAATAGTTGTGAGACATCATATTTAATGCTTCTTATGTAAATATCTCCTGCTTGCATGTAGTGTTTTCTATAGGAATATGGAAAATGCTGGTTGAAAGGATATAATTTATTCTATTATCTCTGAATTTGACTGCCTCAAATAAAGAGTATTATGAGTGGGTAAAAGGAATCACTGTAGTTGCAGGAGATGATCAAAGATAGTCTGATCTGACTAAGCCAATGGCTAAGGTGAACTACCCATGCCATTTCTGCACTAGACTGTTAGAGAATTAGTATTCCACTTTCAACATCCTATGGAATCCTGGGGTTTGCAGTTTACAGAGGGGCTAAAATAAATATTTTAACTAAAATACTTAAAATATTTTCTCTATCTTAGCTCACTCATGAATCCAAATGGAGACTGTAGTCGAGAAATCAGAAGACTAGGACTTGAATGGAAAGCTATGAAGCAATTAGATAAGATCCTCAAGTGAAAAGTCATATTATTTAATACCACAGTCAGGACTGTCCGTGCTACAGTTCTATGTATATGAAAACTGGACAATGAAAAAGCTGAAAGGAAGAGAATCAACTCATTTGAAAATTAATTATATAGATTAAATATTAGAATCTTATATTTCAGTAAATTAATAACTTATTCAATAAATGTCCTCCTCCAATTTTTTCTATATCTTCCCAACAATCTCCCCTTATATAATTTGTCCTTTTTTTTTTTTAGGCTTATTCACAGTTAATTATGGAAAGTCACCCAATCCATCCATAAATATCTAGAAAACATTTCACTTTATCACCAGCAGAATCAATGAATTAATTACGCTATATTTTTAACACTATTATTGCTAAGAGAAATCAAATTCCAAAGTCTCAAAGTTAGTAAATTTAATTGTAACAAGAGTCTTCTGTCTTTTAACTTAAAATTAATAATCTATAATAGTATATCACCCTTCTTCTGCCGAATGTCACGAACCTTGTCCGTTTAAGCTAATTACTCCACGCTTCCTTCTCCAGTGAGCACCTGACATCTCACCACGGACTCGAACTGTTTTCCTCCTTTCCTTAAGTCTTAAGTGATATCAAAGGAAAGTGCTTTTCAGTAAATAGCTCCCAGTGGTTACCCACGAACTCGAACTGTGCCGTCCACTCCGTAATCCAAGTCCCTTCTATTTCTTAACAACTTTCTGTATCTTCTAACTTCCAAGTTCCAAAGTTCCTTAATGCTATGTCACAAGTATCTGTTATTTAATTATTTATTTTCGGCGCGCTCGAACGCCATATTTGCGTAAATCTTCCTACCTTCTTTTAACACAATCCCATCTTCGCGTGAGCTCAAGCCTAGATAAAAAAAATCGTCTTCCAATATATGTAGTATATTATGTGATCACGAAAAGCCAGGTATCCTCGATGTTTACTTCAGTGGGAGGAAGGCAATTTTGTTGCCAATCAAAAATATACACAGTCTCGTTATTTCCCCTCTTCCCCTTGTTCTATCTCCCCAGTCCTTGTCCACTTTAAATCACACATTCCTCTTCTATCCTTAACTCAAATATTTTATTAATAGTTCGGTCACTCCTGACAGTTTGAGAAATTAACGATGGATTTTAGATTTGGTTCTTGCTTCTTGCAATGTAAACTCACCACAATAAAAAAAAGTTTCGGATGCCGCTAGTTTGCCTTCAGCAACTTCGACATGCGGACACGGTGCTCTTCGGTCCCCTCGCTCTGTTCCAGCTTCGGAGCCCCAGACATGGAGAATCCTCCTGCCTAGAGAGCGGAATCGGACCCCGATGAGCCCTTCGGATCCCCTTTACCGGGGGGATACTTGCCGCCTGTCTAACACGGCAGCTATCCACACGGGGTGACAGAATCAGCGAGAGCTCTTCGCTGTTCTGGCGATCACGACGCCATTGAAACCCGGAAGTGAGAATCGACTCATTTGAAATGTGATGCCAGAGGAAAGTTCTACAGCTAAATACTGTGGACTACTAGAAAGATAAATGAATGGGTCTGAGAACAAACCAAGCCTGAATTTTCCCTTGGAGCTAAAATGACTAAACTAAGGCTATCATAATTGGACATACTATGAGCCAACATGAGTTATTAGGGGACAAAAACAATAATGCTTGGTAAAGAGAAAGGCATTAAGAAAAGAGGAAGACTGCATTACAGGTACCGTATTTTCTGGCGTATAAGACGACTTTTTAATCCAAGAAAATCTTCTCAAAAGTTGGGGGTCGTCTTATACGCCGGGTGTCGTCTTTGCGGTCGCCGCATACGGTGGGGGCAGCTCAAAAATGGCCGCGGCTGCATCCCCGCCGTATCCAGCCACCGTATGAAAGCACCAAGGGTGGTGCTGCGCACTTACCTGAAGATGCCGGCGGGGGGAGAGGCTTGTTGCGCTAGCCGCTCTTCCCCCTCGCGTGAGCGCCGGTCGCGCTGCCTCCCTGCTTCTGCCCCCACCTCCGCCTACAGCTCCCAGGCCAGGGAGCGCTGAGGCGGGGGAAGCGGCGGTGTTTTGGGAGAGGCTCGTTGCGCTAGCCGCTCTTCCCCCTCGCGCGAGCGCCAGTCGTGCTGCCTCCCTGCTTCCGCCCCCACCTCCGCCTACAGCTCCCAGGCCAGGAAGCGCTGAGGAGGGGGAGCGACGGCGTTTTGGGAGAGGCTTGTCGCGCGAGTGCCAGTCGTGCTGCTCCCCACTTCCACCCCCAGCTCCCAGGCCAGGGAGCGCTGCGGAAGCTGGGGGAGCGATACAGATACACCAGCACCGCCACCACCGTGCGCACACGAGGGAGGGAGGACGGAGGTGGGGAAGAGTCTGGCCAAGTTGGCAGAGAGGGGGAAAGGAGGGCTTCCCTCCGGGCCAGCGCCAGCCTCCCCCGCCCTCCTCCCCTCTGGGCCCCCGCCCCCCAGGTCCCCCAGCCCCAAAGAGCCGGGCGCGGGGTGCTGCCCTCTTCCCTCTCCTCCTCTGCTTCCCTTGGTGGAAATAGCTGCGGCGGCTCGGGCAAACATTTTGTTTCCTTCCCAGCCCCAGTGGAGGCGGAGGAGGCCGACGAGGGGAAAGCGGGTGAGAGCCGAGGAGGGCGAGCGGTCGGGGGGGCGCTGCTCGCTCCCTCCCTCCCTCCCTCCCTCCCTCCCTCGCTGGCAGAGGAGGATGGGAGGCCTGGGGGAGTGAGTGAAAGGGGCGCCGCGCTGCGCCCGCCTTGCCAAAACTTTGCTCGCTCGCTCGGTTAGGGCGCCGCCGCCGCCGCCGCCTCCCAGCACTGCCTAGAGGACATCCTCCCAGGAAAGAAGGAGGAGGAGGAGGGGTATTAAAAGGGGGGAGGGAGAGAGGGAGGGAGGGAGCGAGTGGCTCAAGTTTGCTCAAAAGTCCAGCAGGGCTGGCAGGGAGTGCCCGGGGCTGGCGAGGCCGCCCCTTTCGCAAGGATGCGAGCCCGGCGCTCGGCTGCTGGCTCCTCCCGGAGCGGCGGTGGCGAGGGAGGAGGAGAGGAGGGGCTCTCAGCAGCGAATCCCCTGAGAACGGGAGCCGGGCACCCTTTCCGGCTCCTCCGCCGCTTCCTCCTTCACTGGGCTCCAGCTCTTTCCAGCTACCCGCCTGCCTCTCGCTGCCTCCGCACAGCATCAGCACCTGCCGCCACCGCTGCTGCCATGTCTGACTCGCTGGGAGCACCCATTCGCTCGCTTTTCCAGTGGGGGGAGTGGGGAGGCGGAGGAGAAAGGGGAAAAGAGAGACCTCCAAACCAGATTTGGGTTTTCTCTTTTGCAACACGTTTTGCATTAAATCACACCGGGAGGCGGGGACCCCAGTAACCATGAGCCCCTTGCAATGAAACCCACTTTGCAAGGAGTTTGGGAAAGGGGAGTGCCTTGCAACGCTCCGGGAATATTGCTTGCCTCCCCGCTTTTTAGCATGGATTGCATTATTCCTAATGACAGATGCGCAATAACATATATATATATACACATATATTTTAAATAGAATTAAAATTGAATTGAAATCAAATCTGATGTTTTTTTAATTTTTATTTGGTGTGCGTTGGAAGAGGGGTAGTCTTATACAGCGAGTATATCCCAAACTCTATATTTTAACTGGAAAAGTTGAGGGTCGTCTTATACGCCCAGTCGTCTTATACGCCGGAAAATACGGTAGATAGATTCAGTCAAAGTAGCACAGTCCTGAATTTGCAAGACCTGAGCAGAGCTGTTAATAGCAGAGTGTCTTGGAAATTTTTCATTCATAATGATGCCCTAGGACAAAACTGATTTGATGGCAATTAACAATAACAAAGCATAGCTATGCTGGGTTTTCAGCAAGAGAAAGATTATGGTAAATGCAATCACTTGCAGAAAGGTGTTGACTCTGCTTTTTGTTGTCCCCCCTCCAGCTAAAAGGTCCAAGGGATCTCATTTTTCCTAAGCCACCCAAACCTTTCCTTGTTGGTGAGGGTCTGCTTCTTAGAGAATTTTTTTTATTGCCTGTATCTCCTATCCTGAGCTGCTAAAGGAAACGGGTTTGTACATTAGGCTTGCCCCAATGAGGCAAATAGTGGCCATGGAAGGGATTTTAAGAGGAGAAAGTATTGTTTTATGGTGGATTATCTCACTTCCTTCAGTGTTGTGGACCAATTCAAATTGCCCATCTCCTCCAGCTGTTTGCTAAAATTTAAGAGAGAGATCTCACAATGTCTGTCAAAGCCTATTCCCTATAGCAGCCACAGAAGATCTTCATGTTCCAAAGAAATGTACCTATTTAGATGCTGAGTCCAAATGGGACATTTGACATTTCAGTTTGCATGTTAGCACTTAGATGTATTCGAGTGGTTCCTGTTATGAATAGAATGCTGGATTTGTTACCTATTTTCCTAAAGAAAGTGAATTCCTATATTAAACAGTGTTCTGCACCAAGTAAATCTTTTAAAAATAAAATTTAACTCTGACTTTGATGCTGTGGTTTCTACAGGTCTGTGATGTAATGTTGTTTCCTGCTTGTCCCATGTTACTGGATACATTTATATCTGTGCAGGTTGAGGAAGAGGACGGGATCGCACTGGATCCTTCTCGCCTTATAAAAGCAGCTGGTGAGGCACTGGCTGAGCAGATAATGAGAGCAGTTAACGTCTCATTGCAGCAAGACAAGAGTTCCATCTTGTCTAAAAGAAAATGTGGCAAGGCCTCTACAAAAACAAACAAAAAAGAAAAACACAAAAAACCCCTCCCTGAATCCAACTACACTAGATAACTAC